>SJYV01021331.1:90939-245370 GCA_006410875.1 Neotragus pygmaeus | reverse complement strand
GAAACAACTGACAAAGGATTAATTTCCAAAATATACAAGCAGCTCATACAACTCAAAACCAGAAAAACAGACAACCCAATCAAAAAATCGCAAAAAGACCTAAACAGATATTTCTCCAAAGAAGACATGCAGATGGCTCACAAAGATATGAAAAGATGCTCAACATCACTCATTATTTAAGAAATGCAAATCAAACTACAATGAGATATCAGCTCACACCAGTTACAATCCCATCATCAGAAAGTCTACAAACAATAAATATTGGAGAGGGTGTGGAGAAAAGGGAACTCTCTTGCACTGTTGGTGGGAATGTAAATTGATAAAGCTATTATGGAAGATGGTATGAAGATTCCTTAAAAGACTAGGAATAAAACCACCATATGACCTAGTTATCCCACTCCTAGGCAAATATCCTGAGGAAAACAAAATTGAAAAAGACACATGTACCCCAATGTTCATTATTTACAATAGCTAGAACATGGAAGCAACCCAGATGTCCATCAACAGATAAATGGATAAAGTGTGGTACGTATACACAATGGAATACTACTCAGTCATAAAAAGGAATGCATTTGAGTCAGTTCTAATGAAGTGGGTGAAACTAGAGCCTATTACACAGAATGAAGTAAGTCAGAAAGAGAAAAATAAATGTCATATACTAACGCACATATATGGAATCTATAAAAATGTTACTAATGGATTCATTTACAGGGCAGCAGCGAAGAAACAGACATACAGAAGAGACTTAAGGACACCAGGAGAAGGGAGGAGAGGGTCAGATGGATGGAGAGAGTAACACAGAAACTTACCTTACCATGTGTAAAATAGATAGCCAAAGGAAATTTGCCGGATGTCTCAGGGAACTCAAACAGGGGCTCTGTATCAATCTAGAGTGGTGGGATGGGGTGGGAGATGGGAGGGAGGTTCAAGAAGGAGGGCACAGATGTACACCTATGGCTGATTCATGTTGATGTTTGACAGAAAACAACAAGATTCTGTAAAGCAATTACCCTCAATTTAAAAATGAATTGAAAAAAAATTAAAGGAATTTAGAACATTTTTCACAATGCATACAAAATAATCACAAAATTGATTAAAGATCTAAAAAGCAAGCCTGGAAACCATAAAACTCCTAGAAGAGCAGATAGACTCAGTACTCTGAGGTAAATCATCACAGTTTTTGTTTGGATCCTTTTCGTAGGAAAAGGAAGCAAAACCAAAAATAATTCAATGGTACCTACTTAAAAGCTTTTGCACAGCAAGAGAAACCATCAGTAAAATGCAAAGACAACCTACCCAAAGGGAGAAAATATTTGAAGAATAATATAACTGATCAGGGCTTAATATGTGAAATGTATAAACAGTTCCTATAATTCAAATTCAAAAAAAACCTGATTAAAAAATGAGAAGAGCTGAACAGATGCTTTTTCCCTCCAAAGAATACATGCTGATGGCCAACCAGCATGTGAAAAATGCTCAGCATCATTGATCATCATAGACATGCATTTATTAAAATCCATCTAGGAATTTAACTTTTTTGAAAAACGGCTAGATTAATTTTACTGGGTTTCTTTTCTCCATTCTTAGTCTTCATCTCCATCCACATTTCATACAACCTTCACTTGTTTTTTCGGTCGCTTTTGATCACCTCACTTCATTTCTTCCTAACAAATCTTCAGTGGACTCCTGTGTTTACAAGGAAGTATCCTATTACCTCAACTTACCTTTTTAGTTTTATAATTACCTTTATGCAGCTCTCCTTCCCAACCTCTTGTCCTTCTAGCCTAGTTGGTCTCTCCATCTTCACAACACATTTATTTTTACAAGACATATATTTCCTTTGGAATAAGACAAGCATATTCATCATACCATTGTTATTTAATATTGTTCTAAGTTACTAGCTGAAGTAATTATGAAAGAGAAAAGAACAGGAGACACAGGAATTAGAGAGTTGAATGTAAAATGATTATCTCCAAATAATATGACTGTTTTCTGAAACACCGAAAATAATCAACTGAATTTTTGTGAAAAACAAAGAATTCAATAGGTGGGCACAGAGTGATATCAATTGTCTTTATATAAATTGTCTTCATATGTTGAAACTAAAAGACAGTCATATCTTGTGTCTTTTAGTGTTTTTATAATAGCAACCAAAAGATGAACTACCTCCGACTAAAAAAAGAAACGATCAAGACCTAAATGAAGAACACTTTAAAATATCATAGAGATTCATGAAAAGATATTTTAACAAATGGAAATCATGTTCTTGAAGAGAAAGACCAGAAATTATAAAGATGTCTATCCACTCTAAATTAATCTATGCATTTAAAGTGATCCCAACAAAAATGCCAATAGGATAAATTTTTGAAGCTAAAAAGACTGATTTAAAAATATATGTAGAAAAAGGAGATGGTTTTCCCCCTGTAAATACTCCTTCCTTTTATTACTGATAATTTTTCACTTAATTCTGAAGGGTATTAAGCATCGTAGTCCTATGATCTAGATGTAAAACACACAAAAAACCAAATATTTGATTTTAGAGCTTGGGCGTTATGAAATTAGCAGACTCAAATTTGTGTTTTGCTTTTGCCACTAGCTGACTATCTGAATGTGGTCAATTGGCTTAACCTCTTCAAGTCTCATTTTCCCATCTAATGATGGGAAGAATCCACCTTACTGTGAGAGTCAAAGGAAATGAGTATGCATTTCCATTTGTGAAAATCCTGGACACTTTGCCTAACCCAGAGTGTATTTAAGACATATTACTTTAAAAATGTAACCTTGGCTTTTCCAAAGTTCAGAAATATTCTACGTCTCTTGCAAAATTAATTCCTAATGGATGCCTTACTTTTATTTTTCATGTAATTCATCAACTATCTCCTATTGTTTCTCTGAACACTATATGTAACAGTAGTGATGGATATATTTAGGGGTAAAGAGAAATGTTAATATCTCCCATTCTTCTGTTAGATTTTCACCAGAGTTGAAACTTGTAGGTTGTTACAACTTCTGAATTGAGCTCAGCAGAATTTCGTTCTCATTGTTCTCTTATGACAAACAGTTATTTGGTGGATACCTGAAGCAAAACAAATACAATCCTGAAAAAGCCCCTCCTCTTTCAAAATCTTGTATGAATCTTAGGGAGTGCATACTATTCTCTAAGCTTCTTGGTTACAGTTCAGGCAGTCTCATGGGAATAGCATTACAGGTGTTTTCTGCAACCCATGTTCTTCATCTACAAAAAGAAAATAATTAATAGCTTGCTGGCAAAGTGTGGTGGGGATTAATTGGATGTTTATAAAATCTTTAAAGATACAAGATTCCAAAAAAGCTCAGAGTTTCTGCCTATTAAATTAGTCTTAAAATGTGGAAAATTTCCAGGAAAAAATATTTAAACTATTGGGATATGATTGTTCAGTTTCAGAAGATAACAAAAATATGCAGCATATTTTATAATTTTTGATCCTATCTCTTTTAGATGATTGAGGAAAGGTTAAAATCAAGTTACCTTTGATGCTTAGCAGTCACAGAGCAGAGGAGTTTCTATATGAAAGTTATTGCAAATGAAAAATAAAGAATCCATAAATTCATTAGCATTAGCATCTCATTTATCTTGTCAAAAGAGCTTTAACTGTCTGGCTATCCTTTTTCTCACTTCAAAACCATGATACCCTATTTCTAACACTGCTCTCCTTTGGGTACTTTATCAATATTTACTTATTAAAAAATTCTTTGGAAGTGAATTATTTGTTTTCACAGTACATACGGTAGCTCTTGGAACCAGCACAATGAGAACAGGAGAAATGTTATTTGATGGTATAAGAGAGGGTGGGTCTTCCTAGTGGTAAAGAATCCACCTGCCAGTGCAGGAGATGTGCATTTGCTCCTTGGGTCAAGAAGATCCCCTGGAGAAGGAATTGGCAACCACTCTAGTATTCTCGCCTGGAAAATCCCATGGACAGAGGAGTGTGGCATGGTATAGTCCACGGAGTCACAAAGAGTGAGACACAACTTAGTGACTGAACAACAACAAAAGCATGAACGTTACAGATTTTTGTACACTAGGTGATGGTCATACCACTATGTTCCATGCCTGTCTAAGGAAGCAGTGACATTAGTGAAATTCATTATTGCTATATTCATCAACAATAATTGAGGAGAAAACATGTGAAAGCTGTAGAGTTTACAGAGTTTAGTTTCAAACACTGGAAGATTTGAATATGGAATACTTTTTGATTTATAAAGTTACACGCCATGAGACTCTGTTGCACAGAAAATATGCTGTAAAAGAACTCTGTAGTCCATTATGTTAGTAATGAAATAACAAAGCATTTTTTTTTTTTNACACTGGAAGATTTGAATATGGAATACTTTTTGATTTATAAAGTTACACGCCATGAGACTCTGTTGCACAGAAAATATGCTGTAAAAGAACTCTGTAGTCCATTATGTTAGTAATGAAATAACAAAGCATTTTTTTTTTTTTAGAATATTCCTATGATAAACCTAACCTAACCATAGAGAGTGCCCGTGAGTGGTTCCTCTCCAGTTCTGTGGAGCCAGTGAGTCCCAAACAGCCAAGCAGGAAGAAATCAGAGAGAGAGAGAGAGCAAGAGGTTGTGTGTGCTTGTGTGTGTTGCCCATTTTCATGTGAGAAGGGAAGTGTTCTGAGGCAGTGATGGAGGTCGCTTTTGGTCCATGGAAAGACAGTACTGCAGGTGGCTATGAGACCTTTGAGTTTGAACTCAGGTTGACTGGACTCTTAATCTCAGATCCATCACTCATATAGAGAACTGAAACAACTCCTTGCGTGGAATGGAGGCTATAACAGGAGTACATATTACATGGACTGGTTACTAGAGTTTAGTGTTTATGTTAAAATGATTAACAGAGTGTTGGGTGAACACAAGTAAAAACTGACTTCATTTTAGTACTTGCTGTTATCATCTTTTTTTAAGCATAATCATTCTATTAATAGCTTTGAAAACAATGATCAGTTTATATTTGGGTGGCGTAGAACAAAATGGATTCTCTATCTTCCTTCCCGACCTCCCCTACACTAGAAGAGCAAACCTGTTAGTAATTGGATTCGCCAACCAATACAAGATAGAGAACCTTTCAGGCTACAGGTGGGTAGGAGAAGGTAGGGTGAGTTATTGAGACCAGGGTAGTGTGTGTAAACCTCTTAGGATTTATGATACTGATTCATTCCTCTTTGAAACTTTCTAAGCACAATATTTGGAGAAGGCACTGGCGACCCACTCCAGTACTCTAGCCTGGGAAATATAATGGACAGAGGAGCCTAGTAGGCTTCAGTCCATGGGGTTGCGAAGAGTGAGACACGACTGAGCGACTTCACTTTTACTTTCCACTTTCATGCATTGGAGAAGGAAATGGCAACCCACTCNACTCCAGTACTCTAGCCTGGGAAATATAATGGACAGAGGAGCCTAGTAGGCTTCAGTCCATGGGGTTGCGAAGAGTGAGACACGACTGAGCGACTTCACTTTTACTTTCCACTTTCATGCATTGGAGAAGGAAATGGCAACCCACTCCAGTGTTCTTGCTTAGAGAATCCCAGGGACGGGGGGAGCCTCGTGGGCTGCCGTCTATGGGGTCGCACAGAGTTGGACACGACTGAAGAGGCTTAGCAGCAGCAAGCACAACATTGTTGCAGAAGGTTACTGAGATGGTTTGACTGCCAGTTGATCTGCAAACTGAACCTGGGAAACTGGGGGCTCTGGTTTATGAGATTGCAAAGAGTCAGGCATGACTTAGCGACGAAAGAGCAACAACTCTCTTAACTCTGTCCTTGGAATGTACATTCCATCTACCATTCCCACTCTAGGAGCCATTTTAAGGACACAGCCTTGAAAGAGCAGTGTTGACACCATCCTAACTGAGTATGTGATTGCATCCATTTAAGTCCTCTGTATAAACTTTGAAGATACTGATGGGTGGATATGGAACTTTACTCATGGTTCAGTTGCCCAAGGCAAGCCTCATATGTAAGTTTCCTTTCTTGTTAGAGTGCTTCCCTGGTGGTTCAGACACAAAGAATCTGCCTGTAATGCAGAAGACCCGGGCTCAGTCCCTCAGTTGGCAAGATTCCCTAGTGAAAGGAATGGCAACCTACTCCAGTATTCTTGGCTGGAGAATTGCAGGGACATAGCAGCCTGGTGGACAATCAGGTGTGACTAAGTGACTAGCACTTTCACTTTCTTATTAAAACTGTTACCAGTCCAGGGTGGTCCACTACTTCCTTTTTTTTCCCCCTTTGGAAATTCATATTTTATTTGTATATTGTCAATTTTGTAATCAGTAAAAGAGCTAGTAACAATCACAATTATTTATCACAAATAAAACACTTATTAAATCAAGATCTTGTCTATGTATATATAGTAAGTATATACATTGGTTATCTTTAGGAGATGGGATTATGAGGCTGTTTAAATCTCTCCATGTCCTCCATGTATAGGGCCAGTTTGTGAACTAACAAATAAGAACATAGGCCTTTGGGAGAGTAATAAATAATCTCAGGACAAATCCAAGGCCAAATATTTTGAATATCCCTTAAAAACTTTTCACACATTTTTCAATTCTGATATCTCCCTGTCACGGTTTTATATTTTTCTGAATATGCAAAAGAGAACCATTCTAATGGCTTTTGACCGAACACAGTTCTATATTCAATACCCGTTTCCAGGAACAATTCTATAGGCCTCATAATTGCAGATCATATGTAGATTGTTTGTTGAGACCTGCCAAATCTATGTTAAAAGGTTGGCCCTGGAAGCAGATACCCTCTTCAAAATCAGGTCTTGTCATGTACTGAACTGGGTCCTTGAGAAAGTTATTTAATCTTTTTGTGCCTTAGTTTACTCACTGATACACACAGTTAAAGGCTTTGGCATAGTCAATAGAGCAGAAATAGATGTTTTTCTGGAACTCTCTTGCTCTTTCAATGATCCAACAGATGTTGTCAATTTGATCTCTGGTTCCTCTGCCTTTTCTAAAATCAGCTTGAACATCTGGAAGTTCACCGTTCACATATTGCTGAAGCCTGGCTTGGAGAATTTTGAGCATTANTATTTTTAACATATTTTCTTACCACCATAATTATAATAGTAAAACATGCATTTATCATTAGAGATGGCAGAGCCCAATGGGCTGCCATCTGTGGGGTCGCACAGAGTCAGACACGACTGAGGCGACTTAGTAGCAGCAGCAGCATATATCATTGATTACATTGCCTACTTCAGATGAGAGAGCTTGGGAACTTTCTGTATAAAAAGTCTAAGCAGAATCTGGGCCCCAGTACCACAACTAGAGAGCCCACACACTACAACTACTGAGACCTATGCACTCCGGTGCCCGGGTGCCACAACTACTGAGCCAGCGCAGCACAGTGAGAGAGTCTGCAGCACAATGGAAGATCCTAAATGATGTATCAGAGATCCCATGTGCCACAATTAAGACACAATGGAGCCAAAAAAAGTCTAAGCAGAATTAAATAATTTGATTAAAGACAACTTTGTGACGTCTATATATAACAGGGGCTTCCCTGGTGGCTCAGAGGTTAAAGCGTCTGTCTCCAATGCTGGAGACCAGGGTTCGACCCCTGGGTCAGGGAAGATCCCCTGGAGAAGGAAATGGCAACCCACTCCAGTATTCCTGCCTGGAGAATCCCATGGACGGAGGAGCCTGGTAGTCCATGGGTTTGCAAAGAGTCGGACACAACTGAGCGACCTCACTCACTCACTCATATATAACAGAGTAAATATAATCAAGAAGCAGAATGCTGAGACATTTGAAAATTTTTCTAGAAATTAGAATTATGTAAGGTTTATAAATTCAAAGAGAAGATGTATTTTCTGTGCTACAACAGAGACAATTTTCAATAAATGTTAACTTCAGCTAAAAGCCAAACATAACCTCAGCTAAAAGTGAATGACCCTTGACTAAATGGCTCAGAATACAAAATGAGGGTGACAATCTGTTTTAGATGTTATACTCCTGAAAGTCAGAGTTTGAAAATTCCAGAAAATATGTGAATCCAAGAAGAAAATGCTTATATACTTGTATAGAAGTAAAAAGGAAAAGGACTTGCCCTATCTTCACACTTGACAAATGCCCAAAACCCAGAGGCATTAGGCCCAGTTGCTTATCCTAGTGTTTTGGATCACAGGACTTTCCCAAAGCATGGAATTTATAAAAGTGTAGATTCAAGTCCCTAACACTTTTACTTCTCCTTCCCCCACATTTTATGTTATTATTATCACAATTTACATATTGTGTATTTATTAACATTTTTATAGTTACTTTTAATACTTTTACCTTTCAAATTTTATTAGAATTAAAAGTGATTAACTCACACTTACAGTATTATAGTATTTTGTGTTTATATATTTATCNTGAAAGTGAAAGAGGAGAGTGAAAAAGTTGGCTGAAAGCTCAACATTGAGAAAATGAAGATCATGGCATCTGGTCTCATCACTTCATGGCAAATAGATGGGGAAACAGTGTCAGACTTTATTTGTTTGGGCTCCAAAATCATTGAACCATGAAATTAAAAGATGCTTACTCCTTGCAAGGAAAGTTATGGCCAACCTACGTAGCATATTGAAAAGCAGAGACATTACCTTGCCAACAAAAGTCCATCTAGTCAAGGCTATAGTTTTTCCAGTAGTCATGTATGGATGTGAGAGTCGGACTGTGAAGAAAGCCGAGTGCTGAAGAATTAATGCTTTTGAACTGTGGTGTTGGAGAAGACTCTTGAGAGTCTCTTGGACTGCAAGGAGGTCCAACCAGTCCATGCTAAAAGAGATCAGTCCTGGGTGTTCTTTGGAAGGACTGATGCTAAAGCTGAAACTCCAGTACTTTGGCCACCTTTTGCGAAGAGTTGAGTCATTGGAAAAGACTCTGATGCTGGGAGGGATTGGGGGCAGGAGAAGAAGAGGACTGCAGAGGATAAGATGGCTGGATGGCAACACTGACTTGATGGATGTGATTTTGAGTGAATTCTGGAAGTTGGTGATGGACAGGGAGGCCTGACATGCTGCAACTCATGGGGTCACAAAGATTCGGACACGACTGAGCAACTGAACTGAACTGAACTGAACTTACTCACTGTACAGCAAAAATAAGAGTAATTCATTGTTATGCTATATGATTATATAAAAATCAAAAGAGATGAAAGATACAATGAGATTAGAATGGTTTCAGGCTCATAATAACTGTTTACAAATGTAAGTTGTTATTATTGTATTATGGTTATTATGCTGCCCTGTGGTAAGGGTTACCTCACACACTATGTTAACAGCCAGTTAATGGAGTAAAAGCACTATAATACATTTGAGTATGATCCTCAACTTCCTTATATCAAGTATTATTAAAGATAGAGGAGAAATCAGAATGAAAACATTAGTCGTGCTGTTGTGCTTAGTGGAGAGATCAGTAAGTTCAGTGTAATAGTAACACCTGACGTTTCCTTAGGGCTTTATCGATCACAAATTTCTATGCATAAATGCTTGGCAGTTTGCAAAGAGCTTCAGAACTCTGCTCTTTAGACTTAGCAACGATCAAGCAACTCAGGTTATTGTTTTTATTAAAAAAAAAAAAAAAGAAAGGCTAAAAGAAGTTAAGTCATTCAATTTTAGTTAAACACTCATGCCTGTTAATATGTCTAATAAAACAAAGAGTTATAAGTCACATGGTGTGCTGCTTGTCTCTATTCCCTCTTCCTCCTCTATCCCCTCCCTTCCTATCTCCCTGCCTCCCTCACTTCCTTCCTTTCTCCCTTCCTTCCTTTTTCATCTTCGTTTTCTTACTCCATTCAGAAATATTGATTTAACCTGACCACGGGCTGTGCATTATGCAAGACACTGATATGAAGTCATGAAATACAAACACGATCCCTCCCTCTTTGGAGAAAACATTCCAGTGTTAGAGTCATAAACAAGTAAACAAATCCATAAACCTAATGACTCCAAATTTTGACACTCTAAAGGAGTGGACGAGGCAGTGTGATTCAGAGAAATGAACTGTGAGTGGGGGTTAATTTAGGCAGAATTGTCAAGATAAATGTCTCTGAGGAATGGGCAAATCAAAGAGCTGAAGAAAGAGGGGAGTTTGTCAAGTGAGGGGCTTGGTGAGATATGCAAGGGTGTTACAGACACGGAAGCAAATTGGGCCTAAGTTGTTTTGGCCCCTGAGATCTTTCAGGTTGAAATATTTGAATTGAGTCTGGATTACAAACTTTTCAGGTAGCTAAGAGATTTTTGGTATTGTGTCTTATCCTAAATGTCCGCTAGTACTTTGTTACATGATTCTAGAAGATTAGCACAGATTGTCTACTCTGGAGGCACCATCAACTATGATAAGTGGGGCTTAATTCGCCCCATTTCCCGAAGTGTCTTAAAATGCTCTCTTGTAATTGCTATATTCAAGGAACATTTTGCATTTTTCTCAATGTTTGTCCCAAGGAGATTTTTTATTTTTTTGCTGCTTTGATCTCTAGAGCTCTTTGTTGACTCACCGATTAGATTCTAATTCAGCATTTTTTACACTAAAATCTACAATTTTCATTCTGGTCTGGTATAGGAGATATACATCTTTTGAAAAATAATACTGATCCAAACAGTACTAAAAGGAAATCTTATCCTCCAAAGGATGTAATGTAAATAGAGCAGCACGTGGCCAGCTGTTAAAGGAAATCTCTTTGGCTTTATTCTTCCCCCAAGAGTGCAGTGAGCTGGTCCTTTTAGAATGTACCTACCAGGATACTAATAAGACACCAAATGAAAACACCTTTAAAATATCTGTATATGTCAAATACTCAGGCCTAGAAATCCTATGGATATGACATACTGTTATTATGTGACTTACACTGAGTCTTTATTTTGCATTGCCAAAACCAAGGTCTTTAGCATTGAAGACAGAATGCAGAAAGATGCTAATATATTACATTTAAGGTTTCCTTCAGCATCTTTGGCATTTCCCATGAGACATCATGTACGTAGCTTTGAATGCAGAGTGATGTAATAAAGCAGGATAAAATATGGCTGCAGAATTCTGTGATGGCACCACGGCAGGCAACTGAAGCTTTTTTCATATTGAAAATTCAGCAGGACTATTAAAGTGTAATGGCACAGAACATCTTGTTAAAAAAAAGCCACAACCCTGTATGATATTCTTGTTTATGGATGATATTTATTGCTTTTGTATTCTTATTGTGTGCTTTCGAAGTCAATTGAAATGCAAGGGCTAATGAAACCTCCACCATAACACATTTATTCTTTCCCTACCCAAAATGAGTCTACAAGATGTAAATGACTTACATATATCAACAGCTCAGGTTTTATTGCTTTGGATTAATTTATTTATTGTAATATTCTTAATGAAAGTAATGACTCTTACACTAGTTTGTATATTCTCATATTACAGTTTTATTAAATCATGCTGGGAAAGTTCACAATGAAGACTTTAAAATAAAGTTCCATGTTTAGTCAAATACATAAATATAATCCACTTACTGAAGATTAGCACTATATGTTTTTTCTTTTCATTGTCCTTAATTTTAACTCATCAAAATTTTAAGTTTAGGAACGTACAGGATTTAACATATTAGCAAAGTATTCCTATTACATAATTTTAAAAAATAATGTATGTCTGAATTATTAGGTTTTCTTTTATACCCAGAGTCCACTGCACATTTTACTGATTATGAAGAACTTAAGCAATCACTTCAAACTTTTGTCCTCAATGTTTGCACTTCTGTGATCATTTTTACTTGATGCAAAAGTGAATATATTTAATAGAATTACTGAAATTCAGGCTGGAGGTGAAATCAGAAACTTTCAATGTCTAATTAATTCCAAACTGCATGTTAGAAAAATTACAACAGCCAATAAATACAATTATCGTGTGACATAGTTTGATAAAGTAACCTAAAATGTCTTTATTTATGTCCATTCCTTTTCATATAACTGATGCCTGGTAGTAGTATGGAATCTCTCCCAAAATTTTGCTAAATGACTTTCTAATTCATAATCTCTTATTGCCATCAATCCCAGTCTGTCAAAAACTAGCCCTCTTATTCCTACTTTCTTCCTTAATTAGAAATTACTTCCCTTGCATTAAATTAATCTTAAAGTTTTGGAATCATCTTCAAATCAATCTCCCAATGGGACCATGATATGTCAATTATACCCTCAAAAAGCATTGCAAAATATGTCCCCTCCTGTCCATTCCCACTGCATTCTTCAGCAGTACCTTTTCACATTCCCAGTAGCAAATGATCTTCAACTTGACCTTGGCAATATCTTCTACCTATAGTCTTTCCTTATATAAGAGTTTGTTTGTTTTTCTGAGCTATACAGTCGATCATGTAACGTTACTGCTCTAAAATTGTAAAGGTTTCTTAAAATTCAGATTTCTTAGTCTAACTTGTAAACCTAGGATTTATTGCTAAACTTACATTTTTAGAGCTTTCCCGTAATTTCACTTCACTTATCTTATATTACAACACATCTTGAAATCTCAGTAGCCTCAGACTCCATCACCTATAATCATTCACCCAATTTAGAATGTCTTTTGGCAATGTGGGGTCCACTGCTACAGAAGTTTTATTAGAGAATGGTTCATTCACATTTCTCTGATAAAACCATTGAGAAATATTTGTTTCTTACATCACCTAGTTCTCCCCCCACAATGGTCTATCAGAATTGTTTTTAGATCTATTGAGGCATTAACAACTAACTGCAAATCATTTTTGCACTTGAAAATATTTTCCTTCTATATTAAAGCTTCTTGAAGGTCAATTTCTTATCTGTTTCTTCTTCATATTCTTTTATGATGCCTAGCACAAAGCCATGCACATATTTGGTGTTCAGCAAACATTTGTTGAATTAAATGGAATCAACCATAAAATGTCTTACACTTTTAAAAATGTTCTTTCTGTATCTAATGCCTGCCAAATAACCCCTAGCTGCTTTTTAATCTCTATTCAAAGCTGAATTTTCTAACTTGCAAGTTGCTTTAATTGTTCTTTCTTGAAGCAGGAAAATAAAGAAAGAAATAGAGAAAGTGGGGAGATGAAGGAGAGAAATGCAAGATGTAGATGCTTCAGAGGCATCCAGTAAAGTTAAATGTTGCATGTGATCTGATGAAAAATACCTGAGAACTACAGATCTCAGAAGACTTGTGCAGGCTTTTTCAAGTAGAGAGTGGTTTTATCCATTGTATGAAAAGGATTTATGACATGGTCAGCCTTTCCATTTTAAAGAAAATATGTTTTCTGAGTTTACAAAAGGCACTTTCTTCCTGGTACTGATTTTCCATCCATGTGGCAGCAATTTTAAGTTCCTCTTTGAGTGACAGTTAATGTTGCATCAGTGTGAACTAGTGAATGATAGCTTCCAAGGAAACAGCCAAGAAACCCTTCAAGGTATCAAAAAGCTTCAGGTGAATAATCTGTTTTTGATTTAGAATCCTGTAAGAAAAGGGCTTTTTAAAGATGTCATGAGTTTCACTGTCCTTTTCTTCTCTATCCCCCAATTCAGCCTGGGGTATTTATAGCTCAGTAATGGTTACAGTCTTTTGTGCTCAGGGTAGATTTTCTTTCTTTTTTTTTTTTTTCTAAAATTAAACATTCGTATGGTAGAAAGCATTTTTTAAAGTCAGCCTTAGCATTTTGATCTTCAGCTTAGCTTGACACTGACACTTTGTTTTTGTTTTTATTTTCTAGTTGAGAGCACTAAGAATTAATTGAAAGTTGTGTTTTTTTTTTTTTTTAAATAAACTCAATGCATCTAAGAGAATCTTGGATGACTGCCAGTTACAGAAATGAAGGTGTGGGAGATAATCTTTAAGTATGAAGTCATACCTCTCATTTCAGTGTCTTAAAATGTTTCATTAGCCACATGGTCAGAAAATTATTTCTTATATACAATGAGATCTTTCTTAGAGTAATAACATGAGCCTATTTTTATCTGATATTTTGTGAAGTATCAAAGTCATGTTTTTCCTGATAATAGTGACCATTTATTCAATGATTATGTAGCCTGTGATAAGTAGTTTACACAGTGTCCTGATAAAGATGTCCTAGTATTTTGATTTTACAGGTGAAAACATTTAGGTTAAGTAGGTTGCCCAAAGTAACATGGGCAGAACTGGGATTTCTGTCAAGGTCTATTTGGCTTCAAAACCATGCTTTTTAGCACTCCATTCTGCTGAGCCTCAGCAATAAATTTTCAAATATGTAAGCCATGATGATGTAAACTTTCTTTTCTCGTTTTTTAAAGTTCTGCCCATATTTACATTGGCTGTTATTTGTTTATGGTGTGTCAACTGAAAAAGTACACACACCTAAAATTGGCTTGTTGTCGTTTGTTTTAATCTCTAAGTCCTGTCCAGCTCTTCTGCAACCCCAAGGACTATAGCCCACCAGGCTTCTCTGTCTGTGGGATTTCCTAGACAAGAGTACTGAAATGGGTAGCCGTTCCCTTCTCCAGGGGATTTCCTGACCCAGGGACAGAACTCACATCTCCTGAACTGGCAGATGCATTATTGACCACTGAACCACTCGTGAAAAGTTTATGACTTCAAGCCAGTGAGACAGCATCTCAAGTAACACTGAGAGAACTGCTTGGAGGCAGGGGAGAAGCCAGGATATATAGAAGCTTTAAAACAAAGAGCAGGAAGTCTGAACATGAAAAGATTATTGTTAATTAAAGAAAGCCAGATAACGCAAGTTAAGGAGCTTAGAGTTTATCTATATATGGGAAGATGCAAGATTCTGGGCTCACTGAAATGATTCCTTTAATATGTACCTTAACTATCTGGGGCCAGCTTCCTGGGTTTTCACATCCTGAGCTTCCTTTCCTCAAGGCTCATAGGAGGGAGTGGCTACAGTCTAGATGGCAGGCATTCTCCTTTCTGAGTTCCCTCAGGGTTCACGGCTTACACTGGAGGGCTGTAATCTCTGATGACTGTGACATCTTTGTTTACTGATATGGCAGGAAATAGTCTATTTCTCAGGTGTATTTTGGCAAGTAGTAATATCAACGGCTATCTTTTGAGTTCTTACTTGATGAGGTTGTTCAGTTGCACCATCATGTCTGACTTTATGAGCCCGCCAGGCCTCCCTGTCCCTCTCCGTCTCCTGAAGCTTGCCCATTTTCATGTCCATTGCACTGGGGGATGCCATGAAGTCTTCTCATCCTCTGACCCCCTCTTTTCCTTCTGCCCTCAATCTTTCCCACTATCAGGGGCTTTTCCAAGAGTTGGCTATTGGCATCAGGTAACCAAAATACTGGAGCTTCAGCTTCAGCATGTGAAATGAAAAATATTAATAAATCTCAATAAACAAGAAATGTCACAGCCATCAGTGATTTTTGGCCTCCGAATGTAAATGAGAGCTCCCAAAACTGAGATCCAGTAGATGTTGCCACGCTCGTATGGTGATTTCTGGGGAGGTGGGGGAAGGAAAGAAGTTGAACAAGGAAACAGGATTGATCCCAGATCGCTGAGGTGCATACGAGAGAAATGCATTCAGCGAGCCCACAGTCTTCCATCTTCCCATATGTAGAATGCTAAATTCCTTGACTTGATGACTGCTCTTTGATGTTCAGACTGTCCGCACCTTTTGTTGCAAACTTATGTATAGCCCGACTTCCCCTCCTGCCTCCTTGGAGCAATTTTCTCAGACCTACTGAGATGCTGTCTCCCAGGCTCAGATTCCTAAACATTCCCACAAAAATAAAGTAACTCTCAGCTTGTGACTGTATTTTTTAGTCAACAGCATCAGTTCTTCCAATGAGTAGTCAGGGTTGATTTCTCTTAAGGGTAACTGGTTTGATCACCTTGCTGTCCAAGGGACCCTCAGGAGTCTTTTCCAGCACTACAATTCAAAAGCATGGATTTATCAGCCTCCACCTTCTTTATGGCCCAGCTGTCACAGCCTCACGTGACCACTGGGAATACTGTAGACTTGACCAAATGGACCTTTGTTAGCTGAAAGTTAATTGGACCTACAACATAAACTACAGCTATTCAGGTTTTACCACCATCAGGCATTAGTCTGTATTTTTTTTCCCCCCAAAGACTCCTTTCCAAATTTAAATACAAGCTTGCAGGACTGATTTTAACTTTTAAGCCTTTATTTTTCTGGGGTTTCCATGTTGGGAACAGGCTGAAGTTGATTCATTTTTAACGAAGTAGTCTGTGTTGTGAAATCTGAGAGCTAGTTGGAGATTTTATATGATGGCAAGTCTTTTTTTTTTAATGCTTAAATTTGGCCTTATCACTGTTAGGTACTTAGAATAGGAAAAAGGAGTCCAGAATGGTGGTGGTTAAAAGACAAAGAAAGGGAAAAGCCCGTAAAAATGGAAGAAAGGAAGGTCTGAGGACTGGAGTGAGAACCTCAGGTGAAGCAATCAGCCTTCCTGGCTAGCCCAATTTACAAAGGACAGGCTCAGGGGGAGGAGAAAAAACATATAGAAAGAGGAGCCAAAATTGAGTCTCTTTTCTTTTCTTCTTTTGGGTCAGCCCACCCTCATGCCTTGAAGATGTATTTTCCTTTGTTTGCCAAATAAAACTGAGCTGTAACCAAGCTGTAACACTGAGCTGATACATCCATCACTTCAATTTTTTGCTGCAGTGAGACAGAACTGAGCAAATTATACATTCCCCTGACATCTCTGATGCCATTGCTTGGGTTTAACCTGACTGAAATAACCTCAGCTCAGCCCGCATGAAGCAGAGGCCAAGCACAGCAGAAGCCCAACTCAGCAGAAAGCTCACACAGCAGAAAGTCTCAGATTCCAGAAGACCTCCATTTAAGGTAGGAGGTCCTCACTCCTATGGTTGAAAGACCTATGAGTAACAAAATCTTAATTCCTTTACAATCTCTTGTTTCTTGTTTCCTTGAACCCCCTTCAAACAGGCAAGTGGCAGTGGGTGCAATTGAGGGACTCTGACAGGGGCTACCTAGGAGCTGTTGCCCAAGCGTATGGAGGTTCTTCTGTCCTTAATCTTCTTTGTGCCAAAGATAAGGCCAATGAAAACTGGGAGCACAGGTCAGGTATTTAGCATATTTTCTGGCAGGTTATGAAGGGGATTCCTCTTCACAACCTGTTTTCCCACTGCCTTTTCCTCTTGTCCCTCAGCTCTTCTTTCCATCTATGCCACTGCTTATAAAGTACTGGGCAGGTCATTATCTTTCTACTTCTGAAAGTTGTGCTTGATGTTGATTACCTGACTGGGACTCAAACCCACGTGCCAAGGACTCTGTGCTGTGCTTAGTCACTCAGTTGCATCCGACTGGGACTTAAGCCTGGCCAAAACCCACAGTGCCTGGTTTTAGGACCTAATAAAGCTCAGACTCTTAATGTCTCGTTGCAAAAAAATTCAGTGAGAGACACAGCGATAGATAATGGGTGGATTTGTTTGGATTTAGAGAGAAGAACACTCCACAGGAAAATTCTTAAAAAGATGGGAATACTAGATCACCTGACATGCCTAATGAGAAATCTGTATACAGGTCAAGAAGCAACAGTTAGAACTGGACATGGAACTCTAGGCTGGTTCTAAATCTGGAAAGGAGTGTGTCAAGGTTGTATATTGCCACCCTGTTATTTAACTTATACGCAGAGTACATCATGCAAAATGCCAGGCTGGATGAAGCACAAGCTGGAGTCACGATTGCTGGGAGAAATATCAATAACCTCAGATATGCAGATGATACCACCCTTATGGCTGAAAGCAAAGGAGAACTAAAGAGCCTCTTGATGAAAGTGAAAGAGGAGAGTGAAAAAGTTGGCTTAAAGCTCAACATTCAGAAAACGAAGATCATGGCATCCAGTCCCATCCCTTCATCGTGAAAAGATGGGGAAACAATGGAAACAGTGAGAGACTTTATTTTTGGGGCTCCAGTGTCACTACAGATGATGACTGCAGCCATGAAATTAAAAGGTGCTTTCTCCTTGGAAGAAAAGCTATGACTAACCTAGACAGCATATTAAAAAGCAGAAACCTTACTTTGCCAATCAATTTCCATCTAGTCAAAGCTATGGTTTTCCCAGTAGTCATGTATGCATGAGAAATTTGGACTATAAAGAAAACTGAACACTGAAGAATTGATTCTTTTGAACTGTGGTGTTGGAGAAGACTCTTGAGAATCTCTTGGACTGCAAGGAAATCCAACCAGTCCATCCTAAAGGAAATCAGTCTTTACTATTCATTGGAAGGACTGATGCTGAAGCTGAAACGCCAATACTTTGGCCACCTGCTGTGCAGAACTGACTCATTGGAAAATACCCTGATGCTGGGCAAAACTGAAGGCAGGAGGAGAAGGGGATGACAGAGGATGAAATGGTTGGATGGTGTCACCAACTCGATGGACATGAGTTTGAGTAAGTTCTGGGAGTTGGTGATGGATAAGGAGGCCTGGCATTCTGCAGGCCATGGGGTTGCAAATAGTTGGACAAGACTGAGCAACTGAACTGAACTGAACTGAACTGACACTCCACAGGGTGTGAGCCATTGCAGAGGATGAGTGTGGCAGCCATGGAATGCGGTATGGTTAGTTTTTGCAAGCTGGGTGATTTCATATGCTAATGAGTAGAAGGATCTTTCCAACAGTTGGGGAACCACCCACTCCTCAGTCATTTGACAGTGCCTTGGAACTGTCCTGGAACCCTCTGGGTGTGTCATTAACTTGCAGATTGAGGATCAATGTTTAGTTGAATTTGACTTTTCATCTCGGACCTATTTGATTTTAATTGGTTCATGTTATGCCCTCGGGCTATGTTATTCTTTCAAAAGCTGTGCCCCGCCCCTTTCCCTCCTATTTCATACACAGCGGACCACAGTTTTGCCTCTACAATCTTCTGGAGGGACAACCAGAAAATAGTTGGCCCTTGAGAAGGAAATACTGTATAATATTCAACCCCTCTAGATATTCAGACCTTTATTTTCCATGTTTCCTACAACATACACAACAACAACATCTCTCAGTGAGCCCACTAGAGTGGGTGACAGGCACTAAATTCCAGCTAGAAGTCCATCGGTTGGTGGCATCCCTTCAAGGGCAATTGGGTTTCCAGGGATAATGTTTGCCACTTTGGAAGTTAGCCCTGTAGGCCATTTGGGCCCAAACCCTTACTACTCTTCTCCTAAAGTTATAAACATACCACTGGATCAAATCTCCACTACACTTTTATGGAACATCTCTTCTGTTGCCTCTTATCAATTTGTTCTTAAGCCACTTACTAACTCCTACAACCAGGACCTTGCCCCCTTGTAGGCAACATCACTTCACACTGCTTATTATTAAAACACTCTAATGGGAAAGATTGAAGGCAGGAGGAAAAGGGGCCAACTGAAAGTGAGATAGTTGGATGGCATCACCAATTCGATGGACATGAGTTTGAGTAAGCTCCGGGAGTTGGTGATGGACAGGGAAGCCTGGAGTGCTGCAGTCCATGGGATCACAGAGAGTCAGACATGACTTAGTGACTGAACTGAACTGAATTAATGCCCCTAACAGGACCAGATAGCTCACTCCTTTGTCATTACTTCTGTTATTACCTAAAATGGGTCTATGACAATGAAATGTTTATCATTGAACACACCCTAAACTTCTTTTATGGAGGCCTAGGGGAGGGAATCAGTGACTTACATTCCCTTGGAGCAATAAAAAGATAAGTCTTACGGCTGCTTCACCAGGTTCCCACTCTCAGGGCACAGGCTGGGATGGCTTTACGTCATGGTATCTATTCCCATCCATGGTGGACAAATCAGCAATGAGTTAAGATCAGAAACCCTTAATCCTACCCAGAACTGGTCATTTTGGAGATCCTGGAGATCCCTAAATCCAGGCTGGGGGTCCCAGGAGGTCTATGCACCTTGACCTGCCCAGGGACCCAATTCTTGGGAGGCTAGCCTGCCTCGGCCTGCCCTCAGATTATATCTCCAGGAGGCTGTCATGGCTCAGCCTGCCTGGGGATCTGTACCCTGACCTGGGGATGCCTGGCTCTCAAGTTGCAACAGTACTGGGTAGAATAAGCTTCAGAAAGACTCACCCCTATGGAAATCCACCCATGGAAATTGAAGGAAGCCTATTAGTTTTTTTCTTTTTTCTTTTTCTCCCTGTCATCGCTGTCTTTCAGATGGGAAATAACCAATCCACTTCCTGACAGACACCCTTGAGATGCCTCCTTGATAACTGGAAGTGGTTTGATCCTGTGACTCTAAGGAGAAGTGGCTTAAAATTCTTTTGTGCCACTGCGTGGCCATAGTATCCTCTGGGGGACAAGGAACACTGGCCTGAGGATGGGAGTTTACAATGCCATCTTTCAGATAGACTTATTATTCAAAAGATAAGGGAAATGGATAGAGATCCCTTATGTCCAAATTTTCTTCCATCTAAGAGATATGAAGTAACTCTGTCTTAAGTATGGAATTGTTGTATGCCCTAAAAGTGAGACTACTAGGAAAATGGTGTTAGGCACAGACAACCAAGAGAAGGAAGCCCCCGTGAAGGCTCACCTCCCATGGCTCCCAAGTTGCCTGGTGCACCTTTCTTGTATCCAAACATTTCCCCAGATCTGGGAGCACCTTCTCCCCAAAAGCCAACTCAAGTATGTCCCTTAGTGGAAACTGGAAGAGAATTCAGACCAACCCAGGTCCATAATCCCTCTTTCTGCTTAGAACTAAGACAGATCAAACAAGACCTGGGAAGCTATACAGATGACCCAGGCAAATATATTTATACATTCCAACACATTACCTTAGCCTTTGACTTGACGTGGAAGGACATCGTGGTCATATTTAGTTAAGCTTTATCTGACCCTGAGTATGCTAGTGTCTTAAAGGAAGCCAGAAGGTATGCTACAGGGCTTCACATGCCAAGCGATATATACCCAGTGGTGGAAACTGCGGTCCCCTCCTCAGATCCTAATTGGGATTATAATCATCATGAGCACATCTAGGAAAGGAATCATTTTCTGATCTGTGTAAAGGCAGGACTAAAATCAGCCCAGGAAAAAGTAATTGACTGTGCCTGGGTCTCAGCAAGCAATAACTCAGGAACCCAATGAGAACCCCATTGCCTTTCTGGAAAGGCTAAAAGAAGCCTCCAAAAATTTACCAATCTGGACTTAGGCTCTTATCAGGGACAGGTGATTTTAAAGAACAAATTCCTGTTCCAATGCACATTAGACCTCAGGATAAAGCTACAACAGCTACAATAGCAGGACCCTGCTGCCTCTTTAGATGAGATGGTCCAGGCAGCCACCAATCCCTTTTATAACAGAGAACAGGAGAGGTAGGCCAAGTCCCAGGAAAGGGAGAAAAGGAAAGAGACAAGGCATGCCCAGATGCTGGCTACCCTCCAGGGAAGCCCTATGGCAAACCCCGAGTCCTTAAAGGATAAGGCATGATGCAAATGCCTCATCTGTAAACAGGGGTGGGCCACAGAGTGTCCAAACCATGACAAGTCTCCTAAAATGGCTTGCTGCAGATGCCATAAATTAGGACATTGGGTGGCAGCCTGCTTTCAGGACACAAGAGCCTCAAGGTCAAGCGTCAAGCCTTACCTCATGATAGTTCAACAGGACTGAAGCGGCTGGCCCCAGCTAGTCCACCTATCACAGATGCCCATCATGAGGCTGGAGCCAGGGGTGCTGGATGCAACTGGATGTGGCAGGTAGGTCCAAGAATTTCTTGGTCGACACAGGAATTACCTACTCTGTCCTGACCTCCTACTCCAGAGCCTTCTCCTCCCAAACCTGTAGCATTTTGTGTGCGACAGGAAAAACAATTACTGAAAGATTTACCCAAGCACTTACTTGTTACTGGGATGGACAAATATTTTCCCACCAGTTTCTGGTGATCCGTGAGCATCCTACTCCCTTATCGGGAAGACTTACACTCACTAAACTGGGGACCACCCTTGTGATGGGAAGCTTTTCAGCCCATAGAGCCCTACATCTTCTGGTTACTACTGAGGAACCCGTTACACCCTCTCCAATAGAAAGGGACCAAAAACTATGGAAGGACAAAATTAACCTCCAGGTGTGGGTCCAGGGACTCCTGGTTGAGCCCACCAAGCTGAATCAGTCATCATTGTCCTCTAGGTTTCCAACCTGGAAACAATACCCCCCTCAGAAGAGAAGCTTGGGAAGGGCTACAGCCTCTAATAAATAAATTCCTTGCCTGTGGGCTATTGATCTCCACCAGTTCACTATATAACACCCTGATCCTCCCTGTAAAGAAAAAGGATGGGACCTCATGAATGGTTCAAGATCTCCTGATAATAAATGAAACTGTAGTCCCCCTCCGTGCCATAGGACCCAATCCCTATGTAAATTTGAGAGAAATCCCACCCAGTGTCAAGTGGTTTACACAGTCTTGGATCTCAAAAATCCATTGTTTTGCATACCACTGGCTAAAGAATCCCAACATTTTTTTTTTTTTCCTTCAAGTGGGAGGCTCCAGGAGAAAAACACAAACAGATGACTTAGACAGTATTACCTCAGGGCTTCAGAGACAGACCCCCTACCTGTTTGGGTAGGCTCTTAGCTGGGATCTCCTAGGCCTGAATTTGAGACCTAATGGGAAAATATTCCAACATGTAAATGACCTAAAAACCTGCTCTCCAGATGAGAAAAATGCCCAACACATGCAATTCAGGTTCTAAACCTTTTGGCAGAGGGGATATAAGGTCTCCCATGCTAAGGCACAGATGGTCGAGACAAAGGCAGCTTACCTGGGAGTTCAGATTACACATGGGTCCAGGAGGCTGTCCTCTGATCCGATACAAGGAATACTCCAGTTTCCCTCCCCCTCAACTCGAAAAGAATTGCGAGCTTTCCTGGGGCTAACTGGGTACTGTAGAATCTGGATACACAGTTCAGTTTCTCAGTCGTGTCCGACTCTTTGCGACCCCATGAATCACAGCATGCCAGGCCTCCCTGTCCATCACCGAATCCCAGAGTTCACCCAGACTCACGTCCATTGAGTTGTGATGCATTCCAGCCATCTTATCCTCTGTCATCCACTTCCCCTCCTGCCCCAAGTCCTGCCCAGCATCAGGATCTTTTCTAATTAGTCAACTCTTCGAATGAGGTGACCAAAGTATTTGAGTTTCAGCTTCAGCATCAGTCCTTCCAGTGAACACCCAAGGCTGATCTCCTTTAGGATGGACTGGTTGGATCTCCTAGGAGACGAAGGGACTCTCAAGAGTCTTATCCAAAACCACAGTTCAAAAGCATCAATTCTTCAGCGCTCAGCTTTCTTCACAGTCCAACTCTCACATCCATACATGACTACTGGAAAAACCACAACCTTGTCTAGATGGACCTTTGTTGGTCAAGTAATATCTCTGCTTTTCAATATGTTATCTAGGTAGGTCATAACTTTCCTTCCAAGGAGTAAGCGTCTTTTAATTTCATGGCTGCAATCACCATCTGCAGTGGTTTTGGAGCCCAAAAAATAAAGTCTGACACTGTTTCCACTGTTTCCCCATCTATTTCCCATGAAGTGATGGGACCAGATGTCATGATCTTCGTTTTCTGAATGTGGAGCTTTCAGCCTGCCTTTTCACTCTCCTCTTTCACTTTTATCAAGAGGTTTTTTAGTTCCTCTCCACTTTCTGCCATAAGGGTGGTGTCATCTGCATATCTGAGGTTATTGACATTTCTCCTGGCACTCTTGATTCCAGCTTGTGCCTCTTCCAACAGTTTTTAAAGTTCAGATCTGCATCCTGTATTTGGGACAGATACAGGATAGCACCTATGGAACTGTCTCTTATACACATCTGTAGGTGGATTTCAAGGTGAAAAGNCACCCTCTGCAGTGGTTTTGGAGCCCAAAAAATAAAGTCTGACACTGTTTCCACTGTTTCCCCATCTATTTCCCATGAAGTGATGGGACCAGATGTCATGATCTTCGTTTTCTGAATGTGGAGCTTTCAGCCTGCCTTTTCACTCTCCTCTTTCACTTTTATCAAGAGGTTTTTTAGTTCCTCTCCACTTTCTGCCATAAGGGTGGTGTCATCTGCATATCTGAGGTTATTGACATTTCTCCTGGCACTCTTGATTCCAGCTTGTGCCTCTTCCAACCCAGAGTTTCTCATGATGTACTCTGCATATAAATTAAATAAGCAGGGTGACAATATACAGCCTTGACATACTCCTTTTCCTATTGGGAACCAGTCTGTTGTTCCATGTCCAGTTTTAACTGTTGCTTCCTGACCTGCATATAGGTTTCTCAAGAGGCAGGTCATGTGGTCTGGAATTTCCATCTCTTTCAAATTTTCCACAGTTTATTGTGATCCACACAGTCAAAGGCTTTCGCATAGTCAATAAAGCAGAAATAGGTGTTTTTCTGGAACTCTCTTGCTTTTCATTGATCCAACAGATGTTGGCAATTTGATCTCTGGTTCCTCTGCCTTTTCTAAAACCAGCTTGAACATCTGGAAGTTCATGGTTCAGATATTGCTGAAGGCTGGCTTGGAGGATTTTGAACATTACTTTACTAGCATGTGAGATGAGTGTAATTGTGCGGTAGTTTGAGCATTCTTTGGCATTGCTCTTCTTTGGAATTGGAATGAAAACTAACCTTTTCCATTCCTGTGGCCACTGCTGAGTTTTCCAAATTTGCTGGCATACTGAGTGCAGTACTTTCACAGCATCATCTTTCAGGATTTGAAATAGCTCAACTGGAATTCCATCACCTCCACTAGCTTTGTTCGTGGTGATGTTTTCTAAGGCTATCTTAACTTCACATTGGGATGTCTGGCTCTAGGTGAGTGATCACACCATCATGATTATCTTGGTTGCGATGCTCTTTTTTGTACAGTTTTTCTGTATATTCTTGTCACCTCTTTTTAATGTCTTCTGCTTCTGTTATATCCATACCCTTTCTGTTCTTTATTGAGCCCATCTTTGCATGAGATGTTCCCTTGGTATCTCTCATTTTCCTGAACAGATCTCTAGTCTTTCCCATTCTGTTGTTTTCCTCTATTTCTTTGCATCGATCGCTGAGGAAGGCTTTCTTATCTCTCTTTGCTATTCTTTGGAACTCTGCATTCAGATGCTTATATCTTTCCTTTTCTCCTTTGCTTTTCACTTTTCTTCTTTTCCCAGCTATTTGTAAGGCTTCCTCAGACAGCCATTTTGCCTTTTTTTCATTTCTTTTCCATGGGGATGATCTTGATTCCTGTCTCCTGTACAATGTCATGAACCTCTGTCCATAGTTCATCAGGCACTCTGTCTATCAGATCTAGTCCCTTAAGTCTATTCGTCACTTCCACTGTATAGTCATAAGGGATTTGATTTAGATCATACATGAATGGTCTAGTGGTTTTGCCCACTTTCTTCAATTTGATTCTGAATTTTGCAATAAAGAGTTCATGATCTGAGCCACAGTCAGATCCCAGTCTTGTTTTTGTTGACAGTATAGAGCTTCCTCATTTTTGGCTGCAAAGAATATAATCAATCTGATTTTGGTGTTGACCATCTGGTGATGTCCATGTGTAGAGTCTTCTTTTGTGTTGTTGGAAGAGGGTGTTTGCTATGACCAGTGTGTTCTCTTGGCAAAATTCTATTAGCCTTTGCCCTGCTTCATTCTGTACTTCAAGGCCAGATTTGCCTGTTACTTCAGATGTTTCTTGACTTCCTACTTTTGCATTCCAGTCCCCTATAATGAAAAAGATATCTTTTTTGGGTGTTAGTTCTAAAAGGTCTGGTAAGTCTTCACAGAAACGTTCAACTTCAGGTTCTTCAGCATTACTTGTTGGAGCATAGGCTTAGATTACTGTGATATTGAATGGTTTGCCTTGGAAATGAACAGAGATCAGCTATGGTCTAATTGTCCAGCCCTTATATGAAAGCTAAAGGGACGGGATGATTAAGTCGCATTGATATGAGGAATTCCTCAAAAGAAGGCAGAGGCTACACTAAAACAAGCCTTAACTCAAGTATCTGCCTTGTGGTTGCCTACCCAAAAAAAGCACTGTAACTTTATGTCCACAAAAAGGAAGGAATAGCCTTGGAAGTGTTAACTCAAAGATGGGGACTTTTAACTCAAAAGTTGAGTCCCAGCCTGTAGCTTACTTATTCAAGAAGTTCGACCTAACTGCCCAAGGCTGGCCTCCCAACTTTTGAAATCTTGCAGCTATTGCAGTCCTGATAGAAGCGTTATAATTCTCTTCTGGTGGCAAACTAACTATTTTTACCAGTCACCAAGTGAAACAACTGCTAAATGGGAGAGGCCACCAAAGGATCGGAGAAGGCAATGACAACCCACTCCAGTACTCTTGCCTGGCAAATCCCATGGACGGAGGAGCCTGATAGGCTGCAGTCCATAGGGTCGCTAAGAGTTGGACACGACTGAACGACTTCACTTTCACTTTGCACTTTCATGCATTGGAGAAGGAAATGGCAACCCACTCCAGTGTTCTTGCCTGGAGAATCCCAGGGATGGGGGAGCCTGGTGGGTTGCCATCTCTGGGGCTGTACAGAGTCAGACACGACTGTAGCGACTTAGCAGGAGCAGCAGCAGATCAAAGGACCCTCAGATATCAAGTGGCACTGATGGAAAATCTATGCCTGACTATATCCTCTTGTGAGGTTCTTACCAGGTACTCTCCTGTCTACCCCTGAGGGCTCTCCCCTTTCAGTCTTGCTTAGAGGCCTTGGACCACTGGACAAAACCCTGAGAGGGATTGTCAGAAGATCCTCTGACCAATCCTGAGGAAATCTAGTACACTGACGGAAGATGTTTTGTCTTGGATGGAAAAAGAAGAGCCGATATGCAGTAGTCTCCAATTTTGAGGCCATAGAGGCTAAACTTTTGGCATCGAGTACTTCAGCTCAATTGGCTGACCTCATAGTCTTGACTGAAGCTTTAGAGCTGGGAAAAGGAAAAAGAGTATCCATTTATGCTGACTCCAAGTATGCCTTTCTGGTTCTACATGCACATGCTGCTATTTGGAAAGAAAAAGGCCACTTGAAAGACGGTCCCCAATCAAACATGGTGATCTAATCTTTAGGCTTTTGGAGGCAGTCCATCTGCCCACTGAGATTTCAGTCTCCCATCATAAAGAACACCAAAAATGGAGCATGGAAATGGCACGAGGGCACCAAGCAGCCGTTCAGGCAGCTAAGAGAGCAGCATTACAGAATAATGACCTAATAGGGGTTGCCACCTCAGTTCCACAGACTAATTTGCCAGAAACTCCTTCATATACTGAAGGTGAGGCTCTTAAAGCTAAGAGTGAGGGCTTTCAAGAAGATCATATGGGGTTTTTTCAAAAGGAGAGACTCGTTTTTCTGCCTGGGAACCTCCAATGAAAGTTGATTAACTCCTTACATGCCATCACTCATTCAGGAAAGAAGGCCCTCCAAAGGTCCTTCAGAAGAACAGGTCTCCAAACGACTTTAAAGCAAGTGGTCTCCTCTTGCTCTGCTTGCCAATTAAACAACCCCCAAAGGGCTCAAGGATCCCAGCTAGCCCAGCACATCCAATGACATAGGACCTACCCAGGAGAGGACTGGCAGATGGATTTCACCCAGATGACAGTTTCTCAAGGGCATAAATACCTATTAGACATGATAGATACATTCACAGGATGGATTGAAGCCTTTCCCACTCAGACTGAGAAGGCTGAGGAAGTAGTAAAAAAAAAAAAAAAAAAAAAACTGTTCCAGGAAATCATTGGTCTGCCCAGGTCATTACATAGTGACAATTAGACATCATTTACTTCTAAGGTCACTCAAGGGGTCTCTAAAGCATTGGGCATTATTTATTATCTCCCTTGTGTGTGGGGCCCTCAGTCTTCAGGAAAAGCAGAAAGAGCCAAACAATTCTTAAAATCAGTAATAAAAAGATAATCCAAGAGACCTCCCTGGGATGGAAGAAGGCTTTATCAACAGCGCTCCTCTACACCCTTATTGTCTCTAAGGAACAGATTGTTCTTAGTCCTTATGAGATGCTATATGGGAGAACTTTTGTTCATGTCAATGACCTCCTCCTAGATCCAGAGGCTCAGACCCTCCAGTCTTATACAATGGCCATTGGGCAGTTCCAAGAAGATACATGCTATGGGGTGTCAACTGGGACACACAAGATTCTAAAGAGCCACCACTATATGCTCCAGGGACTCAAGTCTTAATTAAAGTCTGGAAAGGCTCAATTCCAAAGGCTCAATTCCAGCCCACATGAAAGGGCCCCTACTCTGTAATGCTTTCTACCCCCATAGCAGTCAAGGTATAGGACTCCTGGATTCACTACTCACAAATCAAGCCATGGAAGAAAACAGAAGAGGACATTCAACACACCTTTGAGCCCCTGTGGAGATTTCAGATACCTATTCAGGACTACAAATGAGTGCCATTCTAATGAACACCCCCAAAATTAAGTTTCTGGGAATAAGATTTCTCAAGATAGCTCTAAAGAGCCAACACATCTTGGCACAAGTTTTACTCCAAATAGACAGGTGATAAATCTCCTGATCCTTGAATAGGAGAGACTTGAGCTATCTTGAATGAGTCATGTTGCTTCTGGGTAAATACCTCCAGCTAAGTTAAAGAAAATCTCACAGTCCTCAGGAAAAATATTCAGATCCTACAGGATCTCAAAGAATGAGCTGGAGAGTTCTGGTGGCTACAGTCTCTCTTTGGAGATCCTTCTCTTGGCAAGGGGGAATTTGGTTACCAAATTCAGACTTAAATTGAAGGAAGTAGGGAAAACTGCTAGACCATTCAGGTATGACCTAAATCAAATCCCTTATGATTATACAATGAAAGTGAGAAATAGATTTAACTTCCTAGATCTGATAGATAGAGTGCCTGAGGAACTATGGAATGAGGTTCGTGACACTGTATAGGAGACAGGGATCAAGACCATCCCCATGGAAAAGAAATGCAAAAAAGCAAAATGGCTGTCTGGGGAGGCCTTACAAATAGCTGAGAAAAGAAGAGAGGCAAAAAACAAAGGAGAAAAGAAAAGATATAAGCATCTGAATGCAGAATTCCAAAGAATAGCAAGAAGAGATAAGAAAGCCTTTCTCAGTGATCAATGCAAAGAAATAGAGGAAAACAACAGAATGGGAAAGACTAGAGATCTCTTCAAGAAACTGAGAGATACCAAGGGAACATTTCATGCAAAGATGGGCTCGATACAGGACAGACATGGTATGGACCTAATAGAAGCAGAAGATATTAAGAAGAGATGGCAAGAATACACAGAAGAACTGTACAANAAAAAAAAAAAAACCTTTAAAAAAAGAAAAACAATTTACTGTTAAAAGCACAAACGTTAATAATGATTATGGAGCTAATAATACATACATAAGGCAAATATATGATGATAATAGCAAAAAAAGTAGTAATAAGTACACCATCCCCAAATGTCTCTGGCATTAGGATTATTTTGACCTGAAGACAATCAAGGCTCTAAAGACTCAGGAAGAGACTTTGACCATTCCCCTAACTGCCTAAAGTAATTTAGACAGAGAGCCTCTTCCCAAAATGGAGTTATCACCAGAGATACAGATAAATAACAAGGGTTAGGTGGTGGCGGGTTTTTTTTGGCAGGGTCTAGAAATCAGAGTCCAGTCTGTGTCCCATTGTCTCTGCAGGGCCTGGCAAATATTTGCCTCCTTCCTCCTCATTTCCTTCCAGATCACTCACTCTCCCTCCTGCCTTTAAGCCCTCCACACTCTTGAGGCTCTTGCTATCAGCCATGTTACGGGAAAGGTAACTCAGTCATGTCCAACTCTTTGATATCCCGTGGACTGTAGCCCACCAGGTTCCTCTGTCCATGGAATTTTCCAGGCAATGGGGTCACTGAGGTTCGGACACGACTGAGCGACTTCACTTTCACTTTCACTTTTCACTTTCATGCATTGGAGAAGGAAATGGCATCCCACTCCACTGTTCGTGCCTGGAGAATCCCAGGGATGGGGGAGCCTGGTGGGCTGCCGTCTACAGGGTCGCACAGAGTCGGACACGACAGAAGTGACTTCGTAGACTTAGCAGTAGCCCACCAGGTTCCTCTGTCCATGGAATTTTCCAGGCAAGAATACTGGAGTGGGTTGCCGTGCCCTCCTCCAGGGGATCTTCCCGACCCAGGGATCAAACCCAGGTTTCTTGCATTGCAAGCAGATTCTTTACTCTCTGAGCCACTAGGAAAGCCCCCAGTATCTGCAGGGCTCCATGAATATTTGTTTACCAAACATTTGCTTTTCCATTTGCACATGAATTGCCTTCCCTAAAGCCCCACATCCCTCACCTCCCCCCCACCCCCAAAATCCCAAACCACTATCCCCCACAACCTCTTTTATCTTTAGCTGGAGATAGTACTAAAAGTGAGAGTTTCAGCCATTTGGGCTAGTTACTCAGTTTCCTTGGATCTCTCCCATTTATATGTGTTATTAAAATTTATTTTATTTTCCCATTAATCTATCTCATGTCAGTGTAATTCTTAGACCTGCCAGAAGTATGTAGAAGGGTAGAGAAAATTTTCTTTCCCAGCATCAATAAGACTGGAGGACTGGATGACAGTATCTGTGTCAGACCAAACCCTGACACAGATCAGTGATAAAATCATGAGTTATGAAGATGGAAACTATCTGCACATCACGTTAGGTTAGAACAAGAGCATCTGATAAATGACGTATTTGCTAAATGTTCTACCTCTCAGATGGTAGAACAACCCATGAAAGAAATTACAGCTCTGAACTTAATAATGACTAATAATAAGGTAACACCTCTTCATGAACTGAAATTGACAGAAACCTTGGAAGACAGTGACATTTGTGATAATAACAGACATGGAGAACACAGGGTGCTCAGAATCATTGCAACCTTGTTACTCTGAGTGTGGACCTTAGACCGGTAAACAAGAGCATTGCCTGGAAACTATTAGAAATGTAGGATCTANGAAAGCCCCCAGTATCTGCAGGGCTTCATGAATATTTGTTTACCAAACATTTGCTTTTCCATTTGCACATGAATTGCCTTCCCTAAAGCCCCACATCCCTCACCTCCCCCCCACCCCCAAAATCCCAAACCACTATCCCCCACAACCTCTTTTATCTTTAGCTGGAGATAGTACTAAAAGTGAGAGTTTCAGCCATTTGGGCTAGTTACTCAGTTTCCTTGGATCTCTCCCATTTATATGTGTTATTAAAATTTATTTTATTTTCCCATTAATCTATCTCATGTCAGTGTAATTCTTAGACCTGCCAGAAGTATGTAGAAGGGTAGAGAAAATTTTCTTTCCCAGCATCAATAAGACTGGAGGACTGGATGACAGTATCTGTGTCAGACCAAACCCTGACACAGATCAGTGATAAAATCATGAGTTATGAAGATGGAAACTATCTGCACATCACGTTAGGTTAGAACAAGAGCATCTGATAAATGACGTATTTGCTAAATGTTCTACCTCTCAGATGGTAGAACAACCCATGAAAGAAATTACAGCTCTGAACTTAATAATGACTAATAATAAGATAACACCTCTTCATGAACTGAAATTGACAGAAACCTTGGAAGACAGTGACATTTGTGATAATAACAGACGTGGAGAACACAGGGTGCTCAGAATCATTGCAGCCTTGTTACTCTGAGTGTGGACCTTAGACCAGTAAACAAGAGCATTGCCTGGAAACTATTAGAAATGTAGGATCTAAAGCCCTGGCAAAGGGCTTTGAAATCAGAATCCACCTTTTTGCCTGGTAATTCCCATTCAAATTAAAATCTGAGAAGCACAGCGCTGGGATACTTCTTAAAATGTAGATTCCTGAGTTCCCTGGAAGAACTATTGAATCACTCACTGAAAAGATGAGGCTTACAAATCTGAACATTTGCTAAGCTCTTCAGGTTATGTGGAGAAGGTGATGGCACCCCACTCCAGTACTCTTGCCTGGAAAATCCCATGGACGGAGGAGCCTGGTAGGCTGCAGTCCATGGGGTCATGAAGAGTCGGACACAACTGAGCGACTTCCCCTTTCCCTTTCCCAGGTTATGCACTACTATTTGACTATCACTATCATAAAACTAGAATTTTTGTAAATAAATTCCTTGAATTAAACAAACAAAAAAAAGATTTCCTAAGTAAAATAGATATCAGCAGCCCTATTGTATCATCTTCTTAGAAATTCACGTTCCAAGAAATCATTCAGGAAAAAGTGTCTGAAACTATTTGAATCCAGTGTTCCCTGGATGTATTCAATCAAAGAATCCTTCTTCTACTCATGCCCCACAACAAAAGAAGCTCATGGAATTATCCCATGAAACTTGGTTTTCCTGGGGACCTCACTTTGCAAAATGCGGCCTTAAGTGTCAATATGCTTATCTTCTGGAAGCTCAGAGAAAAATCAGGAAGGATGTCACGCCTCGAGATTATGAAAGAAAAGCTGGTTCAGAACTGAGAATGTCCAACTACACATAAATCAACTGATAACACTGCAAATTGTAGCAATACAGAGGCAAAGATGGGGAGAGAGCACGGCTGTAGAGGTCTTCCCTTAGAAGCTCAGATCTAAAAGACAGATCAGTTCAGTTCAGTTCAGTCACTTAGCTGTATCCAATTCTTCGTGACCTATGGACTGCAGCATGCCAGGCTTCCCTGTCCATCACCAACTCCCAGAGCTTGTTCAAACTCATGTCCATTGAGTCGGTGATGCCATCCAACCTTCTCATCCTCTGTATTCCCCTTCTCCTCCTGCCTTCAATCTTTCCCAGCATCAGTCTTTTCTAAGGAGTCAGCTCTTTGCATCAGGTGGCCAGAGTACTGGAATTTCAGCTTCAGCATCAGTCCTTCAATGAATATTCAGGACTGATTTCCTTTAGGATTGACTGGTTTGATCTCCTTGCAGTCCAAGGGACTCTCAAGAGTCTTCTCTAACACCCCAGTTCAAAAGCATCGATTCTTTGCTGCTCAGCTTTCTTTTTTGTCCAACTCTCACATCCATATATGACTACTGGAGAAACCAAAGCTTTGACTAGATGTACCTTTGTTGGCAAAGTCATGTATCTGCTTTTTAATATTTTGTCTAGGTTGGCCATAACTTTTCGTCCAAGGAGCAAAAGTTTTTTAATTTCAAGAATGCAATCACAATCTGCAGTAATTTGGAGACCCAAGAAAATAAAATCTGTCACTGTTTCCATTGTTTCCCCATCTATTTGCCATGAAGTGATAAGTCCGGATGCCACGATCTTAGTCTTTTGAATGTTGTTTTAAGCCAGCCTTTTCACTCTCCTCTTTCACTTTCATCAAGAGGCTCTTTAGTTCTTCTTCACTTTCTGCCATAAGGGTGGTGTCATCTGCATACTGAGGTTATTGATATTTCTCCCAGCAATCTTGATTCCAGCTCTGCTTCATCCAGCCCGGCATTTTACATGATGTACTTCTTCGCATATAAGTTAAATAAGCAGGGTGACAATATACAGCCTTGACGTACTCCTTTCCCAATTTGGGATCAGTCCGTTGCCCCATGTCCAGCTCTAACTGCTGCTTCTTGACATGTGCACAGTTTTCTCAGGAAGCAGGCAAGGCGGTATGGTATTCCCACCCCATCTCTTTAAGAATTTTCCATAATTTGTTGTTATCCACACAGTCAGAGGCTTTAGTGTAGTCAGTGAAGCAGAAGTTGATGTTTTTCTGGAATTCTCTTGCTTTTTCTATGATCTAATAGATGTTGGCAACTTGATCTCCGGTTCCTCTGCTTTTTCTAAATCCAGCTTGAACATCTGGAATTTCTCAGTTCACATACTGTTGAAGTCTAGGTTGGAGAATTTTGAGCATTACTTTGCTAGCATGTGAGATGAGTGTAATTGTGCGATAGTCTGAACGTTATTCAGCACTGCCTTTCTTTGGGATTGGAATGAAAACTGACATTTTCCAGTCCTGTGACCACTGCTGAGTTCTCCAAATTTCCTGGCATATCGAGTGCAGCACTTCCCCAGCATCATCTTTTAGGATTTGAAATAGCTCAGCTGGAATTTCATCACCTTCACTAGCTTTGTTTGTAGTGATGCTTCCTAAGGCCCATTTGACTTCGCATTCCAGGATACCGGCTCTAGGTGAGTGATTACACTATCATGACTATCTGGGTCATTAAGATCTTTTTTTGTATAGTTATTCTGTGTATTTTTGCCACGTCTTCTTAACACCTTCTGCTTCTGTTAGGTCCATACCATTTCTGTCCTTCTACTCATCCTTGCATGAAATGTTCCCTTGGTATCTCTAATTTTCTTGAAGATATCTTTAGTCTTTCCCATTCTATTGTTTTCCTCTATTTCTTGCATTGATTACTTAGAAAGGTTTTCTTATCTCTCTTTGCTATTCTTTGGAACGCTGCATTCAGATGGATATATCTTTCTTTTTCTCCCTTGCCTTTCACTTCTCTTCTTTTCTCGGCTATTTGTAAGGCCTCCTCAGACAACCATTTTGCCTTTTGCATTTCTTTTTCTTGGGGATGGTTTTGANAACGCTGCATTCAGATGGATATATCTTTCTTTTTCTCCCTTGCCTTTCACTTCTCTTCTTTTCTCGGCTATTTGTAAGGCCTCCTCAGACAACCATTTTGCCTTTTGCATTTCTTTTTCTTGGGGATGGTTTTGATCACTTCCTGTGCAGTGTTATGAACCTCCGCCCATCGTTCTTCAGGCAATATATCAGATCCAGTTCCTTGAATCTATTGTCACCCCCATTGTATAATCGTAAGCAATTTGATTTAGGTCATATCTAAGTGGTCCACTGGTTTCCCTTACTTTCTTCAATATAAGTCTGACTGACTTTTGCAAAAAGATGGATAGAAGGGCATAAAGCATAAGACAATAAAATTTTAAGAATAATTACAGTGGCAACTAAAGCCTAGAAAGGGGCTAAACCTCACCAAAATGGTTAAGGACAGCTATAGTCTCGCGATGAATCTGGTGTCGTAGAAAAAACACGAGTAAGTGTGGCAGCAAGTAACAAGCGGGAGATAGGTGTCCTCGTGTTCACTCCACCTCTAGCCCCCAGAGGGACTCTCAGCAGACCCCCTATCCTCGGAGGCCCTGCCACTAACCAGGAGACTTCAGGTTGCTTATCTCTCAAAGCTTCCAGTTCTTGTCTCTGTGTTACTCAAATCATGCTCAAACCCCTCACACTTTTTTTTTTTCTTTTTGGACTTTTTGTGGGGAACCAGCACCAAGGGGGCTGGATGCTAACTGTGTCTGGAAACTCCCTTTGTGGCCATATCTACCATCATATATCAAAACAAAGGTTTAGGTAGAGTGACTGTATCTTCTCATTCTATATACCTCCAGGAGATCATTGCTTTTGAAGCTGATTCTTTTTTCTACACCCTGAAAAAGGAAGATGAATTAAAGCTACAATATAGGACCAGATACTTTCCAATAGTTCATGAAGCTGACAATCCAAAAAGCTAAAACTTTTGGAAAATATTTAAAAGCTTATATTGCTATTCCTGAAATTAGAAAATTGTTAGAGGAACTTTAATTCTTGTTTTTGAGATGTCATAATGCAGATGGTAGCCCAACTGCTTATTTCATTAATTTTGTGGGGACCCTTTTATCTTCATGAAGAAATTATAAAATAAAAATGTAAAGAATGAGATCTAGCAATTCTGCTGTTCAATCTGATGCTGTGACATAGTCAGAAGTTCACCTTATGTTTTTTCAAATTGTCTTAATAGGCCCTGACTTCACATCTTTAGCCAAGCAAAAAGACTCCATATAACAGCATATAAAGACATGCTCTTGGGAATTCCCTGGTGATCCACTGGTTAAGATTCTGCTCTTCCACTGAAGGGGCCATGTGTTCATTCCCTGGTGGGGGACTAGGATCCCAAAGCAAAACTTTCCTCGCAAAAAACACAAGCTCTTGTAGTCAATCTCCGTGATGATATGAAGCACTTATAGGCCTCAATATAAAGTAATCTTATTGCCACTGCTAACTAATGAATGAAATTTTTAAATAATTATGTGCTTAAATACTCTGGTGGGGGATTCAAAGCAGAAATTCAGACTATCAGAACTGTAAGAAAACTTAGAAATTAATTTATCAGGGTTGGCAGAGTGGTAGCCAGCAGCCACAGACACCTTTATTTGCCTATTATTTGCTTGAGATGGGTTCTTCTTTTGAAAAGGCAGTGTATCTAGTAAATCTTATAGTGAGATTGTTAAAAACAGCTTGGTACCTGTTGTTCTACACCTAGCATAACTCATCATTAAACTCATTGAATGGACTCTTCAAGTATTTGACTTTGAAACTCTCCCCCTAGTTAAGATTTTCAATGCTAGAAGGGACTTTATATATAATCTAATTCAATGAATTCACAGCTGGTGATGGACCAACAAAAGGGTTGGACCTTTCTATATTGATACGTCAAGACCGTTTTTTTCTTCAAAAAAAACTACTGTCTATATCACTATGATATCATAAAATAAAATTATTTTTACAATAAAAAATTGAACAGTCATTTCCAAGAAATANATGGACCAACAAAAGGGTTGGACCTTTCTATATTGATACGTCAAGACCGTTTTTTTCTTCAAAAAAAACTACTGTCTATATCACTATGATATCATAAAATAAAATTATTTTTACAATAAAAAATTGAACAGTCATTTCCAAGAAATAGCACTTAGCAATCTTCCAGTAAGAAATATATAAAGATTTAGACGTAACATTATCTTTTTTTTTTTTTTTTCCACTCACTGACCAATGAAAAGTTCCTTACAGACTCAGGCTGCCTCTCAGACTAGTATCTGAAGCCACTGAGTTGGCTCAACATTTCATTTTAGAAAGGAGGATATGGTTTCCATGTTCCCAAAGTTGCATGGCTGGTAAAAACCAAAGCCAGATCCATCACCCAGCCTTCCAGGGCCAAGACTGTGGTTTCTTAATGTTATCAGTGGCAGGAAGGCACTGCGTCATAGGCTTTTCTGGAGTAAGGTTCAGCTGGGTAAAATCCTGGTTCAGCTGTATAATACAGCTCAGATGTATAATAGATATCCCCATTCTCTTAGTCCAGTGCCTTCCTCATTGGAGAAGTTCCTTTATTTGAGTTCTTTGTCTCTGACTTCTCATTTCCCAGCATGCAAGTAGGCTGCCTTTGAGACATGATTTCCTAGCTAAGTCTATGGGATATGTTGTATGGAATTTGATCAGGAGCCAGTCATGACACTTACATTTCCCTCTGCAGCCCTCACAAAGCCAGCCTGCTTGTTCACTCCCCAAGGTCAGTCCCAGAAAGGGGCTGACGGTTTGCCATGAAGAAACAAACTGGTGGCCAAAAAATTAATTGGAAATCAAATTAAGTCTTTACTGTCATCTGGAAGTGCCAGCAAAAGGACTCATAAAACACTGCAAATCTTTTTGAAATCCTCTTTCCCTCTCCATGCCCCTGGCTTCCCATCCACATCGACTTGTGCCAGACCTGATCCTAATGCTCTTTCCTTCCTCTCATCTCTCCAAAACCCACCCTCCAATTTAGTCAGAGAGCATCATTCTAGCTCTTTTTTCCCCACTCTTTTCTTTGACCTTTTTTTTTCTTTTCAATGAGTAATCCTCTCCGGCTGCAATATAAATCCCATTAACCTCCTTTCCTCTTCAATTTCCTCCTTACTTCTTACTCTCATTCATGTAATCAGGCCAAGACTTGGGCTCCTTAGAAGCTGGTGGGGAGGAAAGCTATAGACAATCATGATTTAATAGTTGGTGTCCCAGTCACATATTTATTTATCATATATTTATGCTATAAAAATACTTCATATTCTCATGGTTAAATTCTTTATATTGGCAAATATATAGGAAATATTATTATCTGTATTTTACAGAGTAAGAAATCAAATAAGGGCTATAATTGACTGCCTGAAGCCACACACATCATTTGAACAAAACACTTACAGAGTAAATGGTCACTTTATTCTTGTCCTTATCTTTGAAATAATTTTCAATGGTAAATATTTGTCAACCATAAGTATTTACTGCACATTTACTACATTCCAGGCACAGTTCTAGAGAAAATAGGGATAAATAAGACAGACAAGATCCCTTCACCCACAGAGGATGTTGTAATAAATGGGAGGGGGGATATATTCTTATAGAGAATGGGGAGTGCAGAGATAAATGAATAAGGGTTCAAATAGTTAGAAGTGCTGTAAAGAACATGGAACAGAATATGATGGCACATAAGAGGGATGGGTGGAATGGTGACTAATTAAGGATATATGGCCAGGAAAGTCTTCCTGGTGATGAAGAGTTGAGATCAGATAATTCCAGGAGAGGAACAGCAAGAATGAAGGTAGGAGAAACATTGAGGGGAAAGGGAGCTTTGTATGTTTGTAAAATAGAAAGAAAGCCAGTGCTGGTGGAGACTAGAGTGAGGTTAGCAATGGACATGGCAGGAAAGATTATCTGGGTCTAGGTTGTACAGAGACTTGTAGGCTGAGCTAGGAGTCGCAATTTATTCTAAGTGTGAAGGGTAGCTAGCAACTGGAAGATTTTAAGCAAGGGGAAAATATGAGCTAAATTGCTTTTATTAAAGCCACTGAACTATGTTGAAAAAGAATTTGAGGAAAGCTACTCAGAAGGGTACAGTTATGATTCCAGCATGTATGCAGTTGCTTGGACAAGGGTAGTAGCAGTCAAGACTGGGAAAAGTAGACTGATTCAGAGCGTAGTAGGTGGAACCAATAAAACCTGCTGAACTGGATGTGGGGTGAAAACTGACAATTCCCAGGTGTCTGCATTTAGCAACTGGTGGATGGAGAACTGGGCCATCTCCCAAGACAGGGAAAAATACTTCAAACTATAGAGATGTGGGCAGAATCAAGTTGCTATTTTACCTGCATTTCGAGATACCTAGAAGAAAGGCGGAGAAGCCAATGGCAACCCACTCCAGTATTCTTGCCTGGAAAATCCCACGGACAGAGGAGCCTGGTAGGCTGCAGTCCATGGGGTCACAAAGAGTTGGACACAGCTGAGCGACTTCACTTTCACTTTTCATTTTCATGCACTGGAGAAGGAAATGGCAACCCACTCCAGTGTTCTTGCCTGGAGAATCCCAGGGACGGCGGAGCCTGGTGGGCTGCCGTCTATGGGGTCGCACAGAGTCGGACACGACTGAAGTGACTTAGCAGCAGCAGAAGAAGAAAGGCAGGTAGAGATGTAAACTGGCATGTCAGAGTCTGTTGTGCTGACAGTAAGTGCGCAGCCTTTTCTGCCCAGAATACCTTCCTCCCCTTGTTCAGCAATTTCCTATTCACCCTTCAAGTGAATTCACCCTTCAGATGCACCTCTCTGGAAGTTAGCCTCTCTCTCCTCTAGGGATCATTTCAGCACTAAACATGGGGAGAAGTGAATGGTTTCAAGAACAATTTAAGAAAGTAAAGCTCAGCAGGATACAGTGATAGTTTGATATGAAGGTGTCAACATGACTCTGGATGCTGGCTTATCCAATAACGTGAATGATTGTGCCATTCATTGCATTCTAGAAACTAGAGGGCCATGGTTTTAGGAAGATGAAGGAAGAACCACAGTCACCATTTTTATAATGTTGAATTTGAGGCAGAGTGAGTCATACACGTGGAGCAGAGTAGCAGGCAGGCAGATATTGGGGTCTGCCCAGGAGAAAGGTCACTGCTGAAGGCTTAATACTCAGTCATGAATTACATGGAATTAGAGCAAGGGTAGGAATGAGACCTTCAGGGTAAGACAGAGCTTAGGGTAAGGAGAACAGAGCCCAGGACCAAGTACTGAAGTGATCCAATATGCAGTTTGGTTAAAACTTGGTAGGTCTGAAATGAGGATTGAGAGAACATCCATGGAGACAGGAAGAGATTTAGGAAATGTTATATCCCAGAAACCCAGCTTTTCAGGAAAAAGGGATTAGTCAACAGCATGAAGTACTACAAAGAATTAGCTACTAATCAACTAACCTATGTTTGTACCAGTGCGTATCCTGTGCTGGAGATGGGTCACAACGCACCAGAGCCAGTTGTGAACATCTCTTCTCACTTTCACATGTTTGTAGCTTGAACTGGTCAAGGTGGGAGTATTTAGTCCACTGAAATCAGCAAACCCTACAAATCAGAGCTTCTTCCTCCCCACCCCTCCACTCCAGAGAGCTGGTTGTTAAACGTTTACCAGCATACCACTGATTAATGACATATATTAGAATTACTGGTGGTGGTGCTGTGCTTAGTCGCTCAGTCATGTCTGACTCTTTGCAACCCCATGGACTGTAGCCTGCCAGGCTCCTCTGTCCATAGTGATTCTCTAGGCAAGAATACTAGAATGGGTTGCCATGCCCTTCTCCAGGGGATCTTCCCAACCCCGGGATTGAACCCAGGTCTCCAGCATTGCTGGTGGATTCTTTACCATCTGAGCCACCAGGGAAGTCCACTGGGGGTGGGGATGCTTTTAAATAAAACAGTACCTGGTCCCCATTCCAAGACATTCTCATTTATTTGCTCTGGAGTATGCCCTGGGTAAGAGTATTTATAAATATCTATAAAATACCCCCTGGGTGTTCAAGTATACAACTAGGTTCAAGAATCATGGATCTTTAAAGAATAAATCAACCATGGGAATTCCCTGGTGGTCCAGTGGTTAGGACTCCATGCTTCCAATGCAAAGGGTATGGGTTCAACCCTTGGTTGGGGAACTAAGATTCTGAAAACTATTCAGGGCAGCAAAAAAAAACCAATTTTTTTTTTAATCTAGAAAAAATTAAAAATAAATACACAAACCGATCATGCATGTAATGCTCATAGAATGTCACCACTCTAGAATGATGTCTAGAAAGCAATAAAATGGTAGTCAATAAGCAATAGTCTAGGATTTAGCTAAGCAAGACTAGAGGGTACAAGTCTGAACAGGTGTAGTGTTCAGTCATAATGCTAGGGGTCAAGGCAGGTCCAGGGGTAACAAGGAACAAGCGCTGTAGGTCCAGGAAGGTGTGGTTCAGAATCTTTTCTCCAGTCTTCTCGTCACAGAATAAAGCCGGAAGAAAAGACCTCAGAGAGGAAAGCAGAACCCAGCTGAGAGACAAAGTGAAACTTCCACCTGAAGTAGTTAGAAGCCAACTCCACCCTGGGCTTTACAGGAGCCAATAAATCTGCTCACGCTATGAGATTTTGTTACTTGCATCTGAAAGAGGCCCTTTTCAGTCAGATGGGTATCGTATAGCCTCTCCATCCTAATCTTATTATTGAAGAAGGAATCTTATTATGAACAAAAATGATACCTACCTATGGCACGGGTGATAGCTAATAATTGCAATTCCTGATCTGCAATACCAGAGAAAGACCCTAAATATATCTATTCTGTTCTTGAATTAAGCTTTCCTTTTTTGTCTTAAGCTGGCAACATTTCCCATTGATTTATAAATAAATATCTGTGACATTTATGTTACTTAATATAGATGAGTACACAAAGGACTCAGATTTTACCCCATAATGAAGTGAAAGTTTTAAACAAAAGTTAGTCAGATATTTTGGGGGGGATACATGAGATAAACCAATGATTCACCAAGTCTACCCACTGGTAGCACTCCTATTGTGTCATCTACAAAATTTAAAATATCCCATATTTCAGGTTCCTTTTAGGTAACTATGTATATTTTCATGAGGAGTGAATAAGGCAACTTGAAAGATCACTTTTACTGCTTTCAGAATTCAAGGTAATTTTAAAACAGGTGAATGGAAGGGAAAAGAACCTCTTAACCAATTAGCCAAAAGGCCACAGTAAACTTTAGAATCAAAATAACCCAGACATGTGACAGTATCCAAGTAGAGTCTCATTTATATCACCAAAGAGATTCTTTAGCTATTTAAACGCCTAAAAGGGTAACAGTTTTACTGGAACAACAATAAAATGATTGAGATTACATAGAAATAGGTAGGACCAATAGCCCTTCAAGTGGTGAAGATTTTTTATGAGGCAGAAGAAAGGCTTTCATTACCTAGTTTATTTTCCAATTCAAATAATTCTTGTGGACAATACTGTGACGTAGAGAAGAGAGTTGTTCAACTGTTTTGTCCAAACAAAACAATTTCCTTTTGTTTTCTTGTGTAGATAGCATATTCTTTAGTCTGGCTTTATAAAAGGCTATATTCCCTGGTGGCTCAGAGGTTAAAGCTTCTGCCTGCAATGCAGGAGACCTGGGTTTGATCCCTGGGTCGGGAAGATCTCCTGGAGAAGGAAATGGCAACCCACTCCAGTATTCTTGCCTGGAGAATCCCATGGATGGAGGAGCCTGGTGGACTACAGTCCACAGGGTCACAAAGAGTCGGACACGACTGAGCGACTTCACTTTCACTTTCACCTTAAATCAACGTACTCATTAACGGAACTTTCAAGCTCCTGCAGACAATTTTTTTCAGAGTTCAGAAGAGAATGACATTGAAAATTATGGTAACACAGGGAGAAATAAGTCCCTTTTTCTAAACCTTTTTCAATATTGAGAGTAAGAATATTATTTTCCTCATCAACCCCCAAAAAGTTACAGAATAGTCAAATGATTGGCTTATTATTTTTATAGTCAAATTTTATTTCTTGTCATATCAACTTGCTGATCTTAGGCTATTTTCAGTGCAGAACAGAAAAGTGGTGATCAACATATGAGTTAAGTTGAACCTATGCTAGCTGGTTCATTGATTACTAGACTTAAGACCCACTTTAAGTTCTCTTTCTCTGACAGGACAGTAAGAATGTGGATTTCTGGGCTTCCCTGATGGCTCAGTGGTAAAGAATCCACCTGCCAATGCAGGAGACACGGGTTCGATCCCTGGTCTCAGAAGATCCCACATGTTGTGGAGCAGCTAAGCCAGCGCACCCCAACTATTGAGCCTGTGCTCCAGAGCCGGGAGCCACAACCACTGAGCCCATGTGCTGCCACAACTGCAGCCCTTGCCCCCGAGAGCCTGCACTTCACAACAACAAAAGCCACCTCAAAGAAGTCCACACACTAGACTAGAGAGTACCCCCTTGCTTCCTTGCTAAGTCATGTCAGCTGCGTCCAACTCTTTGCGACCCGATGGACCATAATCCACCAGACTCCTTTGTCCATGGGATTCTCCAGACAAGAATAATGGAGTGGGTTGCCATGCCCTCCTCCAGGGGCTCTTCCTGACCCAGGAACTGAACTCGTGTCTCTCACATCTCCTGCATTGACAGGTGAATTCTTTACCACTGGCACCACCTGGGAAGCCCAGAGAGTAGCCCCAGCTCACTGCAACTAAAGAAATGCCCAAGTGGCAACGAAGACTCAGCAAAGCCAAAAAATAAATAATAAATAAATAAAACTATTGTGGATTTCTTCCTGCTACTCTAAGAATGAATGGGAATCATAGAATTTAATGAAATCTTAGGAACTTTGAGGGAAAGAATTGCTTTTCTTTTCTCCTCTGTTTGCTTTTTGCTGTTGTTTTTAACATTTAGGGGAAAGTGTACACGCCTCAGTCAACTTGTCTTGCATATTTCTCAACCTTCTCTTTCTCTACCATTCCCCTAAGGAGAAAACCTTATTTTAATCAATGAATTTAAATTAAGTCATTCTGATTAATTAATTAAAATTTAGATTAAATTAAATTTCTCCCTAATGAGAACAATTAAATATGAAGGAATAAGATTTTATTATATCTAAGATTCTTTTAACTCCCCTATCAAGAACCAACTTTCACCTCTTTGGGGAGATTAAAGCTGAAATACCCATCCTAACAAAGCAATTGAGGAAAGTGGGGTCATCAGAGAGAGACTGGTGAAGCTCCCACAGTGTCGGCGAGCACAGCCCGGCTTCAGAAGAACTGCAAAGGAGTTCAGCCAACAGCTGTCTCCATCATCTCTTGTCTGAGCATCCATCTTTCCTTTTCTGCTTCTCTTACTCTAAGCAAACAGCCACCCAGATGCCAGATGTTCACAGATGCTCTGGAATCGGGAATGTCTATCTCACTGGGTCCATCACTTGCTCTGCTGTCAAGGAGAAGATGATCAGCAGGAGCATTATTCCTACCTGGTTATCAAGGGATTCTCCAAGGGAATTTGCAAAAATACAAGTTTCTGAACATTTGTATTAAAAAAAAGAAAACTTTAACAATGTATCTCAATTTTTTCCTTCATTTCTTTCACTGGATTTTTTTAAGTCCTGCTTCATGGAAGAGATGATATAAATAAATAACTAAAAATGTTCTGTCCTGTGGTTCTAGCCTGCCTGCAGGACCTTCCTCCCTCCGATTTTTTGGAGGAGCATAGGTTACTGTAGAGAGGGTTCATAGTTGAGCAGTAGGGAAAGGAAATGGATGAATACAGAATTCTTTAGATTCTAAGTTCAAGGAGACACACTCTCAAGCACAACTCACAGCACCTAGCTGTCACAGTGGTGAGAGAGTTCAAGACTGTGGAGACACAACATGAGAAGGTAGGAAGAACAACCAGTGTTGTCCCTTCTTCGAGGGAGATTTGTAGTTACGGATGGGTGATGGTTGAAGAGGGAGGTATCCAGGGGAATTTTGCCTGGAATTCTGAATTTTGGGTGACTCTGAATAAAGAAGATGGATTCTGCATCTCATCTCAGGTGTTTGCTCTGTGGCCAGAGTAAGGGGACAGCAGGGGCATCAAGTGGCCTGCCTTGAAAGCCCTGAGCAAAGACTGCCCCCAAGTTCTCCAGATAGGTCACCTTGTGTTGGAGTTTAGCACAGAAATTAGCCTGAAGCACACTCAGCCAGCAGCCCCAAGATCACCAGTGGGGATGTGGATTCCCTACTAGTGGAGGTTGTAAGTGGATCTTCATGAGGAGACAGAAAGGGCCCCCGGGATTACTTACACCAGGAAGCTGGGTGGGGTGCCTCAAGGACATCTCAAGTGCAAGCCAGCGAGCCCACATCAGTCACATCACCACTGCCCACCATGGGCAGCAGCAACTTACAAACCGCATAAGGCTGGGGAAGGAGACCACCTTGCCACCCCCACGCTTCTTCTCCACCCACCCCACACTTGGGATGGGGGCCTAGACCCCATGGATCTCTAAGGGAGAAAAATCTCAGAGGCCATGCTTGAACTTGACAGGGACTAAAATAATACTGTGATAATACTAGCACTAGAAAGAAAAGATTTTCTGATCCAGACTGACTCTCCAAAAGACACTAAATTTTAATACAGATATATCCAGCTATAACAGAATTAAGTTCTCTGAAATCAAGCAGGAAAGGAAGCAGATACAAGCTTAGGTTTTGCTAGCAAAACAACAAGAATTTTATTCTTATACAACCCTATTTGTAACTTCCCAAGTCATAGCTGTTAGACCATCTCTTGACTTGCAGCAATGACCTTCATAGAAGAGACCAAGATGGTATGTTGATTTATAATATAAATCCCTGAAATGCAGATTTTCTACAGAAACTTTCAATGAATCTCAAATCCATTAGCTTTAGTTTCTCTGAGATGCAGAAATCATAAAAAAGAAATGCTTCTTTCTGAATAGTTTTGGATTAGAAGGAGAATGAATTGAAAAGAAATTGCACCAAGAAAAATAATATCATTATGAATATCATGGGGCCTCTGTCTATGCCAGATCTATAGAGAAACCTTATCTATGAAGGAGGAAAGCATGGAACCACAGTTCTGCTGCTCAGCGCATGAGCCATGGGCAAATATGGTAGACAGAAGATAAGCTCTGAAACCCACCATCCCAATGTTTTTCTCCCTCCTTTCCAAACATCACACTATTGTCCTTGTGGGGATTTCAAAGAAGTACATATATACAGTGGAATATTACTCAGCCATTATAAGAATGAAATTGATGTGGATGGACCTAGAGTCTGTTCTACAGCTTGAAGTAAATCCAAAAGAAAAACAAATATATATTGATGCACATATGTGGAACCTAGAAAAATGGTACAGATGAACCTATTTCCAGGGCAGGAATTGAGATGCAGATGTAGAAAACACATGTGTGGCCACGCAGGGTAAGGGAGGTAGGGGGAAAGGAGAGGGCAGGATGAATTGGGGATTGGGATTGACATATATACACTACTATGTGTAAAACAGACAGCTAGTGGGAACCTGCTGTAAAGCACAGGGAGCTCAGCTTGGGCTCTGTGATGACCTAGAGGGGTGGGAGGGAGCTCTAAGAGACAGGGGATATATGTACACATATGGCTGATTCACATCATTGTACAGCAGAAACACAACATTGTAAAGCAATCATACTCCAATAAGAAATTTAAAATAGAAAATAAAACTGCCCTTAAAAAATAAAGTCTAATAGGAGAAAATGGCTATTTAAAAAAAAAACACAAAGAATTGCATTTCAATTTTTTTACAACTACATCCTATTTCTCAGTAGTTATAGATCATCGTTTCTTTGACCCATTTCTCTATTTTTAACATTTAGATTGCTGACCTTTTCTTCTCTGGATAAATAATAATGCAATGAATATCTTCCACATGAAGTTTCAGGCACACTCACAAACATTTCTTCACAGTAAATATCTAGGAAAATACCTTCTAAGAATATATGAATTTTAAGTTTCAATAAATGTACCAAGTTCCACCTTCTAAAAGCTTTTCCATTTTACACACCCAACAAAAATGTTTGAGACTGCCTATTTCCTCATTCTCAAACTTTTAAGTGCTCTTTGGAAGAATACATGTTCATACTGAATGGTTTTGATTTAATTTTTCCTATTAACAGTAGGCTGAACCTTAAGTTTACTTACTGATATTTATATCTACTAATTACTTTTCAAGTCTTAGCCACCCAATAAAATGTGAATAGTAATGGTGAACATGTACAAACATACTATTTTGACTATTAATACAGCTTTTAGCTTTTAAACTATTAACTAATTTGTATGTTTTATTAACAAATTTCTTACTCTTGAAATATCTTAGCTAAGAGATTTCATTTGAATATGATTTATGGGCCTTTTTCCATTCAATTTCTTTACCGCTCATTAGACTCTTTCCATATGATGCTTGTGACTTACACTAGGGAAAATTTTTTTCTATGATTTCTATTATTTCTTCATTTCTTTCTGACTTTTACAAAAAAACAACAATTAGATGGATGTTGGAACTTAGATATTGATCTTAGTGCCTAAACTCAGTTCTTACAATATGTTTGTCTCTAATGTCCTTTAGGTTCTAAGACATTTCCTCAACTTTACTTTCCAGATTAGTAACATATTCAACTCAGTCCTTTCTATTATTTAGCCCTCTGTTAATTTTTAAATTTCAGTAATGAAATTTTAATTTTCAAAAATTCTTCATTTTCTGATTGCTACTTTTTCATACAATGCATTCTATTTTTATGAATCAATAGTTATGAGAATTTCATGAGGATACAAATTGTTGTTATTTAGTTGCTAAGTCATGTCTGACTTTTTTGCAACACCATGGACTGTAGCCCACCAGGCTCCTCTATCCATGGGATTTCCAAGACAGGAATACTGGAGTAGGCTGTCATTTCCTTCTCCAGGTGATCTTCCCAGTCCAAAAATCAAACCCTCATCTCCTGCACTGCAGGCAGATTCTTTACCACTGAGCTACCTGGGAAGCCAGAAGGTGCTAATTAGGATGGATTTAATGTTTTTTTCAGTTCTCTGAATTATCTCTGTTTCCAATCATTCTGTTAGTTCACTTGGTTCTTCTCTTTCACATTGTTAGTGTTTATACAATGTCTGGTGATCCTCAGTTGTCCGATCATTTTTATGAATAATGCATAAGGTTGATGAACGTATAGAACTAGAATGGGTTTCCTCTGCTTCTCTCTCATGCCTCTGTCCTGCTGGAAGAGGACAAGAAGTCTTCCATCAGTTTATCTATGCCCACATACTCCAAACTCCTCCTCTCTATTGGTAAAATAAGAAGCATATTATTCATTCGAGAACATGACTGTCTTTGCTTCCCACCCGACATCTGTCATGGAGTTTGTGTTCCCCCAGGTCCTGCACCCAACTTGCAGTACTCCGTGGGCCCCATCTTCACTTTCCTTAGAGAGCAGTTATTGACTCAGAGCCTGGTGATGAGCCCCTCTGCTATATACTGCTCAATATGAGAGAGGAAGGAGGGGGAATGCTCTACAACAGCTTTTTAAGAAGGAAAAAAGAAATCCTGATAATTTCCCAGGACTTCTTTTTCCTCTTCCTATTCATTTATCAGGTAGGAAGAGCAGACTCAGAAAAATATAAGTTCAGGGTGGTTTTCTCCTTGGTTTGTGTTAGACTGCAGGACTCTCTGCTCTGTCCAGTCTTATTCCTTCTATTCTCTATAGTCCAGGAATGTCTTAAATTTTGACAGAAAATGATACCCTTTGCTATTTACTAGCACTGTGACGTGTTTCTGTCTTTTCTGTCATTTTAATGGTTTTGAGTGGGGAAAAAAAAAAAAGGAAAAATTTATGTCTTCTGTCCACTGTCTTACTCCAGTTCCCTGAGTTGCTAAGCCCCTCTCCTCAGCTTTCCTTGCCTAAACTGTTGGTTCTAAAAAAAGGTCCCGGAAATCCACCCGTCACTGTGTATATTGTCCTGCAATTTCATTTCTTAAATGTGGTAGTTACAGAGTAAGATGTTCCTTTAGCACTTTCCCCCCAGTGGTCTCACCTTTATGAGCACAAGCAAGGATCCTGTGGTGATGCGTATGGGTCCAAACTGCAGAGCCCAACGAGCGAGAGCTATGCACCTTTGGGAGGGCGCCTTGCTGGATTACATCGTGGCTTCCTCCATCCCAATCGTTGTAGAGAATGGGTTAATTAACAGGCCAACTTCAGCCTTACTAAATTTGTTATGAATTATATGTTCAGGGATGTTGGTAAAAGGCCAACACTGGCATCTCTTTAACTAGTAATTATTGTGTTTTATTGTTGTGGACCTATAACGCATTAACCAGCCAGGATTCGGCTTTATTAGAATGCACGTGGCTCCCCAGTTCTATGCATATTTATTATGCGAGAGAATGGGATTCTTCTTCTCTAGCCTTCACTAATTTAAAAGAAGATATCCTCAATGAAATGTATTCAAATATTTTGACATTTTGCTTCACCTCACTTACAGAGCAGAAATTGTTTCTGACAGTTATTATACAGTGCTGGAACCCTGCTGCTTCCACCGCTGAAGAACAGGTTGAAAAGACACAGCGCTTGCATTTTGTTCAAAGAGTGATTCCGGGGCTTAGAAATAGCAGCACTGTCAGCTGTGATTCACTGAGAGTTTAGATAATATCCAGCCTGTAGTCACTGCGAACAGGGGCTTCTGGGCTTGCTACCGAAGGAAATGAATGGGAGCCGGTACCCTGAACTTACCCAGGAGGACCAGGGCGAATATGGAGCTGGCAAATTTTGGTAGAAATCTTCCTCCCTCCGCTCCACGAGGTCAGCCCCCCATTATAACAGGCTTAAATTTCAACTGTATCTATTTGCACAAGGCACACAACAGTAAATGTTAAACTGAAACACTGGGGCATTGCAGAAGCTTGAACTGTCTAAAGCGATTAGGGGCAAGATTTGATAGGCGTTTCTTTGATCCTCCTGCCCTGAAAGCCAAAAATTGCTCTCAGATCATCTGTAAGGAGGTGTGGGATAATATGCCACAAAACAACTAACAAACCTAAGAAGCAATGTTCCGTGATTTCTTTGGGGTACTTCTGGTTTATTCAGTAGACTTCTGCTCTGAATGCAAAAATAATCTTCCAAAGTAATAGGATGAAATATTTACTTGCAAAGGGCCTGACAATAGCAGTGGCAGAGTTTGGCACCCGCAGATTTTCAGGGTTCCTGAGACAACCATTCATCAGCCCTGCTGCCATGATTTATCCTGTTTTCTCCCATTTCACACCTCTCCCAAGGCTGTTTGGAAATGGAGCTCAGGGTCAAGGTTGACCAGGAATGTTTTTAGAGGGGCCAGGAGGGCTCAACCCAGCACACGGTGTGTATGAAGACATAGTTGACTGCATTGGGCATAAGTCAAAGTGAAGAGCAAGCCCTTGTGGGGATCGAACTTGCTCTTGTAGGTTAGCAAACAAATACATTACAGGCCGAGGAGACACTGACGTGAAAAGGGGAAACTTCTAGGGTCATGAATCTGCCTGCAACAGACCAGAGAGTCTAGAAATCTGCCTGGTGCAGACATGCACCTGGGAGACTGAGGTTATCCTAGGTTTGACATCCAGATTGGTTGGAGTTGAGGCAACCCGGCTAAGGAATGAGTGAGAAGGCCGAGCAAGGGCCTCAGTGGGAGAAAAGGAGCCTATAGCACATCAGGGGATTTATTTGCTGGCAATGTCCCCAGGGACCTGTGAGTAAATCTGGAGGGCACTGGAGGGTGACGAGTCCCATTATTCATCAGAATGAGACATGGCCAATTCAGCCCTCATTAGGGGTCTCTGCCGGCTGGTGAAAGGTCATACCCCAGCAGCAACTTGGGAATAAATGAGAATAAGCTTTTGCCACTTTGGAAAAATGAAAAGAAATGCATCTAGATTTTTTTAAGATAAATTCAGCCCTGAAGGAACTACAGGAAAAGGTCTACTTTAAACCAAGTAAATTGTTCCAGGGAACTCAGTGAATAAAGCTGGTTAAGCAGGAAGAAAGGAAGTAGGATCCCAAAGCATTAATCACAGTGAATTGTAAATTATCTGTTCCTTGTTTTATTCATTTTTGTATCTCTAGTTAGTACCTTACAAAATGCTGGACACACAGGAAGTGCTAAATAAATGTTGGTGAATGAATGTCAGACTCTCTCATCGCCAATATAATCACAAAAGGGAACCAGGTGGGACACCATATATTATAGTATTTTTGAGGACAGTATGAACAGTGACTACCCAGATAACTACTTAGGGGGCATGATTTGTGGGCTCTAAAAATGTTTCATTGGTCTAAAATCTATCTAAATTTCTGGATTTCTGAATCCCAGCAATTTATAGATTTTCCACTGGTTATGAAAATGTAGCCAAGTCTTCTATATGGGTTATCTCATTTGAGGTAGTCTTTACAATTGTGTCCCAGGTGGCCCAGTGATAATCTGACTGCCAATGCTGGTTCAATCCGTGGGTCAGGAAAACCCCCTGGAGTAGAAAATAGCAACCTGTTCCAGTATTCTTGCCTGGAAAATTTTATGGACAGAGGAGCCTGGTGGGCTACAGTTCATAGGGTTGCAAACAGCCAGACACAACTGAGTGACTAAACACCACACACACATTTTATAATTATGGAACCTGAGGTAAGTGATTATTCAAGTTTATAGCTCTGGGAACTTCCCTCTTGGTTTCATGGCTAAGACTCCACACTCCCAAAGCAGGAGACCTGGGTTCAATCCCTGGTTAAAGAACTAGATTCCACATGCTGCAACCAAGAGTTTGCATGCCATAACTAAAAAGATCTCACATGCCACAACTAAGACCCAATGCAGCCAAATAAATAAATACAAAATTTTTCAAAGTTTATATCTATGAGTGATTCATGTTGTTGTATGGCAGAAACCAAGGCAACACTGCAAAGCAATTATCTTTCAATTAAAAAATTTTAAAGTAAACATTCATGACCTGAAAAAAAGGTACAAATTTCCAATTATAAGATAATTAAGAGGCTTATGGCTCAGACGGTAAAGAGTCTGCCTGCAATGTGGGAGACTACGTTCGAACTCTGGGTCAGGAAGATCCCCTGGAGAAGGAAATGGCAACCCACTCTAGTATTCTCGCCTAGAAAAGGAGCCTGGTGGGCTACAGTCCATGGGGTCGAAAAAGAGCTGGATATAGCTGAGTGACTTCACTTTCACTTTAAGAGATGTAATGTCCTAGGAGTTCTCATCATGAAGAAAAGATATATTTTTTCTATTTCCTGAATTTTGTTTCTATATGAAATGATGAATGTTCACTAAACTTACCGTGATAACTATTTCATGATGTGTGTGTGTGTGTGTGTATATATATATATATATATATACATAAAAATAACAAGTTTACAGCTCTGGAAAGGATCTGTATTGACTCCAGAGCTGGGCTTTTGAATACCATTCTATTATACTTCTTACACTGTTACAAAAGTCCACAACAGAATAAATACCATTTAAGAAAGAAAGAAAGGGAAAAAGAGACTTGCCAATCATTAGCCTATTTTTAAAATTCCTCAGGTAAATTAGCAGACATTGAGCTGGACCATGAAGGTAGAAAACTGAAAGTTCAGGTTGATGAAAAGAATGTTTTTGAAAATGTCAATCTCAGGACTCTGAGATTTATTTACTTAGCATTTACTGTGTGCCAGGCATTTTGTATGGTTCTCTGGGTCTGTCTTTATCAGACCAGTTTCATTTTCCTCCAAGAAAAGCCTCTTTCCCATACATATATACTACAAAAGATGTATTAGTTATTTAACTTTTAAAATAAAATCTTAATTACCCATAGAAGTGGGTAACCTTTTTTTCTTCTTTGTACTACTGTATCACCAAGAGTTGAAGAGCAAATTGAATGCAAAGATTCTCCAAGGGAACAGCCAAAGATTAGGTTAATAAAATGTGTTTCTGTCCTATTAACTGGTGATTGGAGCCATATTAGAGTTATAAACTTCATTGCAGGACAATCTCCATAGCAAAAGAACTATTCAAATGGTCATCTATTAAAGAATAATCAAAGGCTTTAGATAGTGTATTTAGTAAACATTTGATAGTAAATTGAAGCAGCTATCTATGTAATTCTTATTTATGTGAACCAAAACCACCTCTTCTAGTCCCTTGAACTATCCAGAAATTTCCATGAGAGTAAACATAACCATGGCTCACATTTTTGTGTAAACAGAGCTGCTTAATTTTCTTTTTCCAACATAGAGAAGTTAACAATGTGAATTGTTACAAGAAAAGGCAACATGTGCACATCTAGATTCTTGAATTTCCTAATAAAATTGAGTCTTCCTTAGTACAGATTTCCAGGGATTTGTAGTAAACAGTATAAGAAGCTATTGGTATAAATTTTTTCTCAAGTTGGGCATATTAAGAGGTTGTCAGACCTGTATTTCCTTTGCCTTCATATTTTTTCTGTAAATTAAAGGCATCTAGATATCTAATCTACTCTAATATTTATCTAATGTATATAAAAATATAATATAGATCTAATATAACACTAGATATTATATAATACAGTATGATTTGATATATTAATACACATATTAATATATTGATTCATATATTAACACATACATATATGCATATATACATTATTATGTGTATGGATGCATACTTAATAGTCTACTCTATGCCAGGTATTTCTAATAAAAATGAACTGATACTTATTGAAGACTTATTAAATACCAGGCACTGTGTTTTTAATTTTTCTTCAGATAAACAGCTAATACCTTTTATTATAAACTGTCTCATCAATACTTGTACTACAGTAATACAAGACTTATACTTAACATGTAACACTTATATTGTATTTTACCTGGCAAGTCTAATCTAAGAATGATGGGAAGCTATTAAAAGATTATAATCCAGAGTGATAAATAAAGATAAATGATCTGGCACTGTGTCTTTAAAATTCTGTTCTAGAACTTGAAAGGGAAAGTTTTATTGGTTAGGTTTTATTGGTTATTTTTGGGGGGGTAGCGGGGAGCAGCACTATGCCATGTGGCTTGTGGGATCTTAGTTCCCTGACCAAGGACTGAACCTGGGCCCTCAGTAGTGAAAACACTGAGTCTTAACCACTATACTGCCAGGGTATGCCCCAAGCTCTGTTTTACAGAAAGAAAAATGAAGCCAAGGCTTAGATAACTTGCCCAAGGCCACACAGCAAGTAGCAGAACAAGATGTGAAGCCAGGCACTCTGACTCAGAACCCATACTCGTGGCCACTTTATATCAGTCATGTCCGACTCTTTGTGACCCCACTGACTTCAGCACACCAGGCTTATCTGTCCATGGAATTCTCCAGGCAAAAATACTGGAGTGGGTTGCCGTTCCCTTCTCCAGGAGATTTTCCCAACCCAGGGATCAAACCCAGGGGTCTCCTGCACTGCAGGCCGATTCTTTACCACTTGAGCCACCAAGGAAGCCCTTATTGTGTGGTCTAGTTCAGTTAATAAATGCTAAGGTATTGGTGAAACAGTTCCATTCCTGACTTGTGTTTCTCTTTGTGAATGAAGACCCAACATTAGCGTTTGTGCCTCTTGCTCATTTTACTCAAAAGAAGACTATTTTATGACAGAATATAGCCTTCCTAAAAGGTTAACAAATCTGTAGAATGTGCCACTGTCCTTGTGCCTGGCAAAACACTTTCAAGTTGAGGATCATCTCAAGTTAACACCAACCTGACTTCTTTTGTCATATTCATTAACCTTCTTTAACTTTTGAAACAAATTCGGAAATACTAGCACCGTTTCCTTAATCACCACATAAGGTAAGTTACACCTTGTTAGACTGATCATGGTTTCTTAAAAGACAGAGTAATTTGAAGCAATTGCTATTTCCTATCCAATTAAATGGGCTATGGTTCTTTACTAAAGTATTAGATAGTCTAAATCTAACTCATTCAGAGCTTTCCAAAGTTTTATGCTCCTTTCCAAATTAATGTGAGGTTTCACTATAGACAGCATTATCATTAAAATTTTTAAAGTGCTTTGGGAAATAATTATAGAGCACACTTTACAATTTTACCTTTATTTGCACATTTGAACATTAAGTCATTAAACGTTCACAAATCTTTCCTACCTAAAAACAACCCATTCAAAGTTGAACATTATTAATAGCATTATCAATATTTACTCAATGTTCATTACAAATGATTAATATGCTTCAAATAATTTTTTGATCTTTTATTTAGATAATCCACCATAACAATTTTCAAGATATCTTTGAAAACCCTCCCTTTACTTATTTTGGCTGTTCAGCGTTAGAAAACTTGGTTTTCTCTAAGTGTTGAATTCAACACAGAATAGGTCAAGTTCTAACTTTGATATGAGTAAAGCTATACCAGCCTTCTTTTGGTTTGACTTGGCATGATATATCCTTTCCATTCTTTTTCTATTTTCTTATTATTTTTTCCAGCTTTATTGAGATACAGTTGATATATGATATTGTGTAAGTTTAAAGTGATGACTAGTGGTCTGGATTCTAGTTAGGGACTTGGAAGGAATATGCCTGAAAGTTTTGAGGCAGAGAAGTCTGAGATAGAGGCATATGGGTGGATATAGGGGCATGAGCATGAAATGTGAAAATTTTTTTTATCACATATTAATGCCCGCCAGAATGAATCCACCACACAAGAGGCCCTGAACAATCAAGCAGGCAAAATGACCCTGATCAGTCTTTATCACCATCTAACCCCAAACTGGCATGAGGGGCACCAAATGAAATGAACTTAACAACAGAGGTGAAGGTCACGTAGCCACCAGGACTTGCTGAGGTGATAGCTGACGGTGAGGGTAATTTAAAATGGATAGTGTGCTCAGGATTTTCTATGTAGAGGATCATGTCATCTGCAAACAGTGAGAGTTTTACTTCTTCTTTTCCAATTTGGATTCTTTTTATTTCTTTTTCTGCCCTGATTGTTGTGGCCAAAACTTCCAGAACTATATTGAATAGTAGCGGTGAAAGTGGGCACCCTTGTCTTGTTCCTGACTTTAGGGGAAATGCTTTCAATTTTTCGCCGTTGAGGATAATGTTTGCTGTGGGTTTCTCATATATAGCTTTTATTATGTTGAGGTATGATCCTTCTATTCCTGCTTTCTGGAGAGTTTTTATCATAAATGGATGTTGAATTTTGTCAAAGGCCTTCTCTGCATCTATTGAGATAATCATATGACTTTTATTTTTCAATGTGTTAATGTGGTGAATTACATTGATTGATTTGCGGATATTGAAGAATCCTTGCATCCCTGGGATAAAGCCCACTTGGTCATGGTGTATGATCTTTTTAATGTGTTGTTGGATTATGATCCCACTGCTGGGCATACACATGGAGGAAACCAGAACTGAAAGAGACACATGTACCCCCAGTGTTCATTGCAGCACTGTTTATAATAGCCAAGACATGGAAACAACCTAGATGTCCATCAGCGGATGAATGGATAAGAAAGCTGTGGTACATATACACAATGGAGTATTACTCAGCCATTAAAAAGAATACATTTGAATCAGTTCTAATGAGATGGATGAAACCGGAGCCTATTATACAGAGTGAAGTAACCCAGAAAGAAAAACACCAATATAGTATACTGACACACATATATGGAATTTAGAAAGTAATAATGACCCTGTATGTGAGATAACAAAAGAGACACAGACATATAGAACGGACTTTTGGCCTCTGAGGGAGACGGAGAGGGTGGGATGATTTGGGAGAATGGCATTGAAGCATGTATACTATCATGTAAGAAACGAGGCACCGGTCTGTGTTTGATGCAGGTTGCAGGATGCTTTGGGCTGGTGCACGGGGATGATCCAGAGAGACGTTGTGGGGTGGGAGGTGGGAAGGGGATTCAGGATTGGGAGCTCGTGTACACCTGTGGTGGATGCATGTCGATGTATGGCAAAGCCAATAGAGTATTGTAAAGTAAAATAAAGTTTAAAAAAAAAAAAGGTTAAAAAAAATAAAATAAAATGGATAGTGTGGAAGGGTTAACGTAAGTACCAGTTATACCTCCAAGACGAACTGCAGCCACAGGGTCTGTAGTTTATCCCATTAATTCCCAAGTCTAGTGTTACCTTTAAGAAAAGAAGCCCAGAGAACCACGAAGGAGCTGCTCCCTGAACCTACACAGAGAAGTAGAGCTGTGTGACATGATAATCGCTAGATTACAGTGGCAGTGGAAATATACCGGTCAGCTCTCCTGTTATGGGGATCATAACTGACTGCTCGCCCCAGCTTCTGACCCTCTGAACCCACCACTATGTCTACACAGAGGCTACACTTCCTGTGGGCAACTCCCAGCCAGTGAAGGGCACAGAAGTCTACTAAAGCAGGGACCATTCCAACGAAAGGTAAGACTTTTCAAGAGAGCAACTTTGACCTGGGGACTCCTCATTAGTCCCGCTAAACCCTTCTTGGAACTGTTCTGAATCCTGAGACTTTATCTATCTGATCATCCTCTCCTATCACAGGATTTAGATCTGCATTGTGATTTGAAACATCTTTCCACCTTTTATTTCCTCCTCCTCTTGCACAACTGTTTCTTCCAATATTATCTCCTGCACATCTATTATTGTGTTGGTGTCATCTTCTAAAAACACCTAAACTAACACACCCATCTACTGAGTTCACTTTTTTTATTATTTTATAAATTTCCACTTGATTTTTAAGAATATAATCCAGTCGTCTTGTGAAATTCGCTCTCTCTTCTTTCTTGAACGTATTAACCACAGCTATTTTTAAATTCCTACTTGATAATTCTAATATGTGGATTAGCTATAGATCTCTTTCTAATGTTTTTTTTTGTTGTTGTTGTTTATTTGTTTGTTTGTGGACATTTGGTCCAGTTTCTTGGCATGTCTAGTAATTTTTTATTGTATCCTGGACAATACATTTTTTAATGATAGAGACCCTAGATGGTATCTTTTTCCAGGAAAGTTTTGTTTTCTTCTAGCAAGAGTATAGACAGACTACCTTGATGCAGTCAAAGTGGAGTGTCAAGATTTGTTAGGGCTAATGTATTTCTGACACAGTCCTGCACTTATCATACACTTACTCTCAGAGTGTAGTCCTGTAAGAGTTTCAACTGAAAGTGTGGGTTCTTTCCCAGTACCCTTCCATTTTTGTGGGCTCTGAAATCCCCACCCCTTCTTTCCCAGACTCAAGAAACTGCTTCTATGTCTCTCAGCTCAGCTCTAGATCTTCCTGGATGCTGCTGTACATCAGGTGTCTTAGCGTCTTTCCTTACATCTTCATAGCTTCCAACTCAGCAAATGGCTCAGAGACAATTTCTGACCACTTCTCTATAATTGCCTCCTCTCCTAACCCTTCAAGTTTTGGCCACCTTAGCAACTCTAAACTCCAACTTTTATCTTTCAGTGCAGTGAAACTGCAGAAGGCTCTCGGCTGCCCCATCTGCCTAGCTTCTTTTTCCATTTCCTGAATCAGCAAATGCCTAAGTGTAAAAATAGATGCACAAGTGCAGCTTATCTGAGTATGCTTTCCTTTGCTCTTGGACCTTGGTCTTGCAAACCTAGGCTTCCTTGATGGTGGCTCTCTGATGCATTCTAACATGATTTCTTTCAACTAATCTGGTTCTTTAGGCTTCAAATGTGTCACTCTTCTTCCTGACCCTCAGCCTTTGCACATGCTTACAATATATCCTACCTTGTCCACCTGTTTGGTAACCACTCTTTCAGGTATTAGCATAACCATTATTTCTACAGAGAAGCCTTCTCTTACATACTTAACTAGATCAAATCCTCTCTTATAGGTTTTCAGCCTATCATGCCTCTAGTTTTCAGTATAATTTTATATTTATTAGTGTAATTATTGGATTAAATTCTATCTTTTCTAATAATGTGGGCATTTATCATTTCTGATCAACATTTTACTCCTAGTCACTAGCAAGTGCCTAAAATTTAAGGAATGTTCAATAATCACCGATTGAATGAATATGATGCTATAATCACCTTTTAACGTAGCTCTTCCACTATATTGGAATGTGAAAATATGAATTAAGAGTCTGTCAATGAGCAAATGAAGCCAATAGCTAACAGCTGAATAGTGTCCCTCTCACTAACGATGACACTATGTGTGTGTGTTTGTGTACATAAGTGGAATTGAGTTATATATGGCAAAAATGTAAACTACTCAGCAGTAGGAAAGAGACTTTTTGGATAAGTACTTGAATATTCATTGAAACCAGAAAACTACAAAGATCTCAAGGGATATCACCTTGAACTCTGATAAGAGCATTTATGCAATAGTTCATTGAGCAACTCTACCAAAATGAAATGCTGACAAAAAGAAGAAAGATCAAAGAATGCTTTCAAGGACAGAGCAGAAATTGGGCATTGCAAGGGAAAGATGATGTGTTTGGCAGAAAGGTTCAGTGAAAGGGAGAAACAGTGCAAAAAGCGAACTTCTAGGGAAAGCAAAAAGTTCAAAGTGTCATGTTACCTGTCTTCAACACAGATCAAAGGTAACCCAACATTCCCATCTGCCTGACTTTATAAAACAAAATATAGGTGAAGGGTGAGAGATTAATTCTAAATAGCCTAATTATTCGGTTGAAACATTCCAGGAGGCCCAAAGCATTTTTCATGTGTCCAGGACTTGCACTACTTTGCTGAAAAACTAAAAAGTCACAAGTTTTAACTATTGGACCATATATTAGTTGGTACATGAAATGGGCTAAAGTTTACTATGGCTATCTGAAGTCAAAATGAGTACTTGATCAATTCATCCAAATAACCAATATAATTTCCAAATTATTAATTACAGTGAATCAGTCAGTTTAGTCACATGTGGACTGAACAACTCCACAGAGAGATTCTCCAAATCCAAAGTCTGTTGACCTTACCTGGAGCTAGTGGTCTTCAGTGACAAAATAGACCAGTGGGACTTAATAGCTATTTACAGGGCATTCCATCCAAAACCAGAAGAGTACACGTTCTTTTCAAGTTCACATGGCACATTCTCCAGGATATATCACATGGCAGGCCACAAAAGAATTGGTGCTTTTGAACTGTGGTGTTGGAGAAGACTCTTGAGAGTCCCTTAAACTGCAAGGAGATCAAACCAGTCAATCCTAAAGGAAATCAGTTCTGATTATTCATTGGAAGGACTGATGCTGAAGCTGCAGCTCCAGTAGTTTGGCCAACTGATGGGAAGAACTGACACCTTAATCAAGACCCTGATTCTGGGAAAGATTGAAGGCAGGAGGAGAAGGGGACAATAGAGGACAAGATAGTCAGATAGCATCGCTTACTCAGTGGACATGAGTTTGAGCAAGCTCCAGGAGTTGGTGATGGACAGGGAAGCCTGGGGTGCCGTAGTCCATGGGGTCACAAAGAGTCAGACACGACTGAGTAACTGAACAACCACCATCAAGGTCACAAAACAAGTCTCAACAAATTAAGAAGACAGAAACTATATCCAGCATTCTTTTCCCAACTACAACAGTATGAAACTAGATGTAAATTACAGGAATAAAAATGGGAAAAGGATAAAAATGTGGAGACTGAACAACATGCTACTAGAAAAACCAAAGAGGTCCATGAAGAAATCAAAGAGGAAATCGGAAAATACCCTGAGATGAAAATGGAAACACAATACTCCAAAATACATGGGGTGTAAAAAAAGCAGTTCTAAGAGGAATCATCTTCAAGACTAGCCCCTAGCACAGTCCTTGGCACATGGAAATATTCAATATATGTCTGTTGGCAGATTTAATGCAGTTGGTTGGATGTATCTTACCCAAAGAAATGACTAGAAGCCCTTATGCTGGACCTTTTCTGGGAATGTTACCAGTAAGGAAAATGTGCAAACTGTATGGTGGGGTCTGGCCAATGTCAAGACGACATGTTGGCATCCTTAAACGTGTTGGGACATCCACCAGTCTTCTACTCTGGCTGAAATGCCAAGAGAAATGGTGAAGAGTCTAACTGGAATGCCAAGTCAGCTCTCCCAACATCTTTCAAGAGGAGTGCAAAACTTATGACAACTGCTTACTCTTAGGTTTCCGATCTTTCAGGAAAAGAATGAAAGACAAGGGGAGACAAAGCCAGAGTAGAGGAGGTTACAACCTAGGAGAATAAACCATCAGGAACAGTTATTTCAGAAATATTATGATAACGAGAATGAAACCAAGACATGAAATCACTACGAACGGTTTATTTAATGAGTCCAAAGCCCAGCATGTTCTCCTTGGTGTCACTTGCTGTCGTTGTTTGGGCCACAAGGCAAAAGTAAACCAGTAGGCTTTGGACAGGCTCTTGTTTACTGTATCTATGACTTTACAGCACCAAATGTGCCGTTAAAATACCAAAAATAAATATGAAAAAGAATATATATATACATATGTATATACATATAACTGAATCATTTTGCTGTACACCAGAAACTAACACACTGTAAATCAACTATACTTCAGTAAAAAATTTTCAAAAGTCAAGAAAAAAATACCTAACAGCACACATGTCAGCCGTTTTCTTCTGGCACGATGTCCTCAGTGGTAGTTCAGGTTTATGTTGGCTGGTGCTAATGCATTTTACAAGACTTGTGAAGAATCTCCAGTTCTCACACAATTATGTGTGTTCATGTAAAGGTGATTGTCTTTGTTGATGATGACACTTTTCTGAATGCAGAATACTGGATGAATACAATGAGTCAAGACTACTCAAGCAGAGCAAAGTGAAGGGGAAGACCTTGGGGATGGCGAAAGGGATCACTCTCAGTAGCAAGACTCAGATGTAGGTTACAGTATGGTAGTGATGGTGGTGGTGGTTTAGCCACTAAGTCATGTCCAACTCTTGTGATCCCATGGACTGTAGCCCACTAGACTGTTCTGTCCATGGGATTCTCCAGGCAAGAATACCAGAGTGGGTTGCAATTTCTTTCTCCAAAAGATCTTCCTGTGCCAAGGATTTAGCCCCTGTTTCCTGCATTCCCTGAGCCACCATGGAAGCCTAAAATATGGTAGAAAAGCTCAATTAGGCATGATAGAGAAGGCAAAACACTGGGGGCTCAGCTGGTCAAGAATTTACCTGCAATGCAGGAGACCTAGGTTTGACCCCTTGGACAGGAAGATCCCCTGGAGAAAGGAATGGTTACCCACTCCAGTGTTCTTGCCTGGAAAGCAAATAAAGCTTTAATAATCTAGCTTTCCAGGTGGCACAGTGGTAAAGAATCCACCTGCCACTGGCAGGAGACACAAGAGATGCAGTTTCAATCCCCAGGTCTGGAAGATCCCCTGGAGAAGGATATGGCAACCTCACTTCAGTATTCTTGCCTGGAAAGCTGAATGGGCAGAGGATCCTGATGGGCTACAGTCCATGAGGTCAGGGGTCACAAAGAGTCAGGCACGACTGAGCACACACAGCACAATCGCACTGGCATCTCTAAACCATCAAGTTGCCACATTAATCCCTTTGCCAGCTTGGCCTGAGGGTTTAAACATTTAATCTCCTATATCTGCACATCAGAAATGGATCAGACAGTCTCAGATTTAAAAATGTGTCCACCACTCCTCCTCAGAAGTCCCTGATTCTTCATATTTGCTCAACTCTTAACTGACTGGAGATGGAGAAGAACACATACATAACAGATGGTCTTTAACTGAGATGATCCTCACTCTTTGTGAATGGAAAGGGAGTAGATTCATCTCATGAAGATCCAGGCTTTCTACAGAGGGATTGTGTGGCAGGACAAGGTGCATGGCACAGCACAGCAGAATTGGGGACAGAAAGCACTGGTATCAAGAATTTGGTCTCAAATGCAGAAAATACCCCTTTGGGGCTCCAGGTGATGGCAGTGGGATAAAAGGGCCCAGTAACTCAGGATGAGAGACACGAGGGCCTGGAGAAAGAGGTCCCACTCCTTCCTCTCCTCCAAACCTTGTTTTCATTGCAACAATCACACAAATGCCTCTTACATTAAACTACAGCTGCGAACAGGAGATTGGCAGAATTTTCACTTTTCATCTGGATGATTCGACATCATGTAGTAACAGCTACTGTGGACCTCCTAAGGAGGGAAAGGGTGGGAAACAACCTATCTCGAAAGACGGATTTAAAAAAAAGTTTAGAAGCCACTAGGTGTTTGGTACTTATTTTCAAGGCTATAAATCCCACAGCAGGTGCGCCTAGGCAATCAGGATAGGCAAGAACTCTGATAAATTCAACGCCGATACTTAGGGCCACAGAAACCCTGGGAGGCTATAAATAGTCATTAGGAGTGAGATGTTGCTGAACACAGAGGGGAGAAACCCACCAATGGAGCAGAAATGTAAATCAGGAACTACCATGATGAAATTGTGTTTTCATATTAAATATAAAGAAAGAAAAAGAGAAAAAGCAAGAACTAATTTTTTTTTCCTAAGCTTAGTCAGAATTTGAGCCATTTCAGAAAATGTCCAAAGAGAGAAGAGGAGGAAGAGAAGAAATAAGGGAGGCAGGAGAGAAGGAAAGGGAGGAGGGAGGGGGGAAAGGAAGGAAGATGCTTCCCCTCCCCCATTCCATTCAAACGTCTATAGAATCTGGCAGGTTCCGTCCAGATGTTCCAGCTGTGCCCACAGTTAATGAGCTATCACCTTTTGGTTGCCAATGTTGGGTATCTTTTTTGCAAGAGAGCAAAACTTATTGATAAACACTGTTCACTTCTCACATATTCTCTGAGGGCCCTAGGATGATTAATACATATTTGAGAAGTCATTCCTGAAGTATGTGAACGTCCTGGCAGCAAAAGTACTAGGCATATGTAAAGCAGTTATACATAATCATTGTCAAAAATCATGTCTTGCCTGATTCCACCTCCAAAAAAAACACATACATTGTCATCATTAAGGTGCTTTGGTTTATTAGATTACATCTCACAAATTTCAGGAAACAATAGGATGAACTGCATTATATTAACAGTGCAGTTTTCAGGCTGTTTCTGTCTGTCTGTAGTTGTTCTTTTGATCATCTTTTCCATGAATTATATTTCTATTATTGGAGTAGGTCACCTTGAAAAGTAAGTCTGTACTACGTATAAAGAACTCTATGCAAGTCACTTTTTTTTTTTTATATTCTCTCTCCCTCTCTCTTTAGCAAATTTCACATATGGATTTATAGAGCAATTATTGCTGCAAATATTTAGCAATACAGAATTAAGGTGGTGAAAGAGTTAGTAATGATATTATTATACCACTTAATATGTTCTTGGCTGACCCACACAGACCCTATTTCAGAAAATGCTTCCTTAGACTCAGAATATAATTGATTTATTTCCTCGGTCAGGGAAGGATGGTCATTTATTAGCAATTGAAAAATGAGGTTCAGCATCAAATAACGTTTTATTAAGCCCTCCAAGTGTGATCAGACTGAAAGAAAGATGACTGGCAGTTTTGCAAATAAATAGAGGGGATGAGAAAGATGATGAATGGCATCAGTTTTGAAGGCAAACACCCTGTGTTCAAATCCTGATTCTACCACTTTCCCACTTTCTACTCGAAACTGTAAAGTTTTGGCCATTGACTTCTGTGATGCAATTATTTGTTCTATAAGTAAAATGGTGACATTGAGAATACCTGCCTCCAGAGTTACTGTAAGGATTAATGTAAGTATCTATATAAAATTCTCAGCACGTATTACACACTGTAAAAATGCTTCATTGTAGGAATAGTTATGTATATTGATGAAGTTTAATCCTGAATCTCTTCTCCACCACTGCCTGTCCCATATATCAATGTAGGTGGCCACCAGATTCTCTCGGTACTTTTCAGGGTCTCTAACATCTTTGCTTCCTCTCCATTTTGTCACCAGACCTTTTGGCAGAAACTTCACCTTGGTACTTGAACTACTGCTATAGTTTCCTGACCCCAGTCTTGATACCCTTATAATAGAATCCACCACACCCTGCTCACTAACTCCAGTTCTGCTTTCTTATAATCATGTGTTTCTATGCCTAAAAATGTTGATGTTTCCCAACCACACACAGGATGAAATAGAAATGTCTTAGCCTGGTCTTCACGGTCCTCCCCATCCTGCCCACAGCCTATCTCTAACATTTTCTACTATCCACCAGCACTGATACTTTGCCAAGACAAGCTCATTATCCAGAGCAACGGCATGCTGCCATGTTCCAAAATCTGAAGCCAGTACATGGAGTCTTAGAAACTTTTTCTGAAGATTTTCATTATCAGAATCAAGGGAAAAATCAGAGACTATCTAGGGTCTTCCCTATGAAACCTCTCCTCTTTTCATACTAATACTCTGAAAGAAAGCAAAATTGCACATCACCATTCTGAACAGCTTTGAGAACCCAAAGGACTGGACAGATTCATCCATATTTGAGATGCCATCCAGCCTATTCAGAATCAGGATCTCAGCAAGTGTGGGGAGGTTGGGATAGGCCAAGGTCAGGATGAAATCATGGGTAAGGGGTTGTGGAATGAGGTCAAGGAGGATGCCTGACCCTAGGCTGCAGGAGCGGCATTAGTGAGGGAAATGGCAAGAGCAATAAAGTTAACTCATAATTCTGGTTACTTTTCTGTATAACAAATGACTCCAAACCTTCAGTTCAGTTCAGTTGCTCAGTCGTGTCTGACTCTTTGCAACCCCATGGACTGCAGCACTCCAGGCCTCCCTGTCCATCACCAACTCCCAGAGCCTGCTCAAACTCATGTCCATCAAGTCAGTGATGCCATCCAACCATCTCATCCTCTGTCAGCCCCTTTTCCTCCCGCCTTCAATCTTTCCCAGCATCAGGGTCTTTTCTAGTGAGTCAGGTCTTCACATCTGGTGGCCAAAGTATCGGAGTTTCAGCTGCAGCATCAGTCCTTCCAATGAATATTCAGGACTGATTTCCTTTAGGATAGACTGGTCGGATCTCCTTGCAGTCCAAAGGACTCTCAAGAGTCCTCCAACACCACAGTTCAAAAATATCAATTCTTCGGTGTTCAGTTTTCTTTATAGTCCAACTCCCACATCAATACATGACTACTGGAAAAACCACAGCTTTGACTAGATGGAACTTTGTTGGCAAAGTAATGTCTTTGCTTTTAATATGATGTCTAGGTTAATCATAGCTTTCCTTCCAAGGAGCAAGCAGTGAAAAATAACCATTTTATGTTGCTTGTGATATTGTAGGTTAGAAAACTAGAAAGGGCTGTTGGGTAGATCTTTCAAAGGCTATAAATAGAGATATGGAAGTCATAGACATAAAATTTGTGGTTGAAATCATGGTGGAATATAAGATTTTCCAGGGATAATATGAAGAGAAAGGAGAGGGTCAAGAGCAGACCTTGGGAACACCAGCCTTCACAGGGTCAGCCAAGGAAGGATGGTCTTTTTCACTTCTAACTTGAACATACTTCTTATGAAGTAGAGACTCCTATGGAAAGAAATCCCATGGCCACTGAGAAAACAGGTGATAAGAAACCCTGCTTTCCTTCTTAGCTCTTTCTTGGAGTCCCTCTTAAAGTCTGTAATTAGATGCTGGCTAGAGCTGCAGTTATTTAAAGGCTCAATTGAACTGAATATCAGCACACATTTGTGACGTGAACAGAATGGAGACATCAGCATTATGTACTCACACTATCAGTCAGACTACACCAGGCTTTGCTGCAGTAACAATCTCTCCATTTCACTGGCTTAAGTGACAAAAGTTATTCCACATTATCCTCTTTCTCACTCTACGATCCAGGTGGATCCATGTGGAATACCACTGGTCACCACGGCAGAGGGAAAAGAGAACAGGACAAGGCACATGCTGCCTCATAAAGTGTCCACGCTGGAGGTGACACAATCACGCCCCTTCACACTTGGCTTGCTAAAGATGTGCCATAACCAAACTTGAGTTCAGAGAAGGGAGGAACCATTTTTCCACACTCCCTAAATGAGAGAAACAAACAGATGCGATGGACAGCGTTCATGACTAACACGATGGTCATTCACAACAAAAACATTGGGCTTTGGTTGGGAGGTCAGGGGAGATATCCTCGGGCTAACCAGTAAAGGTAGCGTTTGGGCTATACACAAAAGATGGGAAGTAGTTAGCTGAATGGAGATGGAGAGACAAGAGAAGAGAGAAAAAAGCAGGGAGATAAGAAGGCACCAGACAATGTGACAAGGAAGAGTCTCACTTGACTGGAACCCAAAGAGCTAGTTCACCCTAAAAAACATGCTGGAAGAAAACTGCCCTACACCAAACATGGAAGATGGATAAGTTTAAGAATAAAATGATATGCTAAGTTCTAGAATGAATAATGGGGTTGCGTGATAGGTCATGAAAAGAGGTTCACCAAGTAAATGAAAGAATAAGCCCCTAGGATAATCTTTAAGAAGTAACTTTTTGCTTAAATCACAGAGACAGCAAGTATCCTATTGGAATTAGAAGATGATAATAATAATAATGAAAAAGTTCCTGGCAAGAGGGGACACGCATATTCTCAGGTAAATTTTCAGTATTCTCTCATGAATAAAAGAACAGACTAAATGGCTTTTGGTTTTAGATGCCCTTGTGCTGTTAATGTCCCCTGAGTTCCTTGGGTAGGAGAAATTATTAACATTAGAAATATCTTCCTTTGTCATGATCATCAGATAGTAGAAAACTGGCAGTGCCATTGCTGCTCCGAAAACCAATTTTGATTTAAAGCAAAAGATAGTTAACTATCAAATTCCAGTTAATACTCCCCTTATTGTAAGCTCCTGGAAGGCAGGGCCTGCATCCTATTTAAATTTGTGTCTCCATTGTGAGCATAGAGAAGATATTCAGTCAAATGTGTTGAGTTGCCTACTGGAAAGAATAGAAAATTATAGGGAATGACTTCATTTGAGTTGTTCATATTTTTCTCTCAAGGCAAATATTTTGCTTGCGTAAGATTTTTGCCTGTGTTAAAGATTTCACTAGCAGAAAAATATGGTTTGAATACTGATGGGATAAATTACCATTTTCCTTAAAACTGCATTCTATGCTAGGCTCCCTTCTCTCTGCTTGTTTTTGCAGGATCTGTCAACTTCCCACCCTGGTGAGCTGAGGGGAACAACTTAGTCAGAAATACAACTGCGTGCTGAAAGCCTTCAGCCAGGAGCATCCCAGTCAGCTTCAGCTTCTCCCCTCAGCCTCCACACACTCCTTGAGTGCTATCTCCCAAGCTCCAAAACTAAGAGGAAAAAAAAAAAAAGGAAATACAAAGAAGGAAAGTTCTCTAGGTCTTATCTACTAAAGGAGACTCTTAGGGTTTCCTAGATTATAATTCATTTGTGCCACATCCCTGAGTTCCTTCTAGAAGCCTGCGTTCTCAAACATCAGTGTGCCCCAGATCTCCACAGGGGGAAGAAGCCTGCATCCCCCATCCTCAAGATGACCAGGGTTTATTTTCTCAGCACTTGTATATGGCAGCTTTTGGTGATCTAGTAAGTACAAGATCCTAGTAAGTAGGATCCTAGCAAGTACAAGATGCTTGACAAGACCCCTTCCTAAGGAGACTAAATTGTGGGTCAAGGGTGTTAAGCTGATGAGTTATGAAATTATTCTTTGTGAGTTATAGACTTAGTATAGTGTCTAATGCTTTCCTGCTGGCTCAGTAGTAAAGAATCTGCCTGCCAATGCATGAGTTGTGGGTTCAATTCCTGGGTTGGGAAGATCTCCTGGAGAAGGAAATAGCAACCCACTCCAGTATTCTTGCCTGGAAAATCAAGACAGAGGAGCCTGGAGGCTACAGTCCATGAAGTTGCAAAAGAGTGGTACACAACTTAGCAACTAAACAACAGCAACAACAATAGTATCTAACAGGGGGAAAATTTTGTTGTCTTTTAAGAGAAAGGGCTTCCCAGCTGGCCCAGTGAGTGATAAGTTCACATGCAATGCAGGAGACACAGGAGACAGGTTTGATCCCTGGATGAGGAAGATCCCCTGGAGGAGGGCATGGCAATCCACTCCAGTATTCTTGCCTGGAGAATCCCATGGGCAGGGGAGCCTGGCGGGCTACAGTCCATAGCATCGCAAAGAGTCAGACACAACTGAAGTGACTGAGCAGGCAAAAGAAAGAGACACTTAGAAAACAGCTCCATTTTTTGAGAAACGGAGTATGGCTATCTAAAATCAGCCAGAGGATGAACGACAAATGGGGAGCACCCACATCCTGGCTGGTCCTGGTGAACAAGAGGCATGCATCTCTGTGCCCAGTGTTTGGGTGAAAACATGTTAGCCAGATCATCACACAAACATTCTCTAGCAGAGCATGAGCTGAACCATAAGCCAGGACAGAGCAGGCTTCAACTAAGGACTTTTACCAAAGAGAGTGGGAGCATCTAGTTTCCTAAAAGAGGCAAATCAATCTACCAATCTAGAAACTTCTGTAAGTAATAAGAAGGCAACCTTTTCAGAGATCTTGTTTTCTGCTGGTGATTAGAGTGCAGCAAATTTTTCTCACATGTCACAAGTCACTGAGGCTCAGGATTTTAAACTAAGATGGGAACATAGAAATACAGAATTCTAACCCATGCATGACATTTGCTAAACACTCCTTTTTCTTTTAATTTTAAGACTGCTTTAATCAAGTAACATGGTTGTTCAAAACAGGAAATCTTAAGATGTTTGAACAGAGCAAAGTTAAAAATGATTAGGGTAGCGTCTATGAATAAATTCTTTACTATGTGGATCGAATTCCAGGGTAAGTTTGGCACTAGACTGAACACTGTCAAAGCCAAAATTTTCTCTTTAGCGTTTAGAAGCTCAGAACTCTGTTCTACTGTAGCTATTAGCTGCCATTTCTTTAGATGTTGGGCTCCTGAAACTTCCAAGACGACGGCGTTGTCATTCCTCTGCTAACAGAAATCTTCAGAAACTTAAGTGGACAGGGTGTGCATGTGAGCTATTATTCTCCCCGAGCTGGAGATGAGATGCTGATGGTGCCCTTGACTGCAGTGTGGTTACCTCAAGTGGGCTGCACCATGCTAGAGGGCAATGGGGTCTCTGATTGTCAAAGTGAGCATTCAAAATGACTTTTTTATTAACAACAAAAAAAANGGACAGAGGAGCCTGGAGGCTACAGTCCATGAAGTTGCAAAAGAGTGGTACACAACTTAGCAACTAAACAACAGCAACAACAATAGTATCTAACAGGGGGAAAATTTTGTTGTCTTTTAAGAGAAAGGGCTTCCCAGCTGGCCCAGTGAGTGATAAGTTCACATGCAATGCAGGAGACACAGGAGACAGGTTTGATCCCTGGATGAGGAAGATCCCCTGGAGGAGGGCATGGCAATCCACTCCAGTATTCTTGCCTGGAGAATCCCATGGGCAGGGGAGCCTGGCGGGCTACAGTCCATAGCATCGCAAAGAGTCAGACACAACTGAAGTGACTGAGCAGGCAAAAGAAAGAGACACTTAGAAAACAGCTCCATTTTTTGAGAAACGGGGCATGGCTGTCTAAAACCAGCCAGAGGATGAACGACAAATGGGGAGCACCCACATCCTGGCTGGTCCTGGTGAACAAGAGGCGTGCATCTCTGTGCCCAGTGTTTGGGTGAAAACATGTTAGCCAGATCATCACACAAACATTCTCTAGCAGAGCATGAGCTGAACCATAAGCCAGGACAGAGCAGGCTTCAACTAAGGACTTTTACCAAAGAGAGTGGGAGCATCTAGTTTCCTAAAAGAGGCAAATCAATCTACCAATCTAGAAACTTCTGTAAGTAATAAGAAGGCAACCTTTTCAGAGATCTTGTTTTCTGCTGGTGATTAGAGTGCAGCAAATTTTTCTCACATGTCACAAGTCACTGAGGCTCAGGATTTTAAACTAAGATGGGAACATAGAAATACAGAATTCTAACCCATGCATGACATTTGCTAAACACTCCTTTTTCTTTTAATTTTAAGACTGCTTTAATCAAGTAACATGGTTGTTCAAAACAGGAAATCTTAAGATGTTTGAACAGAGCAAAGTTAAAAATGATTAGGGTAGCGTCTATGAATAAATTCTTTACTATGTGGATCGAATTCCAGGGTAAGTTTGGCACTAGACTGAACACTGTCAAAGCCAAAATTTTCTCTTTAGCGTTTAGAAGCTCAGAACTCTGTTCTACTGTAGCTATTAGCTGCCATTTCTTTAGATGTTGGGCTCCTGAAACTTCCAAGACGACGGCGTTGTCATTCCTCTGCTAACAGAAATCTTCAGAAACTTAAGTGGACAGGGTGTGCATGTGAGCTATTATTCTCCCCGAGCTGGAGATGAGATGCTGATGGTGCCCTTGACTGCAGTGTGGTTACCTCAAGTGGGCTGCACCATGCTAGAGGGCAATGGGGTCTCTGATTGTCAAAGTGAGCATTCAAAATGACTTTTTTATTAACAACAAAAAAAATGATTAAGTATAATTCTTTATCTTCAAAGTGGTCCTTTTGAAAAATTGTGATATTTCTACAAAAGATGACAATCTGCCAACACAGAATAACTTGTGAATGCAAATATTGCTCACTTCATTGTTCCTGGTTTCCTTCAGAAGCTACATAATCTTACTTTCTAAAAAATGCGGGCTGCAAAGTTAATAGAATTCAAAGGGACTACCTTTCAATCTGAAAAGTTATAAAGATGTGAGTTCTCCATGTCTTTAAGGAAATCCAATTATAGGTCTTTTTTATTATTATTATTATTCAAGCGAAGACCAAAAAAGGAGCTTTTCTTTCCTGGTGTCATTTGCTCAGCAGGAACTCACCTTGACATGGGAGCTGATTTTCCTGCATTTCTCATTAAGAAGTTACTACTGGATACCCAAACTCAGACACAAACTGTGCTTAAGCAGTTCCAGGTTGCCTTGCACTCCTTGTGTGTACCATCTTCCTGCTAGTTTATCTGTGGCATTCTGGGGTGGGGCTAGGGTGGGGCAAGGCAAGTAAAATGCCTAAGGCACACATTTAAGGAAGAATTCACTCTCAGGGTCATGCAAATGAAGGGCGATGATGAGTCTTTCCTTAAATTGTATACCCTGATTTTCTCCCTCCCTCAACCTAGTCCTGGCCCTGGTGAAACTTGTTATTTCTAAGTAATCTCTAATCATTAAAAAGGAAAATGAAAATGAATTTTTAATAGTCTACCAAAATGTGTACTGAGTTGTTTTGGAGAGTTTCAAAGAGCGATGATTAAATATTTAATCTTCACACAAACAGGGAGTTGACTGAAACAGACACTGACTGATAAAGACTTTCTGCGAATTACACACACAAAGAGTCATCCCAGAGAGAGCAGGACTCTTTTGAGGTGTTCAAAACACGGAGGTATCGAGAAACACACAACTCTGTCCTAGGAGATAGGTTCCTCTTAGTTTTGCCCAACAAAACTCGGTAGCTATTTCATTATTGATGGGAATATAACAATCTGACTGTAATTTCCCCCTTCTCCTTCATCTTGTCATCATACTAATTAAACTGTTTTACCACGCAACGTTTTTTTTATAGTGATCTCTTTTCCCTTCCCCAGATTTTAGTGATGATCAGTTTCTATGAATTTTTACCATAGTACTAGCTCTTAACCTTTACAAGAATATAGTTTTGTCTTTAAGACTACATGAGGCCATTCATCTCACTCTTGAGGCTTCCCTTAGCTCAGTACTTAAAGAAACTACTGACCACAAACCACTACAAAAAACAGTGAGCTCCAATTAAAAGAGGGAAGAATAAGTATTAATAGGAAATTCCTTTGACCAGCAGATATTTTTATCACACACTTGGTCCACTGTGTTTTGTTTTATTTTTTTTAATGCTAGAAATAGCATTAAAAATGCAATATGGTTATTGACAGTTGAAGATTCCATGGCTCACTTTCTTAGCTCATGGAGTAGGGATAAAAATAAATGGCATTTTCTGCTATTTCCCAAGTTTTAACCATATATATTTTTTTTGCCTACCGCATACCAATCATACTTGTTTCATTTCATCCAATGTGGCTGAAAAAAAGTCACCAACTTGCATTTCTCTCTGAAATCAAGTCGGCAGTTATGAAGGGGCAACTCTGTGATGCTTCCGCGTGGCTGAAGCAAAATATCCCACCTTGACTAAGGCAAGAAAAAAGGCAGAGCAGGCCAATTGTCTTGCAAGAGCTTAACACCACCCCAAAAAAAAAAAAAAAAAAAGAATTACTGATTTCTCTTTCCTCATGGCTTTAGACAACAGGACATGTCAGGATTTCCAATAGGCTCCATCACACATAAATCAGAGTGTGTGCATTTCTCTCTAATGGACTAATTTACCACTCTGTACAAGACCAAGGGATTTGGTGCCTATATCAATCAGGTAATTGCTATAACAAATAAATCCCAAAGTTCAATAGAAGTTTATTTCTTGTTCACTTGACAGCACTAGGCAGTGTTTCTGGTAGATTGACAGGTTTCTCCCACTCTGTGAATCAAAGATCTGGGCTCCTTTCATCCCATGGTTCTGCCATCCCCCAGGATTACAGAGTTCCCTATATCCAATCATAAGGGCAAACAGACTGATGAAGATATACTCTTGGACTTCCTTGGTGGTCTAGTGGTTAAGAATCTGTCTGCCAATTCAGGGGACATGAGTTCAAACTCTGGTCCAGGAAGATTCCACATGCCTCAGGCCAGCTAAGCCTGCCCACAACTATTGAAGACCTAGAGACCTAGAGCCCATGCTCTGCAATAAGCAAAGCCACTGCGATGAGAAGCATTCGCCTGAGCAGTCAGAAGACCCAGCACAGCCAAAACCAATTAATTAATTTAACAGGCACACTCTATACTCAATACCTTGGGCCGAGAAATGATGGACACTATTTCCACTAAAAGCCCACTGACCCTACCGAGAAGCAAGGAGCTTAGCAAAGACGTCCACAACCGGGCAAGTACTTTTCAGTGACAGTTCTGTGATTGAGGAGCATTTATTCTGGTGAACATCTTACTCTGAAATGTTCAACTAAACCCATGACATGCACTTATCTCATTTTCTATTTTTGAAGCTGATTCTCCCAATATCAAAGTTACACCATGATGATAAGTTACTTAATTTTTCTAAAATTCTCCACTCTGTGAGGTTTGGGGATATTTTTTAGCACCACAAAGATATGGTGTACTAAATGTTATCCAGTATCTCAAAGATTTAATGAATTTTCTACATACCTTACTCACAGAGAAAATTGCACTGAAGCACCAGTTTGATTCTGTGACATTTATTTGTGTTCTCTTATTTTTGCCTGTATTTTTTTTATATTTTCATTTTTATCTTTAAAAATGCCCCAGATTAGAACATTCTTTTCAGGGCCTTAATTCTTGAAAAGAAAATTAATCAGCCAGTCATTTCCCACTGCTGCCTGTGTTCCTATTTGGATTTGTAGGTCCATAATGTGTCAAAGAGGGCAAGAAGCTTGGACTTGATCCAGCCTCAAACTCCTCATTTTACAGATGAGCAAATATGTTAGCAAACACTACTGATTCTCCCTCTTCAAATCCATTTTCCCTTTGCTTTTCAACCCTTCATCATTTCTTTTTGCCATTGCCAATTCCAGGCCATTACCTGAACTAGCTTCTCTGTGACTCCAGACCCGTGTCTGTGTTGACCCATGAAGCAAAAGGGTTTCTTTTTTTTTATCTGAGCCATAAGTAATATGGCAAGCACTCTGTGTCCCATTTCAATGTTATTAGTGAAAGTGATCTACTGATATTTCTATTTAACCCTCGCCATTTTTCTTTGACAGATATTTGTCTGTCAATATAAAATAAAGTGTTTATTCTCTCTCTTCAGGAACAGAAACTATGAGAGAAATGCCCTTCACAACACCCTTGCATTTTTTTGGTTAGTTCCTGCCATCAGAAGCTGGAATTGTGGTTTAGTTCATCATTAAAGTTTCGTTTCTCTCCATCAATCTGCTCTCCACATTCTCATTGACCTTCTAGTAGGACAATCGCAAAATCAAATGCCTTTAAAAGTTAAAGATGTCAATTACATCTCAATAAAGCAGGAAAATAAACAAATAAGTGTTTAAAAGACTCACACTAGGGACATTCAGTGAGGATATTTTTTTCTTTTATATTTTACAAGACTGAATGTTGACAGTCACACTTTCACATCCAAGGATTTTCAGAGTATATTTCACTAAATGTTTAGTCTGTCCATGACATTTTTTACTCACCATTTTTCACTCAGCCACTTATTCATTGGAATGTAACACATCACTCTCAGAATAGGAGAAGCCACCATCTCCAGAAAGCCTTGCTGAGCACTCCCACCCCCACATGCATACACACTCTCAAGACAGGTAAAGCTCTCTTCCTTTGTACTTCCATAGCAGCTTCTATTTGTATCTATCTTAATATTTATCAAGGTATATATACTTTAGATCTTGAGGTAGAAACTAAACTGCAGCACCTAGTGAAATATGGAAGATTCTCAATAAACATTGGCTAAGTAAATGCACAGAAAACACTTAACATGGTCTAGGTTAACCCAGACATACTAATTAACACAGATTCCTAAGCTTCAGGCCAGAAAAAGAACAAAATTGACAACAAAAAGATTTCCTTTTAGTTAACAGGAACAATAAAATTGCAATCAGTGGGCCTCCCTGGAGGTCCAGTGGTGAAGACTTCATGCTTTCACTGCAGAAGGCAGGGATGCTCCCTGCTTGGGGAACTGAGATTGCCACATGCTACTCATGGCATCGCCAAAAGGAAAAAAAATTGCAATCAAATCAGTGGAGCCAATGGTGAAACTTTTTAGGCTACTGATGATTGCTGAACTCACGGACATAAGTTGAACAAATATTTATTGAGTGCCTACTGCTTACCAGAAACTGTAATAAGAGGAGTGTGGACAAAGTAAGGATGACTTTTAAGTTCTTTATTATTTGGCCTTTAAAAGATCCCTTCTCCATGGTTTCCCCATTGCATTCCCAAGGGGCTATCTCCTGAGGAGTTCCGTACTCTCAATACTTCTTTGTATCAACCTGTTTTAACATTCATCTGAGCTTATGTATGTATCGGTCTATGTATTGGTCTCTGCACTAATCACTTTACGTGGATTATCACATTCAGTCCTCATAACAATCCATTTGAAGATGAGCTGGTGACAGAGAGGGGCAATCATTCTCCCCAAGTCCACACGACTGCAGGACTGATCTCTGTGCCCAGGCAGTGGATCATACCACTCATGGGGTTTCGCCTTCCTAGTTTTTATATAGGGGACATTCTCTCTCCACATCGTGTACTTGACACATCCTGGCTCAAGGTCAAGACTGAGCTCCCGTGTCTTCCCACTGGCACCTCTCACCACTCTGTGCTCAGTTATTCTTTCTCCCACAGCCCCACCTTCGGAGGCATTGCCCAGAGCTAATTCTCCTGCTCTGTCTCTGAAAAGAAACACGTGTAGTAATTCAGTATCCTGACATAATGAAGAGCTGGACAGTTCTGAAAGCATGCCATAGTGTGTGTGGGGGGGGAGGGTGCGGGTCAGGTTGGGCACACTGGGCCCACATAAAGCCCATGAGATTGCAGTGCCCTCCAAAGCCTTTGGGGAAGGGGAACAAGCCCACTTGTTCTGAGGAACACCCCCACCCCCACCCCCAACCAGGATGGGATGGATGCTTAACTCGGCTAGTCAGTCTCCCTTCTAACCGCAGACCGCTGGCNAACACCACAGTTCAAAAGCATCAATTCTTTGGCACTCAGCCTTCTTCATAGTCCAACTCTCACATCCATATTCAACAAATGATGGGACAAAAAAGGAGAAGGGGGAAAAGTGGCTCCAGGTTTTGATCCCATGAGATTGGAAGAATGGTGATGTTGCTCAGAGAGTGGCCATCAAGAGACAGAGCTGGGGGTAAGAGGAAGGATCTATGGAAAGAGAAGGAAAGAGTTTCATGTGGAAACTTTTGACTTTCAGGAGCAGGTGGATTTGACCCTCCCAGGAATCCCCCTGAGAGTCAGCCTTACCTTCTTTCTCTCTCACACATCCTACATTGTCCCCCTCCTAGCAGTCTCTCCATTTGGACCTTTTCTCTTCTGTCTACCACCTGACTCTCACCTTGATGCAGGCTTTACCATCTCTCATCTGAATTCCATAAGCACCTGATGATTAGTTTATGTGTCAGTATCACCTGGCCACAGTGTACCCAGACATTTGGTCCAACATTATCCTGGGTGTGTCTGTGATGGTGTTTTCAAACAAGACTAACATTTGAATCAGTATACTGATCAAAGCAGATTCCTCTCACTAAGGTGGGTGAATCTCATCCAATCAGCTGAAGGTCTAAACAAAACAAAAGGCCAACTCTTCCGAGAATAAGTGAGAAGAAGCGGGAGCTCCTCTTGCCTGGCTGCTTTGAGCTGAGACTTTGCATCTGGCCTGCAGATTTAAAGTGAACTTTGGCTTTTCTTGGATCTTGACTCTACAGATTTTTGGATTGGGACTCACACCATTGGCTTTCCTGGTTTTCAATCCTTCAGAGTCAGACTGAAACTATATGCCAGCTCTCCTGAGTCTCCAAAGTGCTAACTGCGCATCCTGGGACTTCTCAGCCTCCATAACTGCATGCGCCAATTTTTTATATCCTCTCTCTCTCTTTCCTTAGATAGATAGATAGATAATAGATACTAAATCGATAGAGATACTATACTGATGGAAATATAGCTATATAAAGCGGTACCCCATTAGCTCTCTTTCTCTGGAGAATCCTGACACAGGTGCTGTTCCTCTCCCTGGGAACCCATCTCTCAGCCTCCCACTCTCTCACCATATTAGACTCAGTGGGAAAAGCCCGTGCTGTGCCGTGCTCACTCACTCAGTCGTGTCCAACTCTTTGCAACCACATGGACTATAGTCTGCCAGGCTCCTTTGTCCATGGGACTTCCCAGGCAAGAATACTGGAGTGGATTGCTATTTCCTCCTCCAGGGGATCTTCCCAACCCAGGGATCAAATCCACATCTCTTGCATTGGCAGGCAGGTGCTTTACCACAGAGCCAATGGAAAGATTACTCTTTCTAAATTAGTTCACTTCCAACCATGCTATTCCTTGGTAAACCTAGGTGCAAAAGGTAGAAAGGTGATGAAGAAATCAGCTAAGAGAGCTACTGATCCAGGGAGAGAAGAAAGAGATGACCAACAGTTAAATATCACAAAACACTGTAGACAATAAGAACCAGAGTGACGTCACAGTTCCAGAATGAGCCATACTAGTGACTCTTGGTGATAGACAGGGAGGCTTGGCGTGCTGCGATTCATGGGGTCGCAAAGAGTCGGATACGACTGAGCGACTGAACTGAACTGAACTGAGTGACTCTTGAGGGATCCATTTCTGGCAATTGCTGGGCTAACCTGAGGTTGAGAAATGCAGGGTGGAAATAATGGAAGATTCAAAACAAGGTTTCTCAAGCTATCTGTGAGGAAGAGTCAAGCTGGTCCTCCACTCTCACCCCCAATCAACTGCTGAGTAATATTCTTTAAAAATACAATAAGAAATCAAATTACTTTTTAAATGACCATATGCTTGGGTGTCATGGCAAATTCACATTGCTATCAAAGTTTTTAAACACTTCTTTTCAGTTCCTGAATCTATCTCATTCTGTGTACCAAACAACTCATATCTGTCCATGAACCACATGTTTTTTTCAGGTGAAGTATAGCTGACTTAAAACATTATATTAGTTTCAGGTATACAACATAGTGATTCAATATTTTTTGCATCACACACCATACAAAGTTATTACAAAATATTGACTTTTTTCCCCTGTGCTATACATTATATCTCTGAGGCTTGTTTTATAATTGGAGGTTTGTTCCTGTTAATCCCATTCACCTATTTTGCCTCTCTCCCCTGTGGTAACCACTAGTTTAGTTTGTTCTCCTTTATATTCTCTGTTTGTTTTGTTATATTCATTTGTTTGGTTTGTTTTTCAGATTCTACAAATAATTTAAATCATACAGTATTTCTTTCTCTGTCTGACTTTTCCACTAAGTAAAATATTCTCCAGGTCTATCCACGTTGTCACAAAGGTTAGAGCTGAGTAATATGCCATTGTACGTGTCTGTGTAAACACCACACCTTTATCCATTAATCTGTTGATGAGCACTTAGTTTGCTTCCATATCTTGGCTATTGTGAATAATGCTGCTATGAACTTTGGGGTACTTATAACCTTCCAAATTAGCATTTTCATTTTCTTGGATAAATATCCAGGAGTAGAATTGTGACATCAAATGGTAGTTTTATTTTTAATTTTTTGGAAACTTGTCATAGTGCTTTCCATAGTGGCACTACCAATTTGTATCCCCCCCCCAACAGTGTACTAGGGTTCCCTTTTCCCTATACCTTCACAAACACTTGTTGTTTGTCTTTTTGACAATAAGCGTTCTGATAGGTTTGAGGTGAGGTCTCAGTGTGATTTTGATTTGCATTGCCCTGATGATTAGTAATGATGAGCATCTTTACACGTGCTTGTTCCTGTATGTTTTCTTTGGCCTGGATCACATTCTGCGAAGCACTGCTCTGCATCTGTACCATTCTGTCCAATACAGCAACCACTAGCCATGTGTGTGACTCTTGAGCATGTGCAATGTGGTGAGTCTGGATTGAAACATGCTCCTGATGTCAAAGGCTTAGCATGAAAAAGAATGTCAAATTTCTCATTAATACTTTTCATATGGATTACATGTTAGGATGAAATATTTTGCATACATTGGGTTAAATAAAATAGATTATTAAAATTAGTTTTCCTGTTTCTATGTGCCTACCAGAAAATTTTACATAGCATATGTGGCTCATATGTTTTCAGACACAGATCTAGATGGAAAAATGCATCTTGGGTCAAGCATCCTTAAATCTGCATCCATAGGATTCACACTGACAATTTATTATTTTTCCATAGAATCAAATCATAACCCCATCCCTTTCTTACTTCTTAGTCATGTAACTATATTCCAGTTGTTCCCCCAAAATATTTGCTTTGAGGCTGAGCTGCACTGAGTTGAGCACAGAGACAGGGGTTCACGGGAACAGCTATCCCAGTACAGAAAGAAGGTTTGGGTTTCATGGGCTCCAAAACTAACAACAGGAAAGCGTAGACGCAGCAGTGAGCAGGAGGAAGTGGAGAGGAGGGATTTTTGGAGGACCATGTGAGCTTCCCAGTAAATGTCAACATCTCAGCTTACTTCAACCCTCGTCAGGAGCTGTGGTATAGATACTGCGTTAGTCTAAGTCATCTAATTAAATACTCTCTTGCAGCAAGTCTGAGTTAGTTGTTAAATTAAAGAAGAGTTGTCCTTGGAAAAAATGAACCATCAGGTCCTGTTCAGGAGTAGTTTGCATTTTCAGGAATGTCATCCCAAGAGAAAGACTTTCTTAACAGCAGATTCATTGTGACTCACCATCTGACTGGTGTGCGGCGGTCCATGGGGTCGCCAAGAGTCAGACACGGCGGAGCAATTGAACAACAATAGACCCTGAAGAACGACTTTGACTTGTCTGAGAGCCTTGGGCTTAAACATGGGTTGAGGAGGGAAGACAAGATACAGTGTTCCCATGGTTTTGTTTTCTTTAAGCAAATTAGCAAGCAAACATTCAGCCAAGACTCTTTTATAAGATTTTCTAATAAAGAATAATAAAAAAATATATTATTGCCACTTGTGGATATTCAGGATTACACATTTTGCCAAGAGTAATAAATTGAGTTCACCCGTTTATTCTTTCCCCTCCAGACAGTTCACTTCTTATTGGCACACACAGCAGGTTCTCACTGTGGCAAAGGATTTGTTGTTTTGGCAATCATGTCTTTTCCACCTTCACTGTCACTAGAGCGTGGACTGACCAGAGATCATTAGGTGAATCATCTCCCTGCCACCTCCACTCACCCTGCTTTCAAGAGGCGCTGTCCCCATGCAGCGACAGGAATATGGAACAAGAGCTTTCAGTCCACTCTGTCATCTCCCTGACCACCTGGAGCTTCCGGGCAGTACTGAGGTTACGAGCGTGGGCTCAGCTGTTTCCTTCATAAGCTTGGCATTAGCTGCAAGAAAAAGAGTCATTTTGTGACTTCCTCTTTGTGTCTGTGTGTGTCTGTGTGTGTGTGTGTGTGTGCGTGCACCATGCTCAGTCACTCAGTTGTGTCTGACTCTTTGCAACTCCACCTAACCCACCAGACTCCTTGTCCATGGAATTTTCCAGACAAAAATACTGGAGTGGATTGTGATTCCCTTCTCCAGGGGAATCTTCCCAACCCAGGGATCAAACCCACGTGTCCTGCATTGGCAGTGGATTCTCTATCACTGCACCACCTAGGAAGCCCTTCTTTAAATGCATAAAACAGATGGACTTGACATACTTGATCATAATATCAGGGACAAGAAAGATTGACATTCATTGTCCTGTGGAAAAATCTAGAAAATATAACCCAGGGTGACCACCCACTCCAGTTTATGTCTATTTTCATGGTATAATTATTAATATAGCCCTCTTTAATTCCCCTAAATGCCCCCATTTGAACCATAAAGTATATGGCACCCTGCAGAACCTGCAAAATAAGATGAGCAAAATAACCGGGCACATGACCCACTCAGTCCCACTGCCTCACTTCTATCAATCACACTCATAAAAGCTGTGTATGCGAAACAAATGCTGCATAACCATAATTATGATTTCCATCGGGAAGTGACCATTGATTAGGAAATGGAGTTCTTTTTATTGGAGAAGTGTAGGGCTAGCCAGAGGTTAATGGGGACAAAAACAGGCTGGCCTAGAATCCTTGATAGATGAATACTGATTTGCATGGTGAAGGTTAAGTGCTGTGTGGGCTGCCAAAGGAAATGCAGGCATCTCAGAACGATTCTGGATAAACAGAAAGGTCAGAACAAGAACAAGGGCAATCTGCACTATGCTCCCACACATGTCCTCAGAGGGTGACATGGTCACCTCTTCAGGGGCCAAGCTCCTAAGTTCTCAACAGCTCACCTAATGTTGACAGCCTGGTAAGAGTAACAGGAAATGGTGAAACACACGTTTTTACAGTACAATCGTCCTTGCCATGGCCAACATTTGGGGAAAAAGTCTAAACTCCTGACACAAGGCATAGCCTGGTCAAACGGACACTCGCTGGAAACAGCCAGTGCCATTGTGCTGTGTATTCTACCTGAGAACCACTGCTACTAGCAAAGCCCAACGAGGTCTGACCCTGCCCCGTGGCTTACACACCCCACCCCGCTCACTGTGCTCCACCTTCCCTGGCCCCTTCCCACCCTCAGCTCCACCTCTGAGCATTTTCCTGCCCCAGTGCCTGATGTGGTCTTTCTCCAGGTCCTGGAATGACTGAGCCCTTCCCTTCTCCCAGGCGTTCAGTGCAGAAGGTAGCTTCTTAGAGCGGTCTTCTGGACAACTCTATTTAAAGAACCATCCTCCTGAGATATTGTCTGTCAAGCCTTCAATGTGTTTCCCTCATTATATGTCACAAGGTAGAGCTAGAGCTATCTAGTTTGTTTGTTTCCTGCCTTATTGTTTGTCTTCCCCTCTAAAGCAAACTCCATGAGCACGGTAGCTCTTATTCTTGTTAGCCCTTATATCACTCTGACAGTATGTGGAACCTGGTGTTTATTAAGTGAGGAGATGTATGGATGGATGCATGCATGTTTGGTGTTTATAGGGCAATGACCACAATGATCCCCAATGGCAGATAGTTGTACCAAAGTTACCTTATCAACTTCATCCTCATGGAGAAAAAAAAAAAACACACACACAACAAATATGAAATAGCATGGCTGAAGGAGCTCCTTGGGGGATACCCCGCATAAGCCCAGTGATGAGAGTGAGTGTCCAATTTCTTCCCAAGATGCTCTGACCGTAGATTGCAAATTACACAAAGCCCAGAAAAATCTGTCCGCCACTCCCAGCTCTCTAAGCCTTCATTCATGACAACAAAATGAAATGTTGGTGAGGGGAGGGCTGAGATACTTCCCAGAGAAGTCATNGCACAAGCCCAGTGATGAGAGTGAGTGTCCAATTTCTTCCCAAGATGCTCTGACCGTAGATTGCAAATTACACAAAGCCCAGAAAAATCCGTCCGCCACTCCCAGCTCTCTAAGCCTTCATTCATGACAACAAAATGAAATGTTGGTGAGGGGAGGGCTGAGATACTTCCCAGAGAAGTCATGGAGAAAGACATTGGGAATTCCCTGGCAGTCCAGTGTTTAGGACTCTGCGCTTTCACTGCCAAGGGCCCAGGTTCAATTCCTGGTCAGTGAATTAAGATCCCAAAAACTGTATAGCATGGCCAAAAGAAAAAACAAGACATTGAGGAAAGGAGAGGGAAGAGGGACTTAAGGAGGCTGGTAGGGATAAATAGACCAATGTCTGAATGAATCAGGTTTGTGGTCTATTCTGAACACATTTGCTGCTCCCTCCATCCTCCACTCTGCAATGCAGGTGGACAGACTGCCTAAATCTGAGGAAGTTACTTAATCCCTAAGTTTTCATTTTCTCATCTGGAAAATGAGAATAGGGGATTACCTCTCCAGCTACTACAATGAGTGAGCAGATGAAGAGGGCTTGGAACACTACCAAGCAGGGTAGCTTGGCATGGATGCAGAAAATTTCCAAGGACAAGTGCTGTTATCCATCAAATTACACAAAGAGGCCCTTCCGCTTGAGGAGGGGAAAGTGTTAGTGATGAGAAGGGTCATCCCACTTGTTCCCTGAAACTGAAAAAGCATAAGGTTTTATGATGTGAGGTTTTCCTAAGAAGGAAAACCAATTTAATCACACATTGGTACAAAAGTATTCTATCAGGAATTTATGGAAGAAAATGTTAAAGTGATGGCACCTCAGCAAGGCTGAGTAATAGACCTGGGGTTAGTGTCAGCTGAACAGAGTTAAGGGCACTTCACCCAGTCTATATTTTCAGGATGAATAATCAAAAGACTATGAGACTGGGGGTCAGGATAGGCATAGGAGGGGGGGTTCAACTATCCACTTTCCTCAACTGATTTCTACATACTTGCTTTTAGAGAGTACCATCTGAAGTACCGCCTCCAGTGCTACCTTTAATTTCATAATAGTAATAATTTCCATGCCACAGTGACAAATGCTCCAAGGTTCAAAGTGACATGACAGTGATAGTTATTACAAATAGCACATGAACCCAACAATGTGGTTTTACTCAAGTATAAAGGGGATTTTTCATCTGATCATAGAATTATAAACGGAATTATCTCTAATATAGGAAATACTATATTTGTGGAAAAATGACTTTTCATTTTTATTTAAAATTTAGTTTTCACATTTGAATAATGGGAAATGGAATGGCATCTTTCCTCCCAAATTTTGCCATATGATTCATTTACTTATATGTATTTAGAGGAATTCCTGATGTGGGTATATTTTTCATCTGTTCTTTCAGATGTACTTATTCATGACTTAACATGTAATAGAGTAAATAAAATTTCAAAAATCTCAATAGAGAAGCTCAGTTAGGAACTGAGCCCTAGATCCACATCAAAGTTATCATGCTATGCTGTCGCTTCAGTCACGTCTGACTCTTGTGACCCTATGGACTGTAGCCTGTCAGGCTCCTCTATCCATGATGATTTCTGAGCAAGAATACTACTGGCGTGAGCTGTCATTTCCTTCTCTAGGGGATCTTCTCTATCCAAGGATCAAACCTGTGTCTCCTGCATTGGCAGGTGGATTCTCTACCACTGGACCACCTGAGAAGCCCAGACTCACCAGCACTTTCCCTTTAAAGACTTTCTTCAGTATGATACACTTAGGCTCAGAAGACGCTTCAGACTGAGTACATTTTTCAGGGTTGTTTGTAGGTCACTTTAACATTTGATTACTTTGACGACTAAGGTCCGTCTAGTCAAGGCTATGGTTTTAACAGTGGTCATGTATGGATGTGAGAGTTGGACTGTGAAGAAGGCTGAGCGCCAAAGAATTGATGCTTTTGGACTGTGGTGTTGGAGAAGACTCTTGAGAGTCCCTTGGACTGCAAGGAGATCCAACCAGTCCATTCTGNTTTTCCAGTGGTCATGTATGGATGTGAGAGTTGGACTGTGAAGAAGGCTGAGTTGTGAAGAATTGATGCTTTTGAACTGTGGTGTTGGAGAAGACTCTTGAGAGTCCCTTGGACTGCAAGGAGATCCAACCAGTCCATTCTGAAGGAGATCAACCCTGGGATTTCTTTGGAAGGAATGATGCTAAAGCTGAAACTCCAGTACTTTGGCCACCTCATGGGAAGAGTTGACTCATTGGAAAAGACTCTGATGCTGGGAGGGATTGGGGTCAGGAGGAGAAGGGGACGACCGAGAATGAGATGGCTGGATGGCATCACGGACTCGATGGACGTGAGACTGAGTGAACTCTGAGAGATGGTAATGAACAGGGAGGCCTGGCGTCCTGCAATTCATGGGGTCGCAAAGAGTCGGACACGACTGAGCGACTGAACTGAACTCAACTGAAGTTTGGTTTGTCTTTATATTGCTTCACTAGAGTAAATTTATATCTTTATTCCTGATTTGAAAGCATTTTTTTAAATTTGAAAAGTAGAAGGACTTTCACACACAGTCATGTAGTTGTATGTCCTGGTTCTGTAGTGAGACAGCTCTACCATACAGGAGATTGCTTCCTTTTGTGCTAATAGAGACTCAGAGCATAGGACTTCTAGTTAGAAAAATCAATTATTACAAATCTTCAAGGAGACATACTGGAATATTATAATAAAAATGGAATATGATCTCATTCATATAGTGCTTTTCAGAATATATAGCAATTTCACTATGAATTAATTAATTGATTTTCACAATAATCTTTTAACTTTGTCTCCACTTTACAAATCAGAAATTGAAGCCTAAGGATAGAAATGCTTTGTTCGAGGACTTGCTTTTACTTGTCAGCTAATTACTGATGGAGATTAGGGAAGAATTCAAGCTATCTGCCTCCAGCTCCATGTTGTAATGCCGCTGCTTCTCAAATTACTTGCAAATACACATGAAACCCTTGTGTCTTAAGCCATGTCTTCTGGAGTTGTTTACGTCACTCCAAGTAAATTTTTGAAGTAGGAAACCTTCTACTCCGTTTTTGAAGATTCACAGAACAAAATAACATTAAATCAAGTCTTTGAAAATTTCTGCACTTTTTGAAATCCGTGTAATGTTGTATTTTAAATGTTTCCAATTTTATAGACCATAGAACGCCCCCCAAGTCCCCTGACTCTGGACTAAACCTGAAAGGTGTCAAAACTGTAAGGCTTGTTAAAGTGTGGGAGAATGAATTTCATGGCAGCTTCTAAGCAACTATTTTTTTGACATAGACGATGCTTGAGAATTACATTTGGTTTTGATGGACGTCTATGATGTGTCATGTCAGAAGCCAAATTTTGAACATCAACTGTGTTGTAATTTGATCCAGTCAATTTAGCAACTTAATCAGGCACCACCCCCCCCTTTTTTTAAAAGACATTTACTGGTAATGTTTTCCTCATAGAAAACTTCACCCATATTTAGTTAACAGACTAACAGGAGAATCTCCAGCAGCTTAGAGGTGCTTCTGTGTGTTCCTAGCAACGGGGAAACTATGGCACAGGAGGGCCTCAGCAGGAACTGTCTGCATTTTCTCATCTGTGATGAGGTAAGTTGATCCTGGAGATAAATGAGTCTGAGATATAAAGAAGGATTTACCCTTGGAAAATATGCACTGCACTGAAACAGTGGTAAGTGTAGATGTAAGCAGAATAGAACACGTGGAAATAGAAAGTCTTGGGTTTTCAGAAAATTTGTGTACAGAGTAATAAAGAATGAATACTACAGTTCTTTTAATCCAATTTTCTGTTGATGGGCAGGGCTGTTTTCCCTCCTGGTTGTTTGACCTGAAGCCAAACTATGGCGGAGGTAATGAAGATAATGTGGACCTCCTTCAAAAGGTCCCATGCATGCACTGCTCTGCTGAGTGCCCCTGACCCTGCGGCAGGCCACCGCCCACCACACCTCTGCTGGAGACTCCTGGACACTCACAGGCAAGTCTCGGTCTGTCTCTTTGGGGGGTCACTGCTCCTTTCTCCTGGGTCCTAGTGTATACATGGAGATTTGTATACATCAAGAGAAAATTGGATTAAAGATTTACTGAGCAAGGCCCCGCCCATCAGAACAAGACCCAGTTTCCCTCTCAGTCAGTCTCTCCCATTAGGAAGCTTCCACAGCTTCTTACCCTTATCCTTGATGTGACATTGATATTGAAGTTGCTCAGTCGTGTCTGACTCTTTGCCATCCCATGGACTGTAGCCTACTAGGCTTCTCCATCCGTGGAATTTTCCAGCCACAAGTACTGGAGTGGGTTGCCATTTCCTTCTGCAGGATATCTTCCCAACCCAGGGACTGAATCCAGTTCTCCTGCATTGTAGGCAGATGCTTTACCATCTGAGCCACCAGGGAAGTCCTTATCCTTAAGAGGGCCAACAGAACAAAAACCATAATCACAGAAAACTAATCAAACTGATCAGATGGACCACAGCCTTGTCTAGCTCAATGAAACAATGATCGTGCTATGTAGGGCCACCCAAGACAGATGGATCATGGTGGAGAGTTCTGACAAAACGTGGTCCACTGGAGAAGGGAATGGCAAACCACTTCAGTATTCTTGCCTTGGGAACCCCATGAACATTATGAAAAGGCAAAAAGGTACAACACTGAAAGATGAACTCCCCAGGTTGGTAGGTGCCCAATATGTTCCTAGATATCAGCGGAGAAATAACTCCAGAAAGAATGAAGAGATGGAGCCAAAGCAAAAGCAAAACCCAGTTGTGGATGTGACTGGTGATGGAAGTAAAGTCTGATACTGTAAGAGCAATATTGAAGAGGAACCTGGAATGTTAGGTCCATGAATCGAGGCAAATTGGAAGTGGTCAAACAGAAGACAGCAACAGTGAACATTGATATTTTAGGAATCAGTGAGCTAAAATGTATTGGAATGGGTGAATTTNAAGTCTGATACTGTAAGAGCAATATTGAAGAGGAACCTGGAATGTTAGGTCCATGAATCGAGGCAAATTGGAAGTGGTCAAACAGAAGACAGCAACAGTGAACATTGATATTTTAGGAATCAGTGAGCTAAAATGTATTGGAATGGGTGAATTTAACTCAGGTGACCATTATATCTACTTCTGTGGGCAAGAAACCCTTTGAAGAAATGGAGTAGCCATCATAGTCAACAAAAGAGTCTGAAATGCAGTAGTTGGATGCAATCTCAAAAATGACAGGATGATCTCTCTTTGTTTCCAACGCAAGCCATTCAATATCACAGTAATCCAAGTCTATATCCCAACCAGTAATGCTGAAGAAGCTGAAGTTGAATGGNCCAGAACTGACGGTTTGGGAGACAGCTGAGGTGGAGATGAGGGAAGATTTGCCCAGAAGGCACACATATTCAGGCAGAGGGAGCTGAATAAAGAAGGCCTGGGGAGCTCTGGGTTTTGCTGTTCTTATCTGTTTTTGGTCAATTTGCTGCCGTTCCCATTTTCTTATAACTGCCACTGCAGTCACCATGGATGAGTCCAAGGGCTGGGCTGGGTGCTTACATCCATTTACTTCAATCCTCAAAAGAAATGTTGCTTTGGTTAAGGCAGATGTTATCTGCCTCTCACGCGTGTGGAAACCGAGGATCAGAGAGACTATGTGGTTTGTCCCAGGTAACACAGCAAGCTGTGGCTGCGCTGGGGTGGGACCCTGGATCCATCTGATGCCCTTTCCCCAGGCTGTCCTCTCTCTCTTTCTCTTCTGGGTCCAACTGTCTAGGTCCAAAATCTAAGGGATGTAGGTCAGATCATTTTCCCTTTAATGCCTGCCCATCCGGTCCGGTCAGCGGAGGGCCCAGCTCTGGTCCTAATGTGGCCCTCCCCCACCTCCCTTGAGGGCTCAGGACCCTTAGACGCTCTGGGCTGCTTTTTCTCAGGGACAGATTGGAGCTTTGCAGGACATTCTACTCATTCATGGAGGCTTCACTGAAGGGGATTTAGGCAGACCCTGGCCCCTCCAATCCTCTCAAGTGGCAGAGCCGCTCATGGCCATCAGAACCCAGCCGTTTTGCCAGGCTGTTAACAGGGCAAGAGTGAGAGCGGCTGCGGCAGCCATCCGTGGTGGAGCTGAGCTGGCTGCAACAACATGCTCTGTTAAGTGGACTGTCTTTAATGGTCTGGGCTGGTTGTCCCTGACGAATAGCAAGCTTTTTGTCATTCCTGAGATTTCCTGTTTGTTTATGGTGCTGGCAGAGACAGCTCTTTGAAGGGAACTGAAGACCAGTTTTAAGGACCCANAGCTCCTTAGTGCAAAATTCAGGCTTAAATTGAAGAAAGTAGAGAAAACCACTAGACTATTCAGGTATGACCTAAATCTAATCCTTTATGATTATACAGTGGAGGTGACAAATAGATTCAAGGGATTAGATCTGGTAGACAGAGTGCCTGAAGAACTACGGATGGAGGTTCATAACATTGTACAGGAGGCAGTGATCAAAATCATCCCAAAGAAAAAGAAATGCAAGAAAGCAGAGTGGTTGTTTGAGGAGGTCTTACAAATAGCTGAAAAAAGAAGTGAGAGGCAAAGGAAAAATGGAAAGATATAACCAACTGAATGCAGAGTTTCAGAGAATAGCAAGGAGAGATAAGAAAACCTTCTTAAGTGAACAATGCAAAGAAATAGAGGGAAACAGTAGAATGGGAAGAACTAGAGCTCTCTTCAGGAAAATTGGAAATAGCAAGGGAACATTTCATGCAAAGACAGGCATGATAAAGGACAGAAACAGCAGGGACCTAAGAAGCAGAAGAGATTAAGAAGCGGTGGCCAGAATACCCAGAAGAATTGTACAAAAACAGTCTCAATGACCCAGATAACCCGGAGTGTGAAATCAAGTGGGCCTTAGGAAGTATTATTATGAACAAAACTAGTGGAGGTGATGGAATTCCAGCTGAGTTANCGGTGGCCAGAATACCCAGAAGAATTGTACAAAAACAGTCTCAATGACCCAGATAACCCGGAGTGTGAAATCAAGTGGGCCTTAGGAAGTATTATTATGAACAAAACTAGTGGAGGTGATGGAATTCCAGCTGAGTTATTTCAAATCCTAAAAGATGATGCTGTTAAAGTGTTGCACTTAATTCAGAAGGCTCAGCAGTGGCCAAAGGACTGGAAAAGGTCAGTTTTCATTTCAATTCCAAAGAAAGGCAATGCCAAAGAATGTTCAAACTACCATACAACTCATTTCCCATTCTAGTAGGCTTATGCTCAAAATCCTTCAAGTTAAGCTTCAATAATAGGTGAATCAAAAACCTCCAGATGTACAAGCTGGATTTAGAAAAAGCAGAGTAACCAGAGATCAAATTGCCAACATCCACTGGATAACAGAGAAAGCAAGGGAATTCCAGGAAAAAAAAAATCTACTTCTGCTTTATTGACTATACTAAAGCCTTTGACTGTGTGGATCACAACAAACTGAAAAATTCTTTCAGATCAAAATACCACACCACCTTACCTGCCTCCTGAAAAACCTGCATGAAGGTCAAGAAGCAACATTTAGAACTAGATATGGAAAAACTGACTGGTTCAAAATAAGGAAAGGAGCACAAAGAGGCTGTATATTGTCACCCTGCTTATTAAACTTAAATACAGACTGTGTCATTCAAAATGCCAAGCTGGATGAATCACAAGCTGAATAAAGATTGCCAGGAGAAATATCAACAACCTCAGATATGCAGGTAATACCACACCACTCTAATGGCAGAAAGCAAAGAGGAACTAAAGAGCCTGTTGTTGAGAATGAAAGAGGAGAGTAAAAAGCTGGCTTAAAATTCAACATTCAAAAAACTAAGATCATGGCATCTGGTTCTATTACTTCATGGCAAATAGATGGCGAGAAGTGGAAGCAGTGACAGATTTTGTTTTCTTGGGCTCAAAAATCACTGTGGATAGTGACTGCAGCCATGAAATTAAAAGCAGCTTGCTCCTTGGAAAAAAGGCTATGACCAATCTAGACAGCATATTAAAAAGCAGAGACATCACTTTGCCAACAAAGGTCCATATGGTCAAAGTTATGGATTTTCCAGTAGTCACGTATGGACATGAGAGTTGGACCATAAAGAAGGTTGAGTGCCAAAGAATTGATACTTTCAAACTGCGATGCTACAGAAGACTCTTGAAAGTCCCTTGGACTGCAAGGAGATCAAACCAGTCACTTCTAAAGGAAATCAATCCTGAATATTCATTAGAAGGGCTAATGCTGAGGTTGAAGCTCCAGTCCTTTGGCCACCTGATGTGAAGAGCAGACTCTGGAGAAGACCCTGATGCTGGGAGAGATTAAGGGCAAGGAGGAGAAGTGGGTGACAGAGGATGAGATGGTTGGATGGCATCACCTACTCAATGGACATAAGCTTTAGCAAACTCTGGGAGTTGGTGAAGGACAGAGAAGCTTGCAGTCCATGTGGTCGCAAAGAGTTGGATACCACTTATTGACTGAAAAACAACAAGCCAATCCTTGGTCAATGGCCCTGATGATTTTCACTCCTAAGCCCTGGAGCTCATGACTGGACCTACAAGTGCTACAACTCATACCCTTGCTTGAGCGTGTAATGAATGCTTCCCTGACTCTGTGTGACAATGACTTTTTCTCCTTCTGATCCTGGAAACCTTTTCATTTGTATTTTTTTCTATACTTTACAGAAGACTCACTAATAAACACAGTTCACAAAAAATGTCCATCTATTGGAATGAGGAAAAGGCAAGTTGAATATACAATCCCACCCTGGGGTTAACCCAGGGCCAAGCCAAAGTTTGCAATCCCAGATATTCACTCTAATCATCCTAATGTTTCAATAACATGATGTAGCTCTTATTTAAAAAAAAAAAAAAAAAAGGACAGAAGTTATTTTTCTTTCCTAGCTACAACATTTTATTTATAATTGTTAACAGTTTTAATTTTATAATATACAGTAACTTACCTATTTGACATCTTATTCCAGTTATTTTAAAAAATTGTTTTAATGCCTATTTTTCTATTTGTAAAACTAACAAGGCACACCCACATACAAACTTTGGAAAATACAGAAAAAGTATCAAAACAAAGTAAAAAATTCATTCAGAAACCCACCATCTCAAATTGCATTCTGATGGATTTTCTTCCTTTTTTTTTTGTCTTTCAGTTTATTTTAGGGTAAATAAACAAATTGGTGCAGAATCAAATTAAAATCCCTGCTGCACTGTAAGCCTTTGCTGAAAAAGAAGCCACAAAAGAAAGTTTAGCTCCACTTACAAGACCCTGCCTCTGGATCACCAGAAGGATACCATCTCTTCTAATATACATATTTTAAGCATCTTTTCTGTACTAAACATTTGGCTGTGTACAGGGAACAGAGATAAGCCACTCAGTGTCTGCACAGTCACCTGCAGGAGACAGAGAAGTAAACAGACCACGCGGGATGAAAAGCCCATGATAAGAGTAAGCCTGGAGGACAAGGAACAGTAAATTTTCCTGGGTGGGATGGCACTGGGCTTGAGTCTCAAAGAACTAGGAGAAACTAGTTAGGTAATGAGAAATGTATAATACATGCCGCAGAGATGGAGACAGCAGCTAGAGCAAAACCTTAGCAGTAGAGAGACCAGCAGATTCAGGATCTGCCAGTCAGTCTGTGCAGTGGGGCAATGAAAAGAGTTATCAACCAGAAATGTGGTCAACTCAGTAACTTCCTCCTAAGGTACTGAGAAGCCAAATTTCTTTTATCTGGATCAATTTGTGTCAAAAGTCAAGGCACTGGCATCAAGACAATATTGATCTTCTGCATGTGAAGCTATGACCTATGGACTTTCCCCAAGGCCCCCCTGGACTTGAATCAATCATTTTTAAGGGTGGCCAATGTCCAAGTTGATTGAAGACATTTACTAAATGCCAACTTAGAAAGGAAGAAATCTCAATCAGGTTTTTTTTTTTTTTTTAGATGAAATCTACCAGTCTAATCATCTACAGAGGTAAAATCTACTTCGTGAAAAAGCACTGCTTCCTAAATTATCCATTTTAATAAAAAGACATGTAGTGGCAAAAGAATGAATAGTGTATGTTTCCTCTAACATATGTGTGGATGCATGCCTTTATTTATCTCCATACAGTCCTTATCTGCACCAGCCTCTGGTCAAGCCCATGCTGCATGCTGATGTCACTTACAAAAGCAGTAATGGATGACTAATGGGACACGTTAGATTGGGGATGCCAAACAGGCTTCATTTCACTTGCCAGATCTTGCTGGTGGGTAGTGACTGCCTACCAACCAAGGATCAGCAAACACTTCCTGTAAAGGGCAAGACAGTGGATATTTTAGGATACATTGCCATACAGTCTCTATGGCAACAACTCAACTCTGCTGTTAGAGTGTGAAAGCAACCTCAGATAATACACAAACCAGTGGGCACGACTGTGTCTCAATAAAACTTTATTTACAAAAACAAGTAGTGGGCCAGGTTTGGTCTGCTGACTCCCAGCCAAAATCACTGAATGGAGAAACGCCCCAGCCTGCATCTTAGCCAACTGATAAGGGTGGAGACACAAACTGCAATCACTGTATTTTAGTAACTCTATTTGGGGGTTGAAACTTGGAAATGAGACAGATTAGTTCTATTTCTGACTTTCTAATTTACCAGGTAATTTCAAGACAATCGTTTAAATTCTTATATTGGTTAGTGTTCTTGGTTGCAAATAACAGAATCCCTCTGGCTAGTTTAAGGTTTAAAGACATGAACTACACACCAGGATCAACACAATAACTCAGAATCTAGGTTTTCTATCACAAACACCTAGAGAACCAGATGCCTCCACCATTGTGCTGGCCCCTGGATCCTTCACCACCTCAGGTTGCTCACTTTTGTGTTCAAGTATCAGTATTACGCATGAATAAAAAGTCTAAGACACATAGCTGCTCCTCAGTTGAAGAGAACAACTGGGAAATGTAGATTTTGGATTCTGTCATGAGAATACAGTTCTCACAATATAGGAAACCATCCAAACGTTAAACTGTGCACAAAAGATGCTGGACAACCTTGGCTGACAGAAGCCCACTATATCTCCCAGTCTAGATTTCTTTCACTCTAAAGTTGGCAAAGCTGTTGTTGTACCAAACTGCTCAGTAATGCAATTTATAGGTGATGTAGATGTTTAACTTCTAAAACAAGAAAAAATATTTTACTCTGATATAATTGGTCATTTTTAAGCTTCCTAGGATTTCAACTTAATGTGTGAGCAGCTGTTGAAACACATATAAATACACAGCTTAAAACCTAATTTTATCACTGATTCTTACTTGTAATTCATTACTTTATTTTCATCCCACCTCTAAAAATAGATTCCCCATACACTGAGAGGTAGACTAAATTGGGGAAAACACAACTAATTTTAATAACAACATTAATAACAAGAGCCTTCCCAGTCATACTCTTACTATATACAGAAAAACAACTGATGCCGTTTTGCTTACCTTGCAATTTTTTAATCTTTCTTTCCCTTATTTCTTCACTAAGTAAAGCAGGCCAGAGGCCTGGCACCTCATGTGTCCCCTCTGTAGTCCCGGCAAGTGTCCTTTACACCTTGATAGCTTTATCACCTGCAGTCAGCCTCTCCCGTAAGCCAGACAGGCATATTATTGGAAGCTGGTGTGTCGGCTCCTTGCACGCGTTTATTGCTCTTCTCATCTTTGTCTACAAAGGAGGATCCTCTTTTATGGTTGTGGGGATAATTGATTCACTAGACTTCCTCAGGTCTGTCAGAAAGCTTCTCACCTTATTACAATTTGCAAGCTTCTCTCGCAATTCAAGCAGTAGGGTTATTTTCCAGACTTGGGGAAAGCTTCCTTCCTCTCACTTTTTCACGCTGGTTTCTCTTAACTAATTCACTGCACAGAGGAACCTCCATTTCTGTCATCAGTTTTTACCACTTTGGCGATAAGTTCATCACATGGGCCTCCTCCTTCTGGTCTCCCCAAGAGCTCTTCTAGAGCACATTTCATCTAATCCAGAAATCAGAATTGCTGACATTTTTTAAAAGCAAAAATATATTAAATGTTAACATTTGCTCCTCACAATCAATTTTTTCATTACCCAAGACCCTGCTCAGTCCTGTCCGCCTCTTTGCAACCCCACAGGCTCCTCGGTCCACAGGATTGTCCTGGCAAGAATACTGGAGTGGGCTTGCCATTTCCTTCTTCAAGGGATCTTCCTGACCCTAGGATTGAACCCAAATCTCTTACATCTCCTGCACTGCAAGCAGATTCCTTATCACTGAGCTACCAGGGAGGCCTACCCATGGAGTACTCACTCCACTTATTTAAAGACTTAACAAAGTTTCTTCCAAACCATCTGTCTTGTTCATTACTGTATCCCCAGCAACAAGTTGGGTCTGGCATGGGGTCCTTAGCAAATACTTGTTGAATTGATAAAGAATTGAAATAATTAATCTTAAATGTGTAGATACCATGTTTCAGATTGTCCTTCTGGGCCTTTATATTCTATGGCACAAACACCCCTGGTATCCAGTCTTAAATAAATATATCAACCCCAGCAAAAGAAGTAGAAATTGCCATCACATCTTTTCTTAAAATAAATAAGAGAAAAAGAAAATTGCTCACCAAAGGTCCAGTTAGTTAGGACATTATATTTATGGGTTCACTAAATGTAGCATAGCCATTTCCTTTGCTTTAAATGAAATAAAGAGGGTCAGGAAGGTTTGGTCTGTTCCTCCCACCCCCAGGCTGTTAAGCTAACTCTTAGATAATAAATCACTCTCTGGTCAGTTTTTGAGCCACTGGATGTAGAGATATATATATAGCTTGTAGATGTAGGATATACATTGTTCTTTTCATTGCACATTTTGAAATACAATATTTCTAATACCTAGGTTATTTATGGAAATACATGAAGATGGGTTAATACACAAAATGTTGTTTATATGTGCAAAATATACCAACAGAGAAAGAACCCATAGCTTTAATCAGCTTCTCAAATTAGTGACCCAAAAAAGTTCCAGTCTAAATGTGAAATCTAGCTATATCTGGTTTTTCTGCTTGGCGCAGCCCTGCCTAAGGTAGCTTGAGAGGAACTGGTAGGGAATAGCATTTCTAGCTTTTCTGGGAACTCTATAATTTGGTAGTCTAGTTAGCACCATAGACTCAAGATGTTAACTAACTTAAACTATGTTCTTGAAGGCCATGTGCAAAAAATTATGAATCTAAATCAGTCAGATTTAAAAAACAACCTAAGATGAAATTTAATCTGTACTGAAAAATTCTACCCAAAGTGCCAAATTCTGCTGCATGTTGCATACAACACTCAAAATGTGGGATCATATAAATAGAAAATCATTTCTATATCCTTACAATGGCATATTACTCAATTACAGTAGGGGTGAACATATACTGATACATGCTACAAAATGAAAAATTATACTTGGTGAAAGAATCCAGTCACAAAAGACCACATATCTTGTGATTCCATTTATACAAAATGTCTGGAATAGGCAAATTCATACAAACAAAAAGTAGATTGGTAGCTGCCTAGGGCTGGAGGGTTGAAGGGAAATGGGAAGTGACTGCTAAAGGGTACGTGGTTTCTTTTGGGGGAGATGAAAATATTCTAAAATTGATTGCACTGATAGTTATACAATCTGGGGAATGTACTAAAAAACATTTAATTGTACATATTAACTGGGTGAATCATGTGATATATTAATTGTATCTCAATAAACCCATTATAGAATAAAAAGAAATTTTCTCCATATTAGAAAAAAAAAATAGAAAACCACATCAAAAAAGTCAAAAGCTGAAAACACAGTGTTGCGTGTATAAGATGTGCATTTCAGTCCATGTTAATGGCACAGGGTGGAATTGTTATAGGATCTGCTGGAAATCAAATGACTCTCCAAGAATAGGGAAGGACATTTTAATGTAAAAATTCAAGTAATGCAAGAGAACTGAATGTCCAGAAAATAAAAGCCAACAGATCCATACTCAAAAATGGTAGTCCTTTCAAGTAAATACAGGTAAGCTCTTCTCATAGGCACCCTGAACCCTTTCTGGTTCCCAAGTGGTGTGAGTTTTGTCTCTGCAACCCACACTAGTTGCAGAAATTCATCTCAGCTTACTCTTTACAGCCTGGGTCACTGTACTTTCTCGCTTGAGGCAGAGGAAATATGCACAGTGCTTCTTTCCCACATCCCTCACCAACATACAGCTTCTAACAAAGTCACCTGCTTTACCTGGGGTTGAAACATATCTTTTACATATCCAAGTTCCCAGCCAAGATGTACTTCTTAAGAGATATATTATCTATAAAGACTGTGGAAGCTCAGAGCCAGGCTTCTAAACTTTTTTAAAAATCTGAAACAACAGAGAATCGATTGCTTTTAATGCCGTATCAGGATATAAGTATTTCTCCAAATAGAGTACATTTTTAAAAATAAAAGTTCAGAGGGAAAAACTTTTTTTTCTAAACACAGGAAACTAAGCACAAAATGCAGTATCTCTTCCAGAAAAAAAAAAAAAAAAACCTAGATGTCATACTGGAAGGTGGGGAGCAAGTTCTCCCCAAGAGAATGAGACAGAGAACAACTACTTTTTGATTTGCAGGACAGAAGGCAGGTAGAAAGAAAATGTGGACATATAGCACTGAAATGGTCTTCATTGAAAAGGGGAGAACTTTGGGAAATATTATTTGGATAATTAGCCCAAACAAAGTATGTCCTGGGTAGAATGAGGTTTTACATTTTCAATTACCCAGAAAACTGCCTTAAATTTCCATTTCATGCTACAAATATCGATATGGGCAAAGCTATTTACTGGTGATTTCACTGGTGTAGGGCGGGGGTGGTGGCAGGGGCGTAGTGGCAATAGACAAATGACTTAAGAGTGAGCCGAGAATGGAAAGTTTCTAACAGCATTAAACAATCATTCCGCATAAACTAATGTTGGGAGCATAATTTTATAAGTGGAATATTTCTACAGCATCCGTAAAATTCAGGAAGAAATAATAAAGGTGAGTATTAAAAAATAAAGCTAACCAGGTATCATTTCATTTTACATAAAATGGAGATTGCATTCCCAGCTGGGCTGAAGTTAAGACAGCTATTTCCATTTACTATGCCCCTTAAAGCAGTTTTAAAAGTATCAGCCTCTCTGCTCAATTGTAAAATGCCTGCTAGTTTTTGAAGGAGTACTTTGGAGGGTGAGAAAGATTCAACTCTAAAATGGCTAAAAGACAGTTTTATGAATCTCACTGTGTCTACAAGATGAAGTATTCAGGTCATTATCATGTGCTTATATTTCCAGGATATGAACAGGCAGCTCCTGACTCGGTATTGATGACTGCTTACTATGCTGGCACCTTTTGTGCCTCACAATAGGTAACAAGTCTGCAAAACCACTCTCAGTAGCAGCAAAGGCAGCTGTTAAAATTACACTGTTCCAGCATTCAACCCATCCCCCGGTTGTGAGCCTTGCGAGTGCTGTTAAGAAGTCATCTTACCTGATCCTTGTTGATGAGCTTTATACACACACACACACACACACATGTAGTCTTCTGGAAATATCATTGAGGCATGTTGCCAGGCTTCTATTATTAGCAGGAATTCCACCTCTTGTGAAGCAACAGAAGCCAAACCAGCTTATAGACCATCCCCCCTAAATCCCACATATTAGACCATCAATCTCCCATTGGGTTAGAAAAGGCTGAAATTTGCATGCATATAGAGTTTAACCAGAAACATTCACTTCCTGTAGAAGAGAACATCTCAAGGTGGTAAAAATCAAAAGTTTTCCATTCCCAACCCATTTGCCTCTTGTACACAGTCCATCTCCCTAGCCTCTACCCAGCAGCCCACCAGAATCATGAGGGTCCATCCAAATTGGGTTTACTATTACCCTAGAAGAACTGGGCACCTCATATTTTGCCAGAAGAAGAACTTTCAGAGCAGGAGGCTTTCTGTTATGAAACCAGGGTCCTTAGTTAAGAGCAAGGATTCAGCAAAACACCTCATAGAAATCTTTGTCTATTGCTTAGGAGGTTAGATGCCCAGAAAGCCACATTTATGAGAAGTGGGTCCAGGAATTCTCTCATTTTTATTTGAAATCTAGATATATTTTCTAGGGATGCTGTAACAAATTGCCATACATTGGTTGGCTTAAAGCAACGGAAAGATATCCTCTCATAGTTCCAGAGGCCAGAAGTCAGAAATTAAGTCTCCAAGGGAGAATCTGTTCTCTGCATCATCCAGCTGCTAGCAGCCACCAGCATTCCTTGATTTGTGTCCACATCTTTCTAATCTCTGCCTCCATGATCACAGAAACTTTTCTGTCTGTCCTATCTCCCCTTGCCTCTCTTATAAGGACATTTGTGGTGGCACTGTAAGGCTCACTCAGGTAATGCAGGATAATCACCTTATCTCAAGATTTCTTAACAATGACATCTGCAAATAGCCTCTTTCCAAATATGGTACCATTCACACATTCCAGGGATTAGGATTTGATAAGAATTTGCCTTCAATGCAGGAGACAAGGGTTTGATCCCTGGGTTGGGAAGATCTCCTGGGGGAGGAAACGGCAAGCCACTCCAGTATTCTTGCCTGGAGAATTCCATGAACAGAGAAGCCTGCTGGGCTACAGTCCAAGGAGTCGCAAAGTGTCAGACACGATTGAGTGACTAACACACAACATTACCTAATGCTTTCATCCTTGAGTAGCCATGGGTTTTGAAAGTGCAATTGGTGCAACTGCTGACTAACACAGGGCTGTTAGTTTATTTAACATTTTCCTCTAATCTGTGCCAAAAAGTTTGGGCTTTTTTTTTTTTTGGTGCATTGGTGCTAGAAGACATGAATAAATCTGGCCTTTCTTATCTTCCTTTTAACCCTGCTACTCTCCTTTATCCTCTCTCCAATCATCTTCCCTTTGCCCAACATACCGACTTTACTCAGATGGGGAACCTATAATTTCACTTGTCTCTCTTCAAGTGAGTAGGCAAGAAAAGGAAGAAGAACCCCTATGCCACAGTGACTTAGTCTCACTCTCAGTCCACTGCCTTTAAGAATAAAAAGGTTTTTTGTGTATCACAGTCTGTTTCCTTTGTTGGCCTCCTTTCTTCTTTATTCTCAGATGAACCTGGCTAACAAAATGTGGCTGCCCTGCTGTTTGAGCCCACTGCTCTGCCAGCTCTTGGCTGAGATGAGCATTGGTAGACTGGTAGACAACTAAGGTTAGGAGACAATTTAAGGCTGCATCTCCCAAAAAAAAAAAAAAAAAAACCTGGCAAAGAATAAACCCTAAAGGATGTTGTCCAAATTTTATCATCTTCCAAAACCTGTGACTACCTGAAATTTGAATTCAAGATCTAGCCTTGCTTTCTAGTAACACTCACATTGCAACAAAGACAGGAAGAGTGATAAAAGAGCCTTGTATTCTGAGCACATGTAACCTAACATGAATTCAACTTAATGCACTGAGCTGAGGGTAGGGAGAAAGAACATTCAATCATGGGGATGTTTCCACCTGCCATTCCACTCAGCGAGCATATGCTCCAATGAGCATGAGACAGAGACGTTAATTTCTATTTCCTCAGTTTGGCCTCACTTTCTTAGTGAGTATAAGCTTCCTGCTACACTGTGCAAAATTCTAGAACTGAAAGATATATATTGTCTTGCCATGTGATCTTTAAAGACAACCCAACCGCTTTATTATAAATGCGCACATAACATGCATTTATAAAATAGTATATATACTATGACATTTATTGCTGTTTATGGATGTCTTTATTTTCAAAGGTAATTTTGACAATTCAAAAGCTTTCACTGACTTTATCACCTCTGATAGTTACACCTGGACTGTGACAAAAGAAGGGATGAAATAGCTAGAAGTGAAAGATACTCTAGATGATATTAAGTGCTTTTTGCGACAATCTTTATAAGACTTCTGATGCAGAAGTCGTTTTGGGGTCATTTCATCCAGAATATAGTCTGTATCAGTCAGGATAGGCTGATAAGCTATAGTAACATACATCCCCGAAATCCCAGGGGTTTAAAAAACATCCAGGGTTTGTCTCAGCTCACGCTACGTGTCTGTTGTGGGTCAGTCATGGTTCTGCCCGGCACCGTGTTCATTCAGGGCCCAGGCTGACCACACACTGACACGTTGTGGCAAACAGAAAACAGACATAGGAAACCATGCCCTTTCCCTGAAACTTCTTCCTGGAAGTGGCAGATGTCACTTCTACTCACATCTCAATGGCCAGAACAAGTCATGCGATCGCTCTTACACAGGTCAAGAGATGTATAACTCTCCTGTAGCAAGAGGAGACGGCAATGTTTAGCAAACTTTCGAAGATTCCCTTCACTATTTCCCCAATCAATTCTCAGGACCTCAAAATACCCTTCAAAGTAGACTATTTTACTTTTAGTCAGTTCTAAATACTAGAAAGTTGTTCCTTCAGATGATTACACATCTATTTCCTTGGGGTTTCTACCCATTGGTCCCCGATTCATGCTTTGTCAGTCAAGACAAATTTAGTTAATTTCCATGGGACAGCTCCTCAAAGATCAGAAACACCCAAGCCCTTCGACTATTTCTCACAAACCATGGTATTTGAGCTTTCCTTGATAATTTTATTTTCCCAACTCTCTATTCTAATAATAAACTCCTTATCATTTTCTCTATCTCTAGAACTTTTTACGCATTTGGCTCCTAGCAGTGTGTTTTTACCATCCAATTCACTTCACTGGGTTCAAATGCCTGTCACAATGCTGGCGGTCTCCCTCCCCAAAGCCAATGAACAAGATTCAGCAAGAAGATACACGGTTATGGCACCCTAGGTATCCGTGTTCCGTGGCACTGTTTGTACCTCATTAGTAAACATTTTCTTTAAATTATCTTGGATACTCATTAAATATTATCAGCTACTTAGAACCAAAGGATAATTATGAGTTTAATGAAGCGTGCACCAGCTTGCTCAAGTCTAACGTTTGTTTCTCTGCTGGGACCCCATTTTACTTTGCACTTATCCTTCAGCAAAGCTACTCAACAAAGTCACTTTGGCAATAAGAAGTATTTAATTAGATTAATGAATTTTTATCGCCTCTCCTAGGGATTAGGCTTGTTAAATCCTGGCGACCAAAGAACAACAGATTTTTTATTACTGAATGTTTAGGGATGCACCGGTTGTGCTGCCGTAGCGGTCCTCATAAGGCAGGCTGCTCTGGGCAGTCCTACCTGGCATCCCTCGGTAGACCAGGGATATTTGGCAGAGACAACTCGTGCCTTCAGTGAAATCACAGAAATCAAAATGCAAATGAAATCACGCGCACACCAGTCAAGGCTTTAGGCGGCTTTCTGTCAGAGCTGCTGACTTATGGTGCCCTGACAAAATCTGCCCCTCTTCCTCTGTCTCCAAGTGTTTGAAAGGAAAGGGAAGAGCCTGTAGCCAGTACAGCCAGCTCTTCGTGAGGGCATGAGCGTCCACTGATATTCTTGTAAGTCACTGGTGTGAGGACTTGAAGTAAGGCAGGAGGGGTGGATTTTTTCAGAACAGTTGTGTTTTCAAGATGTTAAGCGACATACATATGTAAAACAATTTGGTGTCTTTCTTAAGTGATGCTTTGAATGCTGGCAATATCTTTCATCTAGAAACTTCAAAGCACTTTTAAGGAAAAAAAAAAAAAACATGTTCCTCCCCATCACGTTCCTAGGAGTCAGTTTTCAAGCATCAACATCCCCACTTAATACATGGGAAAACTGAGGCACAAAGCATAGGATTGGCTATGGTGGTAAAAGCACAATGCACATCATAACAAAAGAACGGCTTTGTGCTGACAAGATTGATGTTCTTTCAGAAGCATTAAATCCAAAAGGAATCACACAGTCCTCTCTCAGAGTTTTAAGGTGATGATGCAGGAAAAGAAAAAGAAACAAGTATGGGGGCTAAAAGAAGATGGGAGACATCCTGGGGTGATAAATTTTTGATCAGAGCAGAGAGAGAAAAACAGACCTGGAGCTGCTGAAAGTCAGCTTTGTGGCAGTTGGGAGGAAAATTAAAATATAAAGAATGGTATTCCTAAATTGAGTCAATTTGTGAACATTCAGGATTTGCTACACAACATACACATGACCATACAATCTATCACCCAAACTGGGACATTTTTGAGAGAGAAAGCCGATGCCATTAATCATTACACTAATTGTACCTCTCTCATTTCTTTGCAATTAGCCTAGAAATCAAGGTTTTCCAGTCTTTTAAATAAGTGCTCTCACTTAGAAACTGTCCAAGTGTTACGAAAAGCCTTACATGTTGATCAGGAACCAGGAGAGAAGATGAACATGGTGAAGGGTTTGCAGGAACTACAAAACTGTGAACCAGACTGACGGCCTTTTTCTTTTCCAAGAGCAGTTTCCTTTTCTAACACTTCAGGTAAAAGAAATACCGCTTGAAGAGAGATTGCACAAAGCTCATTTACGATTTAATTCCTCTCTTCTTTCTGATTATTTAAAACAAAAAACACACACACCAGTGTTCTCTGCTGCCCACATTTAGCTGACTGGGCTAAAGCAGTCACAAAGAAGGCAGCATTCAAGAACTGTCCCTGTAGACACAGACATTTATCACCACACTATCAATAGTTTGGGTCTGTATAGAGGGAACTGGACTGGATCCCTCTACAAAGGAAAAGTCCCCTTCCAGCACTTACCTTGGTGAGTTGGCTAATGGAAAGAGTGCTGTGGAGGGGGGATCTTTTGTTCTATTTCAAGACATGCCGCCTCTAGACCAGTTCAGTTCAACAGAACTTTTTGAGATAATGGAAATGTTCTATATCTGCACAGTTGGATCCAATAGCCACTCACCCCAAACAAAAAGTCACGTGTGGCTAGTGGCTATCATGTTTGACAATACAAATCTAGACACTCAAATTTATATACAGACCACTTTGTTCTGAGGTGGCACTAGGGGTAAAGAACCTGCCTGCCAACACAGGAGACACAAGAGATGCAGGTTCAATCCCTGGGTTGGGAAGATCCCCTGGAGGAAGCCATGTCAACCCACTCCAGTAAATTCCAAGGACAGAGGAGCCTGGGGTGGGCTACAGTCCATGGGGGTCACAAAAAGTCAGACACCACTGAGCGTGCATACACACACACACACACACACACACACGCACACTCTTTGTTTTCTAGGAATCAGCATATGCTGTACATGTTCAAGCTTCGAACAGCTAAGAACAGCTTTGCAAACTGGCAACCATTTTGTCTTTAATTAGAGAAGGAGTCTAGTCTGGCTTCAGCCATCAAGAAGGAGTGATGGGACATTTCTTTGCTATGGTGACAGCCCCAATCAGAGTAATGATTGAGCGGTGGAGGCCCTGGGGTCCACATCCTCACCTTGAAAGACGGACTCCCAAGAGAGGAAATAAAGCAGTGTACACACACCTAGAGAGTAGAGACATGTGGATCTGCCAAAGCCCGAGATGTTCATGCAGGAGACTTAAGGCTAGCTTTCCTTTCTTTCACCTGCAGTTAAGACACAGTTTAAAATAGCTGAGTGACTGCCTTTGTGCTAATATTACTGAACACTGTGTTTCAGTGACAGGTCTGATCCACCAAGGTAGCAAGATGTGTCTGGGTTGACTCTCCCTCCAGAGAAGTCAGCTAAGTGACTAAGGATTGAGAGCATTTTCCCACTCCTTTTATAAACAACTCTGGTGTCAGACTACCCCCTGCTGGAAAGAGGAGGAATTAAAAATTGGGTACCTCAAAATAAGACCACCACCTCCTCTTTCCTACATAAGAGTTGTATTTTACTCACGGTTCAGGAGACTGTCACGATGCAGGTTGGATAAAATTACAAGTCACCAGCTTTGGTCACATCCTTTCATTTCTTCCAGATCTTGAGGCAACACAGCATCGCAGAGGTGACCCCACCAAGGGTAAGACTTGGACTCATTTCTGTACCTTTTGAATGGCTTACCCTTCCTTACAGGATCTACTGAATTTATAAGGGAATAGCACATGTTTTATGGAAAATCAAAGCTCAACAAACCATAGGGGAGTTTACATTAATGCAGCTCACACACTCCACACACACAAGAAATCAATTCAACCCATGGACACCACCCAACCTAACATCCTTCACTCACCAAACCATGCCACACATGCAGTTATGTTATGGGGCCATTTGGCACTAACCCATATTTGCAATATCAATACAAATGCTTCACTGTTAAGGCATAGTTAAAGGACAAGTGTTCTTTGCTTAAAAGGTGTTTTCTAAAGTCCAAAGTAAAGTCAACTGAATTTTTGCATACTTCTGACTTATAGAGTCATGATATGCACTGAATTCATCACAAACTCAGAAACAAACACTGAATTTAACTTTCTTAACTACTTAACCCTTATTTAACTATTCTATTTTTTAGAATCTTGACATTTTCTGGATCTATTTTTCCCACTTCCAAAATGGAGTTAAGATACAGAATTAAATATAAACTCACTTGAGTTAGGAAGACTTCATCTTATTACATCCTTACCACAGAGGAGCCACAGCTTAGGACTTCATGAGAATAACCACAATCGGCATATAAAATACTATTCAGCCCCATTTCTATGGACCTTGCCCCTGGCCTTGAAACTATAAGCCAGACCACACTGACACTAGCGGGTAGGGACAGGCTACACTGAGGGAGAGACACCAGTGTTCTGTGTACAGTTAGAGAGAACCTACCACCAATTAATAAAAATTGGATGAATTTCCCATTTTATTCATCTTCCTTGTCTTCATGACAATTACGCTTTGACGAGATTCTGGACCACAACTGCAGAAACCTTAGCCTCCTTTAAACCAAATCTCGTTTCTGAGAAAATGACACATTGCTAGATAATGACACATCACGTGTCCTGTCATCAAATCTGCGGCAGGGTCTGAACGGGACGGACTAGGAATGAAGTCCTGCACCACGGGTAAGGCTGCCCGGTTGCAAATGGACCCCTCATGGGGTGCGCAGCCCTGAGCTCTGCACGGTCCTGGGAGACAGCTTACCTCATCCTCACTGGGGCCTGTGCTCCCAGAGGAGGGATGGAGGGAGGGCACCTGGTAACGATAAGGCCATAAGGCAAAGGACAAGACCAAGGCTGCCTTCATAGTCATGGTCCCTCTAAAGTGAGGAGAAGTCACCATAGGTTCTCAGTCATGCTCAACACTCTTGAACTTCGGGAAATTCAGAACCTCAGGATGGCCAAGGGCTTCCCTGATGTTTCAAGTGGTAAGGAATTCACCTGCCAATGCAGGAGACACAGGAGATGTGGGTTCAATCCCTGGGTCAGGAAGATCCCCTGGAGAAGGGAATGGCAATCCACTCCAATATTCTTGCCTGGAAAATCCCATGACAGAGGAGGCTGGTGGGCTACAGTCGATGGAGTCACAGAAGAGCTGGACATGACTGAGCGTGTAATGGACGGGATGGAGGGTGCGAGGCTCTCTCTAACACGTGCTGGCCCTTCTTGTCTCATCTCTTGTTTGGATCTTCACCTTGGACCCAGCTCACTAAACTCATGGGCACATACCTGGGTGTATCCTGAATGCTCCAGTGATCCTGTTCCTACGACAGAGTTATCAGGAGAGTTTGAAACTGCAACTCAGAAGGCTCCGTATGCATCTAAAGGTATTCCTGAGGATGTGGTCATTTTGTCATTTGGTTATAAACTAACTGACAGGTAATAAAACCAGAAAAGAAGGCTTAAGCAACCAGGTGGGGGAAATGCTGAATCAACCCCCTCCCACAGTCAGAAAGTGGCTCATCCTTGGCTGATGCAGGCACAGGTAGGCTGGGGGTGGGGGGAGGTGAATCTTTCCCTTTCTTTCACCTTTATCTCCTTTGATATAAAATGAGACTAGGAATATCTGCTTCTCTGACAAAGGTATTATGTTCATGCTTAGAAAACACCTGGATGGTACAAACTGATAAGTGTTGCTAGAGCAACAAGGTGTTGTAGGAACAGACAAGCCTGGCCACAGCTGGCCACCCATGACCCAGGAAGCTGGTGGTACCCTGGAGGGCTCTGCTTGCACCTGGGCACCAGACCTACTCACATGCCCTTCTTCCTTCTAGGTGGATATTCTAGCACTAAAATGAGCAAGAGGCGCAGATGACAGTGTGTACCCAGAGCAAATGCCGACAGCCAGGAGAAGCAGGGCCCCTGTAGGGCATGGTCGGCCTCACCCACGGGACCCTGTAAGCCTGCCTGCTGTGACGAAAAGGCACCCACAGTAGCGAGCTGCAACTTACTTCCCACCAGGAACTTTTCATTAATGAAGGTTTTACATCTCTCCAAACATTAAACAAGGCTTTCATTTGTTAAAAATTACCCATCCAAAGAAGGAAGCAACTGGAAGAGAAAATATTGTGTTTATCTCTTTAAGATCCATGAGTGACAGTAAAGAGATACACTGTTAAGGTACTTCTATAGAAATTCTGAAGATAAATTTAAAGTCATAAATGAATAGATCACTGGCTAACTGATCTGTTTTGGCTGCCTTGATGACTGATGTAGATCAACCTGGTTTTAGCTGGAACGTTTAATTGGCTTTTTTAAGATTGCGGTTTCAGATCAGGAACCATCTGAGTCAAGGTTCAGTTCATACACTCTTTACTAAACTCCCTCTCTGGGAATGACAAGTAACATTTATTGCACTTTTAGCATGAGCCGGGCACCAGGCTGGCACTTTATGTGCATGAACACGTGTAGGGCCCAGCATAGCCTTGCAAGGTGGGATTCACAACTGTCCATCAGTTGCAGATGAGGAAATGAGGAACTTGGCCACAGTTACCTAGCAAACATGAGCAGAGTCAGGACTGGATTCGCAAATGGAATCCAGTTATCAATAATACACAAAGGAGTATATGTGTGTGGATTCAGGGATTCAGAGTTGTGGTACTTTAGAAATGTGGGTAACCATTTCTGAACCTTCCGAAGGAAGGGGCAGCCAGTCCACACAACCTACATGCAATCTACCTTATGCAGTCTATCCTAACAACTAAAGCAGGTGCAGTTCCTTTGGTTTTACTCACCTATATCCAATACAATGAAAATTTAACAGATTGAAGCCATTTGATACAACCCTTATATGTAAATCCTGTATAATACTACATATATTAACAAAGGTGTCTTAATGCCCCACACCAGATTTTGACAAACTCCATCCCTGAAGTCTGATTTAGTATTGCTGGTTTCTGATTTAAAACCAAACATAATTCCAAGCCAATAAATCTGTATAGAGAGGAAGACTGAGAAAACAAGCCAGGCTCTGAGCATCTTCATGCTCTGATACTACAGATAGGAGCTGAATCAGATATTAAGCCTCCCCTCCCTTGGCTGTACCCAGTGTCAATGGGCCCATCTCTTTCCCTGTGACAGGGATGATGTTAATTTCTCCAGAGTCACGTGCGAAGTGACCAGGGGAAGAAATACAATCAATTCACCCCGAAATTGGTAGTGGAATGGAAATCCCACAGAATTCGCTTAGAACTCAGGTTTGGACAACATCTATTCTGCTTGGCACTGAGAAGAAATTTTTTTAAAAGAGAGGAAAGGGGAGAAGGATAAAGTGGAAATCTAATTTTGAGAAATAAGGATTAAAGGTTCCATTATTCATGCTGTTTTCGCTGTATAGATTGAGTTAACAACATGTGATTTTACTGGATGAAAATGTGGGCCCCATGCAAGGCGAGCGCAGTGCAGATCAGTCCCCACCGTGACCGTAATGAGCGAGGGTTAGTGTCTCATCGGCGGGAGGCTGTAAACAGTCCTGGGTTTTGAGCTAGTATAATAAGTGGAGATTGTTCCTGGACTTACTGGGGAGCACAGATAGTTTCTGCCACAGGAAAAGCAACACCCCCCTGGGGCAGAGAGGCGCAGCATCGCTGTCTCCCTGCTTATCTGCTTGTCATGTGCGAATTGGGGTCCCCAAAGTGCAGAGTCCCCACAGGGGGCAGGACTGCAGGCTGTCTGCCTCCGTTTATTTATTTATTTATCCTGTCTCCACGCGGTTTTGTCAATACTTGCGAAGCTAGTATTTCTACCCTACCACCCTCCACCACCCTCTTCCCTTCCAAAAGGTTGGGGGTTAAGCAAAGGACACCCTGAGAATTCCGGGTGTGGATCAATCTATTGTGATGGGACTAAGAGGAGACAAACAGGTAATAAATTCATTTCTGAGCCCTGTAATGATCACCACCCACACCACCTTCACCAAGCCCAGATCAGCAGCTCAAGACAGGCAGATGCAAACAGTGTGTGGTAGCCTGTTCATCTGAATCTCATATTGGTGCTAGCTGGCAGGAAAAATGGGGCTTTAACTTTCACATGACTTGGTGTCCTGGACTACAACGCAAGGGCTTCCCTGGTAGCTCAGCTGGTAAAACAATCTGCCTGCAAAGAAGGAGACTCTGGTTCGAGTCCTGGATCAAGAAGACCTCCTGGAGAAGGGATAGGCTACCCAGTCCAGTATTCTTGGCCTCCCCTGGTGGCTCAGTCAGTAAAGAATCCTCTTGCAATGCAGGAGGCCTGGTTTGATCTCTGGGTTGAGAAGATCCTTTGGAGGAGGGCATGGCAACCCACTTCAGTATTCTTGTCTGGACGAGGAGCCTGGTGGGCTGCGGTTCATGGGGTCGCAAAGAGTCAGACACTACTGAGCAACTAAGCACAGCACAGCAAAGCAAAGGGAAATTTTACTCTCTCAAAGCTGTTGCTGGCTACTGGCTACACACCATCCAAAACTAACGACTTGCTCACTGCCTGATATTTACCATGAAAAAGTTTGCGTCTTATCATTAGTGTGAAAATCAGATCAGGCAAGAATCATCCATGGATGTGAAATCTAAAGGAAATCTCCATGCAGGGCAAGATATTCTTAAAGTGCCTACTCACAGACTGCTTATTAGTTGCAAGGGGGAAGTATGGTAGTTATAAAATGGAAAAACCAGAAAATATCTTGACTGAGGACCAAAATTTGCATCACCAAGGAGGGGAGATGTCCATTGTTTGCACAACACTACCTAGGGAATATTTCCACCAAGAATATGTAGCCTGCATCCAACCAGGAGGAAACATCTGACAAAATGAGAAACGTTCTATTTTAAAAAGATGGAGGGCTGTATTCTTTTAAAATGCCAGTGTCAAAAGGACAAAGAAAGGCTCTGGAAATGTTCTAAATTAAAGGAGGCTAAAGAGATGTGACAACTAATTGCAATATTTGACCCTAGACTGGATCTCGTACTGAGGGGGAAAAAGCTATAATGGCCATTACTGGGCCAATTAATAAAATTAAAATATAGACACTAGCTTAGACAAAAAGTATTATGGCAACATTAAATTTGCCATAGCTGATAGTTGTACTGTGGTTATGTAAGAAAATATCCCTGTGCTAAGAATGCACTCGGAAGTATTTAGGGATAAAGGACCATAATATATGTAAATTACCCTTAAATGGTCCAGAAAAACTAGTCTGAGTATATGTACATTTACATATATCATATCAGAGAGTATAAATATATGTACAAGTAACGAGAGTGCAAATAATGCAACATATGGGTGAAAATGTTAACAATAGATAAATACGGCCAGGGACTTTACAGTGTTGTTTATATTCTCCTAATTTTTGCAAGTTTTCTATATGTTTGAAATTATTTCCCAAATAAAAAGATTTGTCTTAATGTTTAGTTAAGGCTTCAATTCAGCACCACATTGTCCTCATTTATTTCATTTAAATAGATGCTCAATCCATAGGAAACTGTAAGAGACACATTGGAACATTTTAATCAGTTGCTTCCTTACTCTGAGTTTATCTGTTCTATCATAACGAACACATCCTGGACTCAAAATCTTCCCCAATCCCTAACTGATAAAGGTGTTATTGATGGCAGTCAAGATCTGTCCTGACAAATTTTCACACGTAAATGAAAGTCAATGAAACAAAACTGTATGCTACCTTAAGCCAAATACCTTTCAACACTAAGAATTCTAAAGCTATTCTACATTTGGAAATTTCCAATTATGCTCAAATATATCTTTCTGCAGTATCACAACACAGAAAGAAAATATCCAAGGTATTCTGAAAATAGTCAGTCTAAAATATACAACAATATGTAGAAATATATTGCTGTAAGTTATATCACTACTTCCCTTTTACTTAACAATGTGTATAATATTTCTCTATGAACAGCCCACAAATATCCAAGCAGTTGGTAACTCAATCCAGACTTTTACTTAGTTGTGGGACCTGAATAAAAATCTTGTATTTCTATCTGCTCTGTTTCTGATCTCACAGTTTGATGAAGAGATTGTGATTTACCAAAAGTTGCAGCCAATTAGGTTAAGAGGAGGAGGCTGTTGTTCCCAGGAAGCATCCCTCCTNCTGGGAGGGATTAGGTATATGTATGTCCTCTCCCTTTTGAACCTCCCTCCCACCTCCCACCCCATTCCACCCGTCTAGATTATCACAGAACACTGGATTTGACCTCCCTGCATCATACAGTAAATTTCCACTGGCTGTCTAACATCGCTGATATTCACTTTCCTAATTGTTCACTTTTGCAAGTCTCAGGGAGAACTTTTTGCTTCTTAGTAAAGAAGGGCTCTTAGCCAACTGTGCTGTTTAGTCTCCTTTTGCTGGTCTAGATCCATCTCCATTCTCCTCCACCCTGTGAGGGACTCAGACACTGGCCCCTATGGATTGTATTACATGGTCTATTAACTATCTCACCTATAGCCTCTGGGCTTCCGTTGTGGCTCAATTGGTAAAGAATCCACCTGCAATGTGGGAGACCTGGGTTCTATCCCTGGGTTGGAAAGGTCCCCTGGAGAAGGGAAGGGTTATCCAATCCAGTATTCTGGCCTGGAGAATTCCATGGACTCTATAGTCCTTGGGGTTGCAAAGAGTCAGAGACAACTGAGCAACTTTCACTTTCCTGTAGCCTCTCGACTCTGGCTTTCATTTGGGTTTGGTGAATGAGTGGCACAGCAAATAACAGAATAAGCTGATGAGAGAGAAGTGGAAGTATATTGATTGTTTCTGAGGGTACTACATTGTCCCAGTTCTGGCAAAATTCTGCTATATCCCAGAAATTCCCTTTCTCTCTGAGAATTTTTCCAGGGCCCCAACTTTAAATCAGGTTCTTCCTGCACCTTCATGGAAAAGGGTGGAAATGTCTTCTGGTTTCTGCTAGTACCTAGGAACAATACTTTGGCCACCTGATTTGAAGAGTCGACTCATTGGGAAAGACCCTGATGCTGGGAGAGATTGAGGGCAGGAGGAGAAGGGGATGACAGAGGATGAGATGGCTGGATGGCATCAGTGATTCAATGGGCATGAGTTTGAGCAAACTCTGGGAGATAGTGAAGGACAGGGAAGCCTGTCATGCTGCAGTCTGTGGGGATGCAAAGAGTCAGACAAAACTGAGCAACTGACAAACAACAACAGGAGTTTCAAAATTCTTNTCAGTGATTCAATGGGCATGAGTTTGAGCAAACTCTGGGAGATAGTGAAGGACAGGGAAGCCTGTCATGCTGCAGTCTGTGGGGATGCAAAGAGTCAGACAAAACTGAGCAACTGACAAACAACAACAGGAGTTTCAAAATTCTTGTTAGTTTCCCTCAGTCCTGCACACATCTCTGCAAGTAGTCATTTTGTTGAAATTGTTCTTTAAAAATCCCAGCTCAAAGTGACTGCCTAGTGGCTAATCAGCCATGTTATTTCTGAGTCAGTCTCTTCTAAAATAGATCACCCAATTCTCAGACAGCTTTGACCATTAGGAAAACTTACTTGTTGTATCAGAATCTTCCTTTATAATTTCTATCCATGGGTCCTTATCTAGTTCTTTCCTCTGGTGCCTGCCTTCTTCCCTTTTCCCAGCTGTTAATGACAGCAACTGCATTTTTCATCTCTTCATCATTAGTATTCATCACAATGCCTAGCGGTTAGTGATACCCAATAAATAGCAGCTGAGTCAATGCATCATTCAACTTCTAAGTCTCTACCAGTTGCCTCAGGCATGGAGATTAAAACAGCTGTATTTAATTGTAGCTATATAAACATATATGATATATATATATATAAACAGACTAACTATCCTATAGATAGAATAAATATAGGTAGGATTTAGAGAAGCTTCTGGAATCTGTCTGCAAGCTCAACCATTTATTAGCAGTGTGACTTTGAGCAGTTCACTTAACCTCTCTAACTTCTATTATCCTTAATTGTAAAATGGGGATAATTAATAGTACCTTGCTCATAGGGTTATGAGGATTAAATAAGGAAAAACACAGGGAAATATATAGATATTTAGTAAAATTAACATCTAATTGAAAAAGTTATTTAACTTATATGCAGAGTACATCATGAGAAATGCTGGGCTGGATGAAGCACAAGCTGGAATCAANGCCTGCAAAGAAGGAGACTCTGGTTCGAGTCCTGGATCAAGAAGACCTCCTGGAGAAGGGATAGGCTACCCAGTCCAGTATTCTTGGCCTCCCCTGGTGGCTCAGTCAGTAAAGAATCCTCTTGCAATGCAGGAGGCCTGGTTTGATCTCTGGGTTGAGAAGATCCTTTGGAGGAGGGCATGGCAACCCACTTCAGTATTCTTGTCTGGACGAGGAGCCTGGTGGGCTGCGGTTCATGGGGTCGCAAAGAGTCAGACACTACTGAGCAACTAAGCACAGCACAGCAAAGCAAAGGGAAATTTTACTCTCTCAAAGCTGTTGCTGGCTACTGGCTACACACCATCCAAAACTAACGACTTGCTCACTGCCTGATATTTACCATGAAAAAGTCTGCGTCTTATCATTAGTGTGAAAATCAGATCAGGCAAGAATCATCCATGGATGTGAAATCTAAAGGAAATCTCCATGCAGGGCAAGATATTCTTAAAGTGCCTACTCACAGACTGCTTATTAGTTGCAAGGGGGAAGTATGGTAGTTATAAAATGGAAAAACCAGAAAATATCTTGACTGAGGACCAAAATTTGCATCACCAAGGAGGGGAGATGTCCATTGTTTGCACAACACTACCTAGGGAATATTTCCACCAAGAATATGTAGCCTGCATCCAACCAGGAGGAAACATCTGACAAAATGAGAAACGTTCTATTTTAAAAAGATGGAGGGCTGTATTCTTTTAAAATGCCAGTGTCAAAAGGACAAAGAAAGGCTCTGGAAATGTTCTAAATTAAAGGAGGCTAAAGAGATGTGACAACTAATTGCAATATTTGACCCTAGACTGGATCTCGTACTGAGGGGGAAAAAGCTATAATGGCCATTACTGGGCCAATTAATAAAATTAAAATATAGACACTAGCTTAGACAAAAAGTATTATGGCAACATTAAATTTGCCATAGCTGATAGTTGTACTGTGGTTATGTAAGAAAATATCCCTGTGCTAAGAATGCACTCGGAAGTATTTAGGGATAAAGGACCATAATATATGTAAATTACCCTTAAATGGTCCAGAAAAACTAGTCTGAGTATATGTACATTTACATATATCATATCAGAGAGTATAAATATATGTACAAGTAACGAGAGTGCAAATAATGCAACATATGGGTGAAAATGTTAACAATAGATAAATACGGCCAGGGACTTTACAGTGTTGTTTATATTCTCCTAATTTTTGCAAGTTTTCTATATGTTTGAAATTATTTCCCAAATAAAAAGATTTGTCTTAATGTTTAGTTAAGGCTTCAATTCAGCACCACATTGTCCTCATTTATTTCATTTAAATAGATGCTCAATCCATAGGAAACTGTAAGAGACACATTGGAACATTTTAATCAGTTGCTTCCTTACTCTGAGTTTATCTGTTCTATCATAACGAACACATCCTGGACTCAAAATCTTCCCCAATCCCTAACTGATAAAGGTGTTATTGATGGCAGTCAAGATCTGTCCTGACAAATTTTCACACGTAAATGAAAGTCAATGAAACAAAACTGTATGCTACCTTAAGCCAAATACCTTTCAACACTAAGAATTCTAAAGCTATTCTACATTTGGAAATTTCCAATTATGCTCAAATATATCTTTCTGCAGTATCACAACACAGAAAGAAAATATCCAAGGTATTCTGAAAATAGTCAGTCTAAAATATACAACAATATGTAGAAATATATTGCTGTAAGTTATATCACTACTTCCCTTTTACTTAACAATGTGTATAATATTTCTCTATGAACAGCCCACAAATATCCAAGCAGTTGGTAACTCAATCCAGACTTTTACTTAGTTGTGGGACCTGAATAAAAATCTTGTATTTCTATCTGCTCTGTTTCTGATCTCACAGTTTGATGAAGAGATTGTGATTTACCAAAAGTTGCAGCCAATTAGGTTAAGAGGAGGAGGCTGTTGTTCCCAGGAAGCATCCCTCCTCACCAAAATAGTAGCTGTTTTCAGCCCCATATCAGTTGTTTAGAATGGTGGGATTTGTATACACAGTACTATAAATAAAATAGTATACAGAGGGCTTCCCTGGTGGCTCAGACAGTAAAGAATCTGTCTGTGATCTATCTGTCCAACTGTTCTAGTCCTTCTCACCAGGAGAGCTGGGCTAAAGTAGGATAGTCTACCCTTGTTAGATGTGTCAACGTAATTAGCAGGGACAAAAGAGGATACAAAACTTGGTTAAAGAGAAATGTGAATTTTCTTAGTAAGACAGTTGAGACAAAATCAAAGATAGGAAGGATGGATGTTTTATAGATGGAGGGAAATTGAGTCTTAACAAAACAAGATTTGGAACCATGCAGTCCATTAATCAGCAAGTGACCTTTCTTCCTCAGACTTTTCCTCCTCTAAACACTGGGTGATGCCTACTTAACTTTGCACCCTCAGGGTGAGAACGAGGACCTCAATGAGTTAAAGCAGGTTTTCCAACTGCACTCTGTGAATAATAAAAGTAAATACTGCACAGCATGGGAGGCTGTGAGATAGGGTTTATGGAGCACTTACTGCATTCCAGGCACTGCAGAAGCACTTCACCTTTAATCCCAAACACAGCCCTTAACGTGGGCGCCATTATGACCTCCATCTTACAGAAGAAGAAATTGAGAAAGTAACTTGGCCAGAGTTGCACAGTGAATAAGTGGCAGAGCTGGGAGAGGAGCCCGAGCAGTCAACTGTGAGTCTGACAGAGCTTTACGCCCGCAAAGCACTATTCAAGGGCTGCACTGCAGGCTTGTGGCTTGGAGCCAAAGAAGCTGAGATGAGCACAATTCATTCCTATAGAAAATCAACCCTGAATATTCACTGGAAGGACTGATGCTGAAGCCGAAGCTCCAGTACTTTGGTCACCTGATGTGAAGAACTGACTCATTGGAAAAGACCCTGATGCTGGGAAAGACTGAAGGCAGGAGGAGAAAGGGACAACCAGAGGATGAGATGGTTGGATGGCATGGTTAATGGGCGTGAGTTTGAGCAAACTCCGAGAGATGGTGAAGGACAGGGAAGCCTGGTATGCTACAGTTCATGGGGTCACAAAGAGTCAGACAGGACTTAGCAACTGAACAACAAAATGTCTTATAAAGGTGAAATGCTTACATTTTGGTCTCTGTCAGCTGGTCCCCCTGTGTTTGATCTCAGCTTCCCTCGCTGCCAGCTCCCAGCCCATGGACATCACCTATCTCTTCCCTCTTCCAGAAAAAAGGAAGGAAGTGGCATCATGGTGTATGGCAATGGTCCTTTGATACACCACATGCTGGGATTGGCCCTTCACACCTTGTATCTCATTTGATCAGCACAGTCTCCCTGTGAGGTTGGTTTTTTTTTTTTTTTTTAATCCCTATTTAATGGTTGAGGAAACAGGAGCCCAAAACAGTTCAATAGCTTGCTTCTGTCTGCCTCCAGAGCCTATAATCTTTTCACTAAATTGTGCTGATTCCACCCTCAATCTGAAAGACTAATGCTATAGGTAAGATTTCACTAGGAAGCATTTCAAGATCTCAGAAGCTAAGAGGCCAGGTCCTTGACTGGCAATAGAGGCTCAGGAGAAAACCCCTTTCAAAGAGAGCTTTTCTTTTGTAAATTAAAAATTTTCTGAAAAATAATGAGTCCTGCCAAACTTACAAAGAGAGTCATTTCACCCAAAATTCACCTGAGTCTGTATTTCTATTTCAACAAATGATGGAAAATCAGAGATTGATATGAGATATGCTATATCACACCAACTAAAATGTGGAGTCTGAATTTCCCCTGGATATGTGACGTGAATCTTTCCTCTGCCCCAAGTTTCCAGAACGACCCCAAGGAAAAGGGTGGCTGCTCTGAAGTGTGAGGGACAGCTTGGGTTGGTTCCACAGCTGATAGACGTCAAGTCCCCCTCAAGAGATTGAGAAAATCCAAACAAATGTAAAGAAATAGAAATTGAACTCTTTTTATGCCTGGTTATAATGACTGATGCCTAGGGACTCTTTGACAAGGAAATTAAAAATCGTCTACGTTTCATGGTTTAGTGAAAGGAGCACTAACTTTTGAATTAAGGGTTGGCTCAGCCGAATGGCAACCCACTCCAGAGTTCTTGCCTCTGGAGAATTCCAGGGACAGGGGAGCCTGGTGGGCTGCCATCTATGGGGTAGCACAGAGTGGAACACGACTGAAGCAACTTAGCAGCCGCAGCAGCAGCAGCCTCTTACCAGCTGTGTGACCTTGAACAATCTGCTTAAGCTCTCTGTGCTTCCATATTTTCACTGACATTTCTCTTGCTTGATGGTATATAAGGATGCAGGTGGAAGGGCCTGGGATGTATGTTGCCCCCTGCCCCTGCAAATTCCTTATTCTCTCCTCTAGAATAGCTTCCCCAGAGTCCTCTAAACCAGTTTTTCCCAAACACTAGTATGCAAAGAATCACTCAGAACGCTTTTTAAAGTAAATATTCCCTTGCTCTGCTGCAGTTGGTCAGAGGTGAGACTGAGACGCCTGCAGTCCCACGACTGGCCAATTGCTGAAACCCCACACTGAGGAACACTGCCCAAGTATCACCCTTCCTGTGGCCAAAACACAGTCAAATTGTACATCCCCAAATTAAATACATGACCCAACATTTCCTGCTTTGTATATATAATCGATGCTACCTTTCAGCAAGTTCTACATCTGAAGACTCAACCAACCATGGATCGAATATACTCAGGGGGAGAAAATTTCCAGAAAGTTCCAAGAAGCAAAACTAGGATTTGCTGTCAGACAGCTATTTACATAACATTTACATTGTATTTACCATTATTTGCATAGCATTTATGTTGTATTAGGTATTATAAGAATCTAGAGATGACTTAAAATATACTGGAGGATGTGTGTAGGTTATATGTAAATGCTATGCCACTTTCTATAAGGGATTTGGGTATCTGAGGAATTCAGTATTAGGGTGGTCCTGCAACCAGTCCCCCCTGATGGATACCGAGGGATGACTCTCTACCTGCCTGCGTTGGTCAGGATACCCAGCAGTCCCTGCTTGCTTCATTCTGAAGAGTTTCCTGTGACATTCGGGCACACTGGCTGGCAGAATGTACTGCCAGTTCCACAGCACCCTCCCTGTCTGGCCAGATTTATGCCACCATCAGCTGCTTCCAAAAACTTAAATCATGCTTCAGACAGTCTGAGCAAAGGGGACCTTGAGGCAGAAAAAGTTAAGTGAGAAGTGGAAACACTTCATGACAATTAAAGTGTTTTGAAATGACTTTCACTTCTCCTAAGTATTTTAAAGAAATATTATTACCACTCAATGCCTGGGATGTTTTGCTGATATTGCTATTTAGGAAATATACATATAGCTGTTAGTGAAAGCCTAGCGTTATCTGGATCATCAAATTCTGTACCCAAAATGTGTGTTTCATTTTGGCCAAAGATGTTTGTGGTTATTTGCTTCACAAAAATAGCTGGTAAATTAACATAGTCAACCTCATGGACTTCCTCTTTCTTCCATTTCCCTCCTAACTGGTGAGAATGAAAACACGTCCACTACAAGCCCAGGAAGATAAGGCGGAAGAGGGAAGATAATGTAGGAGAATAGACTCCTCCTTATTACAAAAGCAACACGCATGGTGTTTCCATGTGTGCAGCTGCAGAACAGGTACCAGTTACTTATATTTCCAGATCCTCATCTTGACTGGGGATTAAATCAATACACTGAAACCAGCAGCATAAACCAAAAGGGACCCTGTAAAATCTTGGCCATGGGTACCAGCACTTAAACCACTCACTTGTCCCCTGTTGAGCAATGCCCTCCATCATTGACTGTTCTCAACTCCAAGAGATTTACAGGTCAACAGATCAGCTGCTATGTGATGATTAACCCAGGACTCTAATCAGTGTCTATGACAAGGACATGCAGTGGTCCCATCAATGAAAACAAATACCCCTTGTAAGACTCTAAGCCACATAGAATCTGTCTCATAATAACTTACAATTTCTCCTCCTCTCTCCTTCTCCCTCTTTCTCATCTTTCCGTCCCCCTTTCTCTTTTCTTCTTTTTCACACACGCACTACTTTTCCAACAGAAATTCGTCTTGTTCCAAAATCAGCACAACTATTTCTCTTTGTGTTCAACCCCAGTGCATTCTCATAGCCATTCCTGAAATAATATCCTAAAACGACAACTTGTTGCTGCAGGGCAAAGGCACAGCATGAAAAAAAAGAAAATGAGGACCGAGCGCTCTTGAAAATTTCAGATGTCTGCTAAACTAAGCCACCTATGCATCTTAGTCAAGCGCAGAGCTCCCCCTAATGGCCGGACCAGGAAGCGGGGTGTGGGGGAAGGGAGCATCGAAAGTTTTATACTGTCCTTATTTCCTTCAAAACAAAACAAGCCACTTCTCAAGTGCTAATCTTGTTCAGGATAATCTTGCCCACCTTTTACCCTTTCACCTCCACCCACACACCCGCACACCGTGCCCAGCAGGCTCGATCGGCGTTATCCTCTCACTTAAGGTCACCTGGCAATGCCGGGGTGCCCCCACCTCCCCTTACCCCGCACCCCGCGTCCACCAATAAGGCTCGTGCCTGGGGCGCCGTGAGAGCTTTCACATCGAACCGGGCTCTGAAAGCGGCTCCTTGTCGTAAGTGCCAGACTGCCACGGTGGACTCTGGGGACCTGTTTGAAAAATTATGTTTTTGGTCCTGAATTAAAGGATTGCATTTCTCCTGAAGGCCAGCTGTTGGCTGACTCCAGTGCCAAGAAGACACTCTTCGAAGTGGCCTCCTGTGTTCCTTTAAACCGGCGCTAAAACTGGTTGAGAAGCAGCCAGCGAGTCTCACAGGGGTTTGCTTGCTCACTGATACGGAGGACCCTGGCATCCGCTCTGCTCAGGAACCCCTTGAGAGCCTGAGAACACGCAGAGCTCTCCCAACCCAGGACGATGGCCGTTTCCACATCAGAGGAAAATGAGTGTCATTTACTGAAGATGACAGAAGCCTCCGAGTCACTCAAAGTCTCATCCCAAGCAGAAGAAATGAGGCTGTGGCCCCCAGCCAACCCTTCTTGGCCTTCATCCGCCTTTAGACTTGACTCCAGTCAGGTCTGAGGGACCTGAGTCCTGCCCCAGCACCCCCACATCCCGTGCTCGGTGACTGGGTGTTATCCACAGGCCCCTTCTCCACTCAGGTCCTCACAGAACATTTAAAACAGTCACCTGCTTCCAGACTCACCTCCAGGATACAACACCAGGAGGGCACAAATCCTGAGGTTCAAACGAGGCCAGTGAGCTTGGCCACATCAGGCTGGCCAGAGAGAGTTTATAAGGCCATGCGTGTTTCCAGAAATTCTGAAAGAATGATCAACATTTTAAAAATCGGGATACTTCAGACATTGAATGTGAAAGTGATAGTCGCTCAGTCATGTTCAACTCTTTGCAACCCCATGGACTATAGCCTGCCAGGCTCCTCTGTCCATGGAATTCTCCAGGCAAGAATACTGGAGTGGGTAGTCATTCCCTTCTCCAGGGTATCTTCCCGACCCAGGGATCAAACCCCAGTCTTCTGCACTGCAGACAGATTCTTTACTGTCTGAGCCACCATTAATCGTTCTTGAAAGGAAGGCAAATGGCTGCCTGGACCCCAGGCCTACGTACAAACAGGTGCCAAGCCTCAGCTGGTTACCTGCTCCCGTCCAGCCCTCCCCAGTCAGCAGTCTATTCACAAGCTACTGGTCTGGCCCCTGAGGCGTTGTGTTTACGACCATGAATTAATCAGATATATAACACATTAACACAGATTAGTTTATTTGGCATCTCTCCCAGGTAACATCTTAACCCAGCTAAAATGCCTAAGAAGTGGTTCTAATGAAATCTGATCATGGGAAGGTCAAGGCGGGTGGAAATATCCTGGCTTCACAAGGCTTTTCAGCACCCTTCCAGTTTCTCAGTGACAGTTGCGTGTATGCCACAGCTCCAGCATAGGATCCACTTTGTACTATCTGGTTGATTTGCTCAAATTAGTTCCACGGGAGAATGAATAATAGAGAGCATAGACTAACCTTACATCTCTTTTGGAACAAAGCAGTCTATGCATAAGTAAATACAAAATTTTGAGATGGGCCTGAAAATAAACTCAGGTACAGGTCCTAAAAGAAATCCGAATAATTCATTTGTGTCTTTTTTGTGTTTGCCTTCCAATTGGTTTTTAAAGGAATTCATATTCATGGAATAAACTCAAAGATGTTGTCTTCAGGCAAATGCTGTGCTTTCAGCTAAGAAAAAGAATCTGGGCAGGCCAGGAGTTATCAGAATGTCAGTCACTGGGTTTAAGGACAGACAGCCAAGTTAAAATTTTCATAGTAAGAAGAATTTTGGAAATTATGTTGGAAAAGAAACTGCAAGACTACTGTTTTATGTTTTGGGTTTTTTTAAATAAGGGTTTGGTTGAGTGGATTTATTTACTCAGTCGATAGAAATAAAGAGGTGAATACTGACATAGGTATGTACTGTGTAGGAAATATAAGTCCTACTTAAGAAGCTATGCCCTGTGGAATCTACCAAAATGTATTGTATCCCTATAAGTCTCCAGCCCAGAACTCAGCACCCTAGGGATCAGCTTAAATACTCAATGCCTGACTGTGTCCATGAAGCCAGGCTTCTCAGCCTATTATTAGACTACAGCTTGTCCTATTTTACCTGAAGGACTTTTCTAATTAGAATGTTGTAATCAGAAGTTAATCAGGCAGAACATTCATAACACTGTCTATAATTTTACCAGAAAAAATATATTTATTCCATATATTAGATTTTTTTCAGCCTCTCGACTTTTCACAGCTTTATAGCATTGAGCTTTGAGTTTTTAAGTTAAATGTAAATTTTTTAAATGGAAAACTGCTATAAAATATTTTTTCATAAAAAAATACTAGAAAGGCATTTTTAATTTTTTTAAATACTTTTTTTGAATCCTCATCTTGGGTAAAACCTTCATTTTATCAGAATGTTTTTTGTAATTTTATCCAAAATAGGTGAAAACACTAAAAATTGTTCATTAGAAATGTAATTTTTAAATGGCTGAATTATTCAGCTTCTACACGTTCCAAGACAGTTATGGGATATATAATGAGCACTCATAATTATAAAAGAAATCTTAAAAATACTTAAAGAGAGTAAAATCTTTGACAATACCAGAAACTTACAATGAGTGCCTACTCAACACTCATTTCACAGATGAAGAAGCTGAAGCAGTGTATGCTAGAGTGAATTGTCTAAAAAGTTACACCTCTTCTTAGAAGTAAAACCAGGGATAATTTCCAGTCTGTGATGCCCATCATTCCAGGCATCCCTCCTTGGTTAGTGAGTGAAGATTCAACCATGTTGAATGTTCTGCATTAAGTTAAGGTGACCAGGAGAGTTAATAAAGCAAATATGCCCCCCACCAATGAATCCTGGTCCTTCTTATAATAAGAATTCACTGACCAAACCCAACATCATTCTAGAAACAGGAACACTTGTTTTCCCAACTGATATTTAGTGCCACACTTACCAGCATGCATAGGGCCCTTGACTAGGATCTGAAAGAATGACCAAAAAATGGAAAATTCTTCCCTGCCCTCCTGAAGCCTACAATCCTTAAAGCTTACTTCTTGTTAAAGGAAATAAGAAGTAAATGTGCTAAATAATTAGTAACATTGCAAAATATCACAACGAAGCACAGGTAGGACAAAGTGTCACAGAATTAACTAAAGAACAAGACCAAATGAAGACAGGGTGGATCAGAAATGCCCTTCAGCCAAGGAGAGCTTGCCTTAGACGCTATTAAACCCTGAAGGTGACACCAGTTGGGTCACATGGACCCTCACTGGGGCCCTAGCCTGGACAGAGCCCCTCTTTTCCGGCCAGGGAGTTTCTTTTCAACCTTCCGAGTCAAGCAGCCAGAAAATGAAACCAAAGCTAAGATCAAGCAGGGCAAGATCCATTCAAGGACCAGAGCATAGAGAGGCGGGAACTTAGTTCAGAAAATCACGTTCTCAGCCAGGGTGCAATTAGGGCAAGGTTTTAAAGGCAAGGTTAATGAAAGGGAGGCAAATGTATTGGATTTCTGGGAATAGGCATGGTTCTTCCTGAAACTGGGGTGCCACCTCCTTTCTGCCCTTGTATGGCCCTTTGGCATCTGGGTCAGGAGTGGGTCAAACCATCATGGCATGGCTGGGAGAGATCTTACTATTACAGTGAGATGGTAATGGGCTGCAGGGCAACCTCTGTCCCGCTTTTGAAGCCGAACCCAGCTTGCACCAACTTTCTTGTGGTTAGATTCTCTGATTCTTGGGCTGCGAACAGGATGGAGGATCTGGCTAGTTGTGGTTTTCTGCAAGTTTCCCCAGGGGGAGGGACAAGGGTACAGTTTGGGGGTAACAGCCTTGGTCACAAAGGGATGCCAGGGTGAAAGGGAGCAGGAATAAGAAAGGAGGGGGAGCAGACCCTCAAAAGGCACCCCTGTTGCCATAAAAATACCTCTGATGAATCTGCTTTATCCCTTAAATTCACCGCTCTAAACAACTGCAGGTTCTCAACAGAACCATAAAACAGCTCCTAACCTTGACCCCTAGCGGTCTCTGCTCTTCTTGGCGCCCCTTCTCCCTTGCATACACAGAAAGCAGTGCCCTCGCAGCCCCACCAGGCGCCAGTCAGGCCTCTGTGTATTAACAGAGCATAGAACTGTGAGACTGGTAGCATGTTTTCTGGTACAATTTAGTGCTCAGATCCAAGTTAGTGTTCCTGGTTACAGACAGCTGTCCAGTTACCCTTGGGGGCTGGGGGAGAGGCTTGATTTACAGGAGATCCATTCCCTTTGAAAGCCGCTTTGGTCCCTCTGCACTGGGATAGAGGAACCTATGGAGCGTCCACTGTGGTGTCTGGGTCCCCTGGGCCAACTCCACAGCCCCTTAAAAAGGAAAATGGCACCATTCAGTGATACCTGACCATGTGACAGGCCCTGCGTCTATACAAGCTCACTTAATCCTCAAAGCATCACTGCACGGTGAATCTCATCCTCTGTTTACCACCTACAGAAACAAGGCTCTTGGATATATACACTACCATGTGTAAAATAGACAGCTAGTGGGAAGCTGCTGAACAGCACGGGGAACTCAGCTTGGTGCTCTGTGATGACCTAGAAGGGTGGGATGGGGCAAGGGGTGGAAGGGAGGTTCAGAGAGGGAGGAGATATATGTATATAGCTGAGTCACTTCATTGTACAACAGAAACTAACACAACATTGTAAAGCAATGATACACCCACCCTAAAAATAATTTAAAAATAAACATTGAAAAAAGAAACAAGTCTCTCAGAGCTAGAATAATCAGCCCAGTGTTGCACCAGAAGTGAGTGTTAAGGCTGGAATGTGAGGTCAGGTGGCCCTGAGCACCAAGGCCCAGGCTTTGCACAAGCATCACGACCTCCCTGGGGATCCCTCAAGGTGGAAAGTCAGCTAGAGCAGCCCCTTTATGCTGGAGCTCGGCTCTTCACTAAAACTGAAGGGGGCTGGTGTCAGAGTGGCTGAGTGATTTAGGAATTGAGATTTCTGCTGATTCCAGCGATAGTTGGACCCAGAGAAGGTCTGACAAACTGTGAAGTCTTGAAGGTGAGACCTGTGTCATTGTTCAGTCCCCTGTGGCACTTGGGGCAGACATTTCTGGTCCATTTACCAACTTCAGTAGTTGTACAAGATAATGACTCATCTCCCAAAATGTATTTTTTGGTATACTTATATAATCCTTTCAACTTGCCTTTTTCTTATTTCTCTTTTTTTACTGGAATGAGACAAAGTGAAAGCATTAGTTGCTCAGTCATATCCAACTCTTTGCAACCACATGGACTGTAGCCTGCCAGGCTCCTCTGTCCATAGAATTCTCCAGATAAGAATTCTGGTATGGGTAGGCATTACCTTCTCCAGGGGATCTTCCGAACCCAGGGATCAAACTCAGATCTCCTACATTGAAGGCAAATTCTTCACCATCTGAGCCACCAGTGATGGAATGGGACAAGATGATGGTAACTGGCTGAAATCTGACTTCAAGACCACTGTCCAAAAGGTCGCATCTGGTGTCACAGGTAAACAAGTAGTGCCTGGCAATTTCTGGCGTAATAGAGATGTGTGGTGGAATGCAGGGCACATCGGTCATTTATAGAGTCTGTCCTGAGCAGAATGTTCTTTCTTTCCTTGGAATGGATCTGTGAATTCAATATGGCTTCTGGTTCAAGCTCTCTTGGCCTCGCTCACTGTCACCAGGCAGATGCTGTGGACACCAATGCACCATCAGAGCAATCTCATGGTAAAGGGGAAACTTCCATCACAACAGAACTTTCTTTGTTCTGTGTACTTTTAGATCAGTTTTTTCCTTTCTCCCAAATTCATCACAAAAGAAATGAAAGCCCACATATTATGAAAGCGATAACAACAATATTCTACAGATTAAAAACTAATTTTTTTTAAATGATGACAAACTAGTTACAGCTTAACTTTCCTCACAGAGATACATGCAAAAACATACAAAGTCTGACCCTCAATTGTGCTCCCTTTATGTTTCTAATATCCTACTCATAAAAATCTCTGAAGACCAAGACCCCGTGTAGGTATAGTTACTGCTATTTCAGATATAACCTGTAATAAAGTTAATCAGGCACACATTTAACAACATACATGTGGTGATTGTTATGGCACTGCATCGTAATTGGACATTAAGACTAAATGGTTCACATAAATTATAGAAAAATGGAAAAGCCACATTACGCCTTCCTCTATACCACTGGTTCCTAAAAGCCTGGGTGCAGACCACCTTTATCCACATCACAGGGGAGGGCTTTTGAAATTATAAATCCCTGATCCCCCACCCTACCCCCAGAGAGTGGGTACATTCAGCACATTTGGCCTACAGAGAAGCTTTTCACCACACCAAGGCTGTCAAGTTCAAATGTCTCCACAAACAAGGCAAGTAAGTTTGTGTATAGGACCATGTCCTTTAACCAAAGCAGTTGTGTGTCTAGTAAGTATTTCTTCCAAAGGCATTTCCACTAAGAATATTTGTAGTACTCTGAGCCACCTCTGCCACCCCTCCCTCACTTCTCACTCCTAGAAAACAAGTCTGTGTACTGAATTGAAGCTGACAGTTTGCATCCTCCATGGACTATACCATAGTGCCCATATCTGAAGAGTTTACTCTTCTTGGTACATGAAGCAGCGATGATATGCAGGAAAAGGATCTTCTACTGTATATGCCCATGCCCGTCACTTGTTGTAGCTAATTCTAAATCATTGTTAACTACACACATTCATTCATTTCTTCATTCAGTAAGTTTTTACTGGGCATCTAATATATTGTAGGCACTTGCCTCAACACTGGAAACACAAAAATTAAAGAAGACAAGTAGCTCACAATTTGGAGGGCTAGATTTCAGAGTGATTCTGATGGTCACAATGGCATGAAAATATTCCTTTAAATCCAAGTGCAAGAACTGATTTCTCACTGTCCAAAAGCTGAGGATACAGATCTCTCAGAGAACCTATTTTGAAGTGTCTCCCCCCACACACTCCCATCCCCCGCTCCCCCACCCCATCTCCCACATCCCAACGTCGACGCAGAGGACAGGCCGACATCTGAAGCTTCATGGCTCTCTGAAGCAGACATTACCTCATGCTACATGGCTCTCTTGTTCACAGGGGCACCAGGAGAAATGGGGCTTCCAGGACATTCCATCCTGCCAGCCATCTGATGATGTATTTGAAACGCCTATTTCTGGGCTGTCTAATGAATGACATTTATAAGGTGTCCTTCTCTTCCCTGAATCAAAAGATACTGAAATTTCTTTTATCTTATGCTCCCCCAGCCCGTGTTCAGTGTTTATATGGCCGAAATCTTGAGCAAGTCACTCAATTCCATTTCTGTGCTCACTGTTTCGCTACAGAAATGCAAACTCCCCTGGGTAATTCCAAGCAGTTTCTTTACCCAGAGATCATCTCTGGCCACAGAGCAGCTCAGCTGCAACCTGCGTTGTGTGCACTGCATAATACTGTAACATTTTCAGAGTCAGGGAAGATTTATTCAGTGATCAACTGCCTCAGCATCCTGAATCACTCCAGAGACAGTCTGTTAAAGAGGGGACCTTGAGGGAGCTGAAAATGTAAGCAAGAAGTGAAATAATCCTCTTTCCCTTTTAACCCCTTAATCCCTGATAAGGAAATAACATTCATTTTTTTATATACATAGTGGAAAATTTCTAAAAGTAAATACTTCAAATTATGGAATGCTCCCCTGGAGGAGAGCATGTCAACCCTACTCCAGTATTCTTGCCTGGAGAATCCCACAGACAGAGGAGCCTGGCAGGCTACAGTTCATGGGGTCACAAAGAGTCGAAAACAACTGAAGTGACTTAGCATACATGCATTCATGGAGTGCTTATCTGTAGGTGGTAAAATTAAAGGTGATGTTTATTGTCTTCTTTTTTCATAATCTATATTCTTTACAATAAACTTTAATTCTGTAGCAAGAAAAGTATTTTAAGGTGCATACACTATTCTTCAAAAAGATCTTCCAAGAGAAAAAAAAAAGACATCATTAGCTATCTTATGAACTAGGTCAGAATTTGTAAGACTAGTACACTATTCACCAAAACAGATAGAGTGAATACATATAACCAAACAGTAAAGGCTTCCAGAGCTTTTAATATTTGAAAACAATGTAAGCCAGGAATTGCTAATAATTTTTACTTAACACTACATACTAGACAAAAGCTGCTTCAACTTTTTCCAATTTGCTTAGAAATTCAGAATGAAAGATGTCCTGAGAGGGTGAAAAATAACTATAGTGTCATGTCCACAACTCTAAGACCCTGCAAAGTGAATATCTAATCTGCCCTGAGAACTCTATGACAAGAAGGAGCAAAAGGGGCCTGGCTGCTAATTGAATGAAAGCCAAAAGGGCAGATGATGGAATTCTCCACCTATCCCAGTCTATCTACTTTTTGGATCCCACAGGTTTGCTGAAGGGAAGAGCAAGCCATAACTTGAATGATCTTTGAACTCAAGATCAAGGTGAAATAGATCTCTTAGAAGTACAGGCACATCTTCATTCTGATGGGCTACAGTCAGTCTGTACTGTGCAGAACTACTTCTATAGAATTCAGTTTGTTAAAGAAAGCAAATTTACTTGGTAGGTCAGCTGGGGCATTTGCTTACGTGATGGCAGGATTTTTCACTTTTTTGTCATTTGACCTCACATGCACACAGCCAAGACCAAAATAAAGCTTAGAATGAACATCAGAAAAGACAGCTACTAATGGACCAGGCTGGGCAAAGAGCAAGCAAAGGGCATTCTGAATAAAGACCACCAACTGACTAAAAGAAGAGGGTGGATTTTAGATGGTGATAAATCCTTTAAATGAACAGATATCATCAGACAAGCAAGCATATATGCAAAACCACTACAATAACACTCATCATAACATCTGTGTTAGAAAACAATCATTCACAAATGGCAGATATTGTTCAAACTTTTAATATGAAGGATAACCATTTGTTAATTAAAGTTTTAAAGAAAATCTCACTATAAAAAAACAAAGAAAGAAAAACGAACCACTGAATAAGCCTGGGTCCTTACTGTCAACTATAATAGAAATTAAATTTAAACCTATCTATGGATTTCAAATTAATTATTTTCACCAGAGTCATAATAGCAGAAATAACTGACTAGCTTTTATATAGAATAAAACACACTCTGTTTAATTAATTTGCCATTGGTTTTTACCAGATAGATATTAGCCAGTGTTTGGTCTTTAATCATGATGTATATACATCAACTTACTCGGAAAGTTCAAAACATCAAAGTCAAGGTTTAAATTTTTTTCTGGCAGTTGTTATAAAAAAGAAAAAGAAAAGAAAAAGTTGAAAATTTGTTTAAAAATACACACACACACACACACACACACAAGGCAAGACAATGGGAGAAATCTTCATTTCCAGAGAATTATTTTATTTTGACTGAATATATTCTTTCATCAGTGCAGTTTTCTCTTTAACCATCCTGGGAAACACTCTTCCTGTGATGAACAAACTGTGCAGTATCTCCCGATCTCGACAGCCGCACCAAGGACGTCACTCAAAAACCAATGTGCCCTCTGAAAAAGGGTTCAGTGAAGATGTGAAAGTTAGATTTGTACATTCATGTGGTTTTAGATTTTTTTTAATCACTTTAAACGTATGTTTCACCCATGTTATCAGATTGATGTTATTTTATGTTTTTCTAATCATATCCCATGATGATCCTTCTTCTGTTTGCTCAGTTGTGATGATGAATTTGAGCACCAATTCAAGATTAAAAAAAAAACAAAAACTTTTACTAAAGAAAAACAGGAAAAAACAGAAAGAGAGAAGGAAGGTATTGCTTAAGAAAAATTCACAGAGGGTCCAGCCTCCCTACCATTTCAAATTCTATCAAATGGTAACATGGAAATGTTTGCCAGAACAATCCACATCCTTCTCTGAAATCATCGGAGGCTGTCATTGATGACAAAAAGGTCCCTCTCTCCCCACCCCTCTCTCTCTCTCACACGTGAAACAAATGAGAGATGTTACCATGAACAATCCCAACGGCTATGCATTTATTCATTTCTAAATGCTATATAATTTCATTTTAAGGACAACTAAATATGCATTTGCATTAATGAATATGTGCTCTTGTGTGATGTGTACAAGCCAGGAAAACTGCAGAGGTTTGCCACCAAATGTACTATCAAATCAGATTAAATTTATGTCTGCAAAGACAGTCTTGATTTTTCTAGATCTTCCTTAGAAATTCCTACTCCATCAAGGTGTGGATGTGGTGTTTTCTTGTGTATTTTCTAAGTCCTGTCCAAAGCAAGCTAGTTTGGGCACACTTCCTTCTTCTGTTTGCTCAGTTGTGATTCTAACTTCCCTGCGAGCCTGTTAATAAATAATACATTGTCTTGTCAGCTTTAGCAAATATGTGTAGGTTAAAATGTTTCCTCTTCTTTCCATTAGTCCATCTGGCCACCATTTCATCCAGCAACAACACACAGCAGTGTGAAACTGCTCTGAGCAGGGTCCTTAACAGAGAGGCACTGTAGCCTTTCACTGTTGGGATGGCAGCATTGGCTGACCTGTGGCATCGCCCTCAGTGAAGTGAAAACCATTTCACTAGCTGTCTTTTCAACTGTGACAGGCCTTAGTCAAAAAACCAGCGAGTGTGACCTGCCAATCACAGGAGTGAGAGGCCCAAGGGCCATATGTCACCCGATTCTGCAGCCCCTTCTGACTCGCGGTAAGTAATTCCCAGTCAGTAGCCTTCTCTCATCCAAGAGCTGCAGAAACCAGAGTTTTTCCATCTACACTTGTAACATGTTTAATCATGGACTTGGGTGACTTAAATGTGAAAATTATTTCCCTTGTGGTATCTGTCATTGGTTGAAATATGTGATTATTGGTGTGCTAGATCCACAGTTCCCCAGAAAAGGTTGTAGATCCAAATCTGAGAGAGGAGCAGAATCTGTGTGGCATTGGTGGTAATCTACCAATTGGTGGTGCTAGGGGTAAAGAATCTGCTTGCCAATGCAGGATGAAGAGATGTGGATTTCATCCCTGGATCGGGAAGATCTCCTAGAGCAGGGCATGGTAACTCACTCCACTATTCTTGTCTAGAGAATCCCATGGACAGAGGAGCCTGGTGGGCTACAGTCCACAGGGTAGCAAAGGGCTGGACATGATGAGCACACACATGCACACTCCAGGGACTGTGGCCTGGAGTGTGCTGGGACCACGTGCCTCCTTGACTGGAAATCAGCCTGTTAAGATACTAGGCCCCCACTCAGACTATCAAAGCCTCTCATCATCACTATTCCAGCTCCAAGCCTCAAATGAGAAAATGAAGTAAAAATATAGAAATGTAAAAAGCACTATGCTCACATTATTACTGCTTTTACAACTAATAATAATAACCTCAGACTCTTCACTTTTGCAGGGTGGTACCTGCCTGGCATGCTTTTTGCAAACTGAAAGACAGTGTCTGGGTTTAGAGAAAACTTGGGCCTTGATCACCAAAGGGATTTTGACAGCTGCTCCCCACACATATTATCTTGCTCCTCAGATTCACCCCTCAATCTGACACCCTAAAATTGTCCACCAAAATCACCTGGAAAGTTTATGAAACTATTGATCACTAGGCCCCCACCTAAGGAGTTTCTGAATCAGCCGATCCAGGGTCAGACCTGAGAACTGCATTTCTAACAAATTCTTAAGTGATATTGGCCTTGCTGGTCTGGAGACCACTCTTTAAGAATCATGCCTATAAAGAAAAAGAATTCCATTTAGAATTTTAAAAAGAGGTATGGGAGATATAAAATATAAATGAGTCATATGAAGGAAATGTTGGTGATGGGAAGAGGGGAATCCCAAATGATTATAGTAAAGAATTACCAGCCTTTTGTTTTATATNCTACTGCTGTTAAATCCCCTCTATTCTGGCCTAAGAGCACGGGCCCTTTCCTCTCCCATTCATTGTGAAGATTTTGAAGAAGAGGGAAGAGAGGAGACCATTGGAACTGGGAGCTTGTGGACAGAGCCCTTCAGATGGAGGACGGAGGAAATAAATGTACGTGAATTTGTTTTGAATTTGAAAACAATTAGAGGACAAAGGGTTTTCCTAATATTATTCATTTAGTTGAGATCTTATTGTTCCGTGCCTTAATAGGCCCTTGATAAGTGTATTTTGAATTGGCTGAATTTTAATGACACATTCAGTTTGGATATTACTTCATTTCCTCATCTGAAAGGAGAGGGTAAGAATACACAGACATAAATGGAGATGTGGTGAATTTATTCAGGAGTCTGAATGAATTCCTTTCTGGCAGCGTACACAGATATGTATTGTGAAATATCATCTATATTAGCAGGGAGACAGTTCTAGAAAGATCTAGAAATAAGTATTTCTATGTAACTCCAATGAAGTCATTGCTACAGGTACCAGTAAGGAAAACAATGATGCTGTCAGACTACTGTTTGGTTAGTAGAGATCTGCTATAGAGTTGTTTACCCTTGTCTCACTGGACAGTTCCAGCTGTAGAGGTACTGAGTTTTAAGCTTTTTTTAAATTCACGCATTGGTCTTAGGAAAGATAGGAAGGTGAGGACAGGAGCCATCATGTGCTGGTAAATGTTGAACAGCCAGCTCTCTGGGGATGGGGGTGGGGGGCCTGACTTGTTATGTTTGCCAATTTCTGTGGTGTAAACAGTCTGCCATGGTCAGTTCAAAGCTGCCAGCAATTTAACAACTGACTTGCAAAACTCCTGGCAAAAGTGGCTCTCAAGTGTGACCCCGCCACCACAGGGAAGACACCACAGGTGGCAGAAGTGTCAGGATCTTCCCCACCCACAGAAAACATGTTGGGGTGAGAAGGGGGAAAAACTGTGCTACGAGTCAGGAAACCTGAATTACAGTTATTTGCAAGCAGCCAGATAGGTAAACAGATCTGTTACACACAGAACCAACTAAAACTGACACAGTGGACTGGACACGTAAAAAGTCCCCGGTGATTAGTTCACAATGACTGAAGCGATGTCTCAGTTGTCCAGCATGCTGCCGTAACATTGGCATGGATTGGTCGAAAGGTCAGGGTCTTCCAATCCCGTGACTGCACAAATTCCACTCGAGCACCAGTTTATCTCACCAAGCACTGTATGATTCAGGCGCCTATGCTACCAAGACCTAAAGGGACAGTGTGGTGTGACAGAAGGCACTGACCTAGGCCAAAAAGTCGGAAAGACCCAGATATGGTCTCTGTTACTCATGGAATGACTTTGGGAAAGTCATGTCAACTTTTCTAAATTCCATTTGGCCAAATCTATAAGGTAAATAATTCCCTAAAGTTCCTTACAGCTCTAAGATCCTAGGCTTCCAAATGGAATTATTTTTGTTGAGTTTGAAACTATGCTCACTGCAAAGTAGTGGTGGACATTAAAAACCTGCTTGAACTACAACCCAAGTGTCATTAAGGCTTTAGCACTGGATCTGAGCACACCATTTTGACACAACTGTGAGAACCCACGTCAGGGACAGTGCAGGAAGAGCTCTCCATATCAGCTCCTTGCCTTTTAATAATTTCAGTAATAGAGAACTTAGATTTGTCTCTGAACATCACACCCACCTGCTGCAGCTCCTGTCAGTGGCCTGAATCACAGACCATACAAACACAATGCTTCTCCAGAGTCCACTTCATACGTCTAGGGCTTCCTTGCTACTTAGCATCCACGTGGGCTCTCTATCAGTGCAGACAACAGTCTTCTATGGCATGACATGCTGATTTCATAAGATTTGCTGGAACAACATTTTGTTACTCCAACTAAGAATTAAAATTGTTAAATATTCCATACATATTGCAAATAACACTGTTCCATTCAATACGTGATACTTTCTTAAAACTGTTGTGAAGTTTTCCAGAAACTTCTGTCTGATGAATTTTGTGTATGTGTGTGTGAGAGAGAGAGACATACAGAGATTCAGTTGTTGGGGACTGGAAAGCAGGTAGAAATAGGGTGTGAAGAGCCAGGTATGTGAGCCTGTGAGTCTATGTATATATAGATATAGTCACAGAAAAATGACCAACACATGATTTTCAAAGAGGATTTGGGTCAGAATTCTAGCTTGCTCTGAACATTCAAACCCAGAGCCTTGATCTAGAGTTTCTCAGGTACTATTAATTTGTGGTTTAAAACTGTAATTATTGAAGGTTGATGTAACAACATCTGGACCTTCCTGATTCAACATCAAACAAATCTCAAATTGATACTACTGGAAAAAATGAAATCAGACACCACACAATGCATAATGATCAAGATTATGCTCCAACTAGCTATGTAAAACCACAGAATGAGAAAGGATACAAGAACACATTGGCACTTACCCAATGGCTCAGTGGTAAAGAATCTCCCTGCAATGTAGGAGCCACAGAAGACATGGGTTCAATCCTTGGGTCAGGAAGGTCCCCTGGAGAGGACATGGCAATGCACTCCAATATTATTGCCTGGGAAATCCCATGGACAGAGGTGCCTGTTGGCCCATAGGGTCGCAAAGAGTCGGGCACCACTGAAGCAGCTTAGCAGGCATAGCATGCACAAGAAAGCATGAGTGAATGGAGTTGTAGAAAGGTGATATGGCCTCCATATAAAAGAGCAGATTGCAAACTAAAATGTCGACTTCGGGGACTGTGTGCCATGTTTGACTTTCCTGGACCAACAACAGCAAAAAAAAAAAAAAAAACACACACCCTAGCTTTGAGTCTTTGTGATTATTAATTTTTTTAAGAAAAAAGAACTGTATTTAAATCAGGCCCTGAGCAGGTTGGCTGGACACGCAGAAGCCTCGCTCAGCCCACAGATGTCTGTCGGCGCTGCCACATGGCAGGATCCGGCCGTGGGGGTCTCCGGAGCCCAGCACAGGACCCAGAACTTCTGATTTTGGTGCTGGATCCAAAACTCCCCATCCCTTTCCAGTTCATTTCAAACGCCTATTGTTTGCCATATTTATCTGCCATCACTGCTGTTTGTTAGCAAATGGAGAGAGAACTGCCAGGACTAAATTTCAGCCTGCCCTCAGAATAGTGCAAAGGCGCTACAGGAATTGCACGACAGATGGTCTTTGAATGATATACGGAACCTCTGCCCTTGGGCCCGCTTTGGAGGAGCCGTTTTGGATTGTTGCTCAGAAGAGTGAGAGGCTGTTGTGTGATATGTGATTATTCCATAATAATTTTAATTATTTTGCCTGTTTTCAAACAATAGTCTCAGCCTTTTTTAATTTTTACACTCACTGAGTTGTGACACGAGCATTCTTTTCTCTGTGTTAGCAGGGATTAAAATCAAGCCCTGTATCCCTTCCCGTTTTTCAAATAATCCATGTTTAAATAAATTACCTCTGTCTGGAAAACCAAGTTACGTGGCGTCCTCCTGGCATACACACAAGCAAGGGAAAAAAAAATTCCTTATTGTGGTGTCTGGTTTGCGATTGTCACAGTAACAAGTTTCAAGAAAAGCTTGCTCTTTGCCTCTTTGGAGCAAGGCTCGGGCTAAGGGAGCTTCATTGACATGCATGTGGGGATCCCATCGGATCTGCTCAAGGTGCAGTCCGAAGCAGTCAGACAGCATCCGATGTGCATGTAAATGAAGCTCCCCAAGTGGGGTGTAGGCTTCTGGAGATGTGGAAAATGCGCCATCTCCATCTCTTCCAAATCCAATAGAAACTTCCGAATGTTTTTCTGAAGCAGCAAGAGCCAACGAGAAGCAGATGCTAAACTTTCAAGGCATCTGAATGTATTTCTCCTTACTGGATAGATTTGTTGGCTGAGCAATGGCAGACGGGGTTCGGGGTTAGAACCCAGGCTTTTGGTTTCTCAGCTCAGTGGGCAGGCGGCTGTCACCCTGCACATCCCAATGGTTCTGGCACTGGCCTCCAGCATTTACCTAAAGGAGAATGTCACTCTGGTAAATGCCAAGGCTGCCAGGGGCTGTCTCGAAGGATAAAATCTACAGGGACCGTAAACCACAGGTGAATCTGGGAATGGGTTAATATTCATAAGGTGGCCTTTTTACCCAACATAAGAATGTGTGACTTTACCTGGAGGTCGTAGTCCCACCCCTCAGCTGAGAGTCAAATCAAGCTTTGGATAATTTCCAAGCTGATTGTTCTGGCACCTTGGTAATAAGAAAGAAATTCTGTGTTGGCCCCTTGGTCTCCAACTAAATGATACTGTTACCTCGAAAACAGGAATCTCTGGTGAGTGGGGTTACTAGAAAAGAGAAAACCCAATCCTCTGACCCTGCTGTTTGATAGAGAAATCCCCCATGGAGTCTTCAGTGCTTCCCAACAACTGTGGTTTTAATCCAATAACAGCAGCTCCTCTAACAGAGAGAAACTCAACTCACACAGCATTTAATACCCAAATGAAATTCCGATAACTCCCACTGTGTTGACAAAAAGGATTGGGGCAACGAAATGTCCTCTGCTCTTTCCCAAGGAAGACATGCCTTTGGTGAGACTCAGCCAGCCCACCCTCCCAGAGCACAGCCTTCTTGCTTTCTCCCCAGCAAGGCAGGTGTGCAGAGACTTCCAGTGGTACAGAGCACACATTCTCAGAAAACAAACAAAAAAAGTAAGTTAATGTTTGCCACCTCGAGGAGCCACGACTAGTCTTTTAAGACATGGAGGAATGTCTAACAAGGACTTCTCCAGCTTCTAGGGTGTAACTCCTTTTGTAAGAATGCTGTTGCTGACAATTTTCATCACGGATGTGTGATTGAAAGAAGGGCTCTGACAATACCAGCTATCATAGACAATACCGATCTGTGTCCTCTGCCTATTTGAAATTGCAAAACTCCACTTCAAATGTATTTTTATGTTGTCTTCAGTCATTAAGTTTCTGTACAGGTCAGGCCGTAGGCAGCGTGCTCATGTGTGTGCAGTTGTATCTGACTCTTTGTGATCCCGGGGACTGTAACCCACCAGGTTCCTCTGTCCATGGAATTTTCCAGGCAAGAATACTGGAGTGGGTTGTATTTTCCTACTCCAAGGGATCTTCCCGACCCAAGGATCAAACTGACATCTCTTGTGTCTCCTGCTTTGGTTGGCAGATTCTTTACCACCGCATATACATTATCTGTAACACTTATAACAACCAGGAAGGTATATGTTGTCCTCCGGATATAATTCAGATGGAAAAAGTGTCTCATGTTGATTGAATGACTTAACAAAGGTAACTCAAAATAAGTAGCCAAATCCAAATTTGAAATCACTATTTAATTCCAAGGACAATATTCTTTTCATTGATGTGTGTATGTCATATATATGCCATATCACACATGGTAAATAGCCTTGTGAGATGTAAATATCACCATATTTTGGATTCCTGAGGGAGGAAGTTATGTATACCCTTAGGACCTGACATGCTATGAATTCTAAACAAATACTTAGTCACTGGACTATTCCTTTATAGAAATATAATTCAAAACAAATGTTAATCATTTAGGCTTTATCTGCTATTTCTTTTTGGTCATTTCACATGATATTTACCCTTGTGTGTGCTAAGTTACTTAAGGTACATGACACTATCACAAAGCTAGGAATGTGTGTGTGTGTGTGTGTGTGTGTGTGTGTGTCTGCGTGAGTGCTGAGTCGCTTCAGTCATGTCTGACTCTTTGTGACCCTATGAACTTTAGCCCTCCAGGCTCCTCTGTCCATGGGATTCTCCAGGCAAGAATACTTGAGTGGGTTGCCATGCCCTCCCTCCAGGAGATCATCTCGACCCAGGGGTCTAGCCCACGTCTCTTAAGTCTCTTGTACTGGCAGGCAAGTTTTTTACCACTAGGATGTTTACCCTGGCTGGACCTAATTTCTGGCAAGTTTCCCTGGTTGAGCCAAAAGGATTCAACCAATCCAGGTTGACATGGAACAATTCCACACAAGAGCATCTATCAGTACCTATTCCTGAAATAAAATCAACAAGAATCTAACAAACATCCACAATAAACTCAGTTCTTCTGACAAAGAAATATGGTAAATAAATAAATAAAAATATCATTCTTAAATATGAACAGTTCTAATAACTTGACTGACTGAAAAAAAAAGATGCTTATTTGTTGACTCTGCAGGAGAATAAGAGGCAAATGATTCTAACTTCAAATCCCCAACTGCATCTTCTGCATCTTGTTCTTTATAAATAAATTTCTGTGTTTTTGTATCTAGCTCACCTGATTTAGAAAATAATGCTATTTTAATACAAACACACATAATAAATATGACTATTTGCTTCAACCAACCACTAGCAGATTCCATTCAATATCAAAAAATAAATAAGCTATTTCTCAATGGTAAGATGACTATAACTGAAATATACATATATAATTTAAAAGAACAGCTATTCAAATATTAGCCATTTTGCCACGTTTTCTGAGAGCTTTTTTTTTTAACATTAGCAGTCAAAAGAGTGGCAGTCTGTCGGGACCCCAAGACCTCTATGGATGGTAAACTTAACAGTTAAAAGATTGCACAGAGTGCTTTTATTCTGACCCACATGAGAATTAGGCTCAAGCATAAAGGAAAAATAAATGGGAATTAGAGGGCAACTCACAGAGGCATTTCAGTTGGGGAAAAAATACCACCATTAAGTCCCAAATGCAATTTATGAATACAGCATTTGAATTTTTTAATTGTTTCTACCAAAAAAAAAATGAGGTAATGGAATTACATTGGAATCAGCCATTCGATCATGTTCAATTTAGCTGACTAACGTCTCTGTACATCCAGTCCTGAGCTCCTGATCATATCTGTAATCTTGCCAAACTTTGAGTCCAATAAGAGAAATCTTTTTCCTTTCTGTTTTTTCTCCTCCTGGGTAGGAATGGAAGAGGCTGGTGATTTCAAGTACTCCATGTTTCATGGTCAAACAGGATCAATTTGATACAGCTGCCAGGGACATATGAAGCAGAAAGGGGGCCCTGGAGATCATCTGTGCTGGTAGTTTTCAAATCAGCTGGAGCCACTTTGAAACTACTCACCACGTTTGTCCACTCTTCTCTCTCCAATGGCTTAATATGCACTCCACAGGGAACCAGAGAAAAGGAAGTCTCCTTGGATAAGCTGCCAGACAAGTGAGGCCACATATCTCTGAAACAGATAATAAAAGATTATTATTACTATTTCCAATAATAAAATTATTATTTTATATCAGGAACCCATGAACACATACTTCTGTAAGACAATATTTAATGTTTGCAATAGATAATCAAAGTAGACCTCCCAAAGGCTTTCGTCTGAGACCAAATAGCCATGCCCAATCTGTTTTCAAAGTTCTACACGTACAGCGTTCCTAAGAGTGAAAAGAGATTAGATCCATAGGATGAAAAGAGTCATTCATTTTTTCATTCATTCATTCATTGCATGTTAAATTTCAGATATGTTGAGCAGTGGGAATTCAGTGTCTATCCTCAAAAACAAATACTATCTAGTGGAGAGGAAAAAATGTGATAACAATTATGGTTCAAAACAAGAGTGGGTATGTAACAAAATTTCTGCTGGTTTGACCGTGTGTCTGCTTCATCACTGAGACTCCCCACACTGAGCCTCTGAACATTTCCTCTCCTATCAGACACAGCTGCTTTTGCCACTCCCCCAGTGGGACAAAGGTGTCCCTTGCTGCTCTGCCAGAGCTACTTCTGTGGCCAAAGCAGAGCACACTGCTGCTCCATACTGTTATTACCTTTGCCATTTTTCCTTTGTCCAAAGTCTCCTTGGTCAAGGCTGGCCTATAGTCTTGCAGATTAAGAAGATACAACCCACTCCTGTTTGTGTTTCACCATGTCATAGACCCTAAAGAAATTTTACAGAACTTAGTGAAGTAGCACTTGCAGACCTGTAGGATTCAGACCCATCATAATGAAGCCAGCATGAGTTTGGCTAGGAGACAAATCCAAGCCTCCAAGAGACTCCTTGACCTCACTGGAAGGCCTTGAGCCAGGCTACCTCCGGCTGTGCAGACATCACCAGACCTGCCTGAATCTTGACAAAAGACAGAGTGTGACTTCTTTTCCCAAAACTTTCCTTAGCCTTGATGGCAGCACATTTCTATGGGGTCTCTCCCAGCAGATCACAGATAGTCTTAACAAGTGTGACTCCTACTTGGGCTCTAATGAGGATAACACCAGTGGCGTTGTGGAGGAATGGAGCCCTGAGCCCCAGAGCCCAGGGAGGGCAGCTGTATCTGAAAAGGTCACTGAGGAANTTTAATTGTTTCTACCAAAAAAAAAATGAGGTAATGGAATTACATTGGAATCAGCCATTCGATCATGTTCAATTTAGCTGACTAACGTCTCTGTACATCCAGTCCTGAGCTCCTGATCATATCTGTAATCTTGCCAAACTTTGAGTCCAATAAGAGAAATCTTTTTCCTTTCTGTTTTTTCTCCTCCTGGGTAGGAATGGAAGAGGCTGGTGATTTCAAGTACTCCATGTTTCATGGTCAAACAGGATCAATTTGATACAGCTGCCAGGGACATATGAAGCAGAAAGGGGGCCCTGGAGATCATCTGTGCTGGTAGTTTTCAAATCAGCTGGAGCCACTTTGAAACTACTCACCACGTTTGTCCACTCTTCTCTCTCCAATGGCTTAATATGCACTCCACAGGGAACCAGAGAAAAGGAAGTCTCCTTGGATAAGCTGCCAGACAAGTGAGGCCACATATCTCTGAAACAGATAATAAAAGATTATTATTACTATTTCCAATAATAAAATTATTATTTTATATCAGGAACCCATGAACACATACTTCTGTAAGACAATATTTAATGTTTGCAATAGATAATCAAAGTAGACCTCCCAAAGGCTTTCGTCTGAGACCAAATAGCCATGCCCAATCTGTTTTCAAAGTTCTACACGTACAGCGTTCCTAAGAGTGAAAAGAGATTAGATCCATAGGATGAAAAGAGTCATTCATTTTTTCATTCATTCATTCATTGCATGTTAAATTTCAGATATGTTGAGCAGTGGGAATTCAGTGTCTATCCTCAAAAACAAATACTATCTAGTGGAGAGGAAAAAATGTGATAACAATTATGGTTCAAAACAAGAGTGGGTATGTAACAAAATTTCTGCTGGTTTGACCGTGTGTCTGCTTCATCACTGAGACTCCCCACACTGAGCCTCTGAACATTTCCTCTCCTATCAGACACAGCTGCTTTTGCCACTCCCCCAGTGGGACAAAGGTGTCCCTTGCTGCTCTGCCAGAGCTACTTCTGTGGCCAAAGCAGAGCACACTGCTGCTCCATACTGTTATTACCTTTGCCATTTTTCCTTTGTCCAAAGTCTCCTTGGTCAAGGCTGGCCTATAGTCTTGCAGATTAAGAAGATACAACCCACTCCTGTTTGTGTTTCACCATGTCATAGACCCTAAAGAAATTTTACAGAACTTAGTGAAGTAGCACTTGCAGACCTGTAGGATTCAGACCCATCATAATGAAGCCAGCATGAGTTTGGCTAGGAGACAAATCCAAGCCTCCAAGAGACTCCTTGACCTCGCTGGAAGGCCTTGAGCCAGGCTACCTCCGGCTGTGCAGACATCACCAGACCTGCCTGAATCTTGACAAAAGACAGAGTGTGACTTCTTTTCCCAAAACTTTCCTTAGCCTTGATGGCAGCACATTTCTATGGGGTCTCTCCCAGCAGATCACAGATAGTCTTAACAAGTGTGACTCCTACTTGGGCTCTAATGAGGATAACACCAGTGGCGTTGTGGAGGAATGGAGCCCTGAGCCCCAGAGCCCAGGGAGGGCAGCTGTATCTGAAAAGGTCACTGAGGAAATCAGATTTGAAAGATGTGCTGTACTCCATTAGTCAGACCATCATTGTGTACGTTGGAGGATGGAACCTCAGGAAAGTAAAGGAACAACCAATTCAAAGGCTTAGAGGAATGAAAAAAGTACAGTGTGTATGGAAAAATAAAAAATGCTCGCTTGCTGAAGTACAACATTTGGTGTTAGGAGGAAAGAAGCAAGAGATGAGCCTGGAAACTAGGAAGGGTTTGATCACAGTTTTATATGCTACATGAAAGAATCTGTTTTATCCTCTCTTGGGTTTTTGTGGGATTTTTTTTTTTTTTTTTTTTGGAAACCTTTGAAGACCTGAGCTGGCTAATTATTTGATCATATTTACCCAACGGAAAGATCACTGTGTTAATAGTGTAGAAGGTGGTATTGATGCTAGCTGAAACTACAATACTTTGGCCACCTGATGTAAAGAGCCAACTCATTGGAAAATACCTTGACACTGGGAAAGACTGGGGGCAGGAGGAGAAGAGGGTGACAGAGGATGAGATGGTTGGATGACATCACCAACTCAATGGACATGAGTTTGGGCAAACTCCAGGAGATAGGGAAGGACAGGGAAGCCTGGCATGCTGCAGTCCACGAGGTCGCAAAGAGTCAGACATGACTGAGTGACTAAACAACAACAAGACTAGAAAAAAAAGAGTCAGGAAAGTCTATTTGGAAGAGGCCCTAATTTTCAGGCAGAAGGCCATGCGATATTGTAGCAGACAGACTACTGAGATGGCCCCAAGATTCCTACCTAAAGGTACCCGTGAAGCCCCATTCCCTTGTGTGAGAGAGGACTAAAAATACAATGGGTATCACTTTTGTGATATGCCAAAGGTGAAAGAATTGTACAGATGTTATTGAAGTCCCTAATCAGTTGACTGTGAGTCAATCAAAAGAGACACTATCCGGCAGGGACCCAATCTAACCAGGTGAACCCTCAAAAGAGCATTTAGAGATCAGAGACTGGAACCATCAGGGATATCCACATGCTGGTCTTGAGGAAAACAAGCCACTCTATTTTGAGCAGGCCTATGAAAGGATCACATGGTGAGGATCTGGAAGAGCCTCTAGGAGATAGGAGGCAGCAAGATGAAATCCTGACTCATATAAACTATGAGATAATAAATGTGTGTTGTCTTTACTGTCTTAATCTTCCAAACATGTGGCAATTTTGTGTAGCAATATGAAAAAAATACAGATATAGATAGCAGGAGGCAAATAAGTAGTAAATTCAGAAGAAAGACCTGAGAGGAAGTAGAGTGTGAGCTGATGTGAGTGAAAGAATAACTCGGAAGTTGCTAACTGGGATGGTAGGCAACCTGTCTTATTTTGGACATGATGAGCTTTCTATAGCTTGCTATAGGGCATTCAGGTAGCCAGGTCTAGAATTCAGTTGTATAAAGGGGCCTAATGTCAAAGGAAAGCCAAGGGTTAAGCCTGGTAAACAGACCACATCTGAAGGGTGGGAGCCAAAGTCTGGAGCCAAAGGAGGCGGAGTAACCATGGTGACCACGAACATGGGGGCTGGGACAGAGGATGCCGCCTGCAGGTCCCTCAGGGACTCCACGCACTCATGTCACTGTTCCAGGGGGTCTTGTTCTATGTTGCTGTCATCATCATTTTTAAGAAACAAATCAAATCAGGCAGGACCATGGTTAGATTGTGATCACCAGGGTACATGTAAGGAGAAAGGAAAGAAGAAGACTAAAGATGAAGCTCTCAGATGCATTGATATTCAGATGACAGGAAGGGGATGGGGAGGTAGCCTTGAGACTAAGAAGGAGGGGCCAGGGATGGAGGAGGAGAAGGAGGAGAAACAGCTTTTCCTGGCTGGGGGGGGGAGGGGGGTGGACAGGAAAGGGGGAAGATCCTAATGGCCATGCTCAGCAGTCTTGAAAGCCACCATGCAAGAGGAGGCCTGAGGACACCCAAGAGGAAACAGTATGAATGAAATTTAATGGAGCAAAGGTTTAAATTTGAGTTCCAGTGGCCACTCTATGGCCAGCTTCTTATTCTCCTCATCTGTAAAATGAGTAAAATACCTATCGGACTTTCTGCACAGGGTTAGAAATTCTCCCCTCCCTTCCATTATGGCTCATAAAGGCTTGAATGTAAAGAAGCCAGTCCCTCCCACCTCCTCCAGCCTGAGGGGACTGGATCTCAACTTCCAACTGCCCTGGACTGCTCTGTCAGGTTCAAGCTAATTCCTTTCTGAAAGGAGAGACATGGAGACAAATATGCTTGTGGACCATCTCTAATTGCCAACAAGTACAAGAAGTCGAAATGTAGACAAAGGGAACTTCACTTCTCTTTGTTATTTTTTTAATTTGCATTGGAGTATAGTAGATTTACAATGATGTGTTAGTTTCAGATGTACAACAAACTGAATCAGCTATACATAACCATATATCCACTCCTCTTTAGATTCTTTTCCCATATAGGCCATTAGGGGTACTGAAGAGAGGCTACCTCACTCTCCTTTAAAGACATAATGCCTATTTGTTTACTCGGCACTTGCTTTATTGGAAAACAGCTGAGAACCAAGGCACAAATAAAAAAGACCTCTTACAGCCACCATCTACACCACAGAACCCACCCTCATTAGCTAGCTTTATCAGAAAGGATTTCCTAGTGTTCTTACTCGAGGCCTACATTTCCTATTTGGAAATTCTAACAGGCTTGGTGATATGGCCCCCAAATAAGAAGCCCAATAAGATCAGAAAATTAAAAGAAGACTGGAAGAGACACATCGATAACAGTAACAAGTGACGGCTGATGGCTTAACAGCAAGAATGGAAACATGGGGGAACATAACTATAGAAAGCAAACAAAAGAAGTAAAAATCACAGCAGTTTAGGATCACTTAGCGCAGAATAAAAACATTCCACATACTACAACAGATCCTGGAGGGCACTGGAGCTCAGCATGATGGTATAAGCCATCATTAAAAAAAGTTAAATTGTACTTGCTAAAGTCTGAAAGGCAGAGACATTCATAATATACAATAACAATAAGAGGAGACTTATGGCCTGATCCATTTATTCTTTACATGTCATTTCTTGAGGAGCAGCTATGTTCCCGGCAATATGCCAGGCACAGAAACATAAAGCAGCAGGAATGAGGTGGTGGCTGTCTTGAGTAGCCCACAGTTACCTGGGAAGCTCAGCTATTCTGAGAAAAATCAGTCTCTGCAAGGTGTCCTTTCCAGAGCCCTTGGAACATTTATTAAAATATCGAGGTTTTTGAAATACCTGAACAATTCACACTTACCTCATTGGCAAAACCAGGTATGCTTTATATAGAATGAATTGACTACTTTTGTTGAAAAACAAGAAGAAAACCTGAATGATTCTCCTAGACTAATGGCTACCTGCCCCATGGTTGTATATAAAAAACATCTTCAGGAGCTGTGATAGTTTTTAACAATAGTGAGTCAGGAATGCTTTTGTTCACTCAGAGTGCATGTTATTTGTTTTATGTCATTAATGCAAGCCCCAAAAGTGCTGATGCTAAAACCAAGAGGTAGCTTAGACCCAGGGTGAAAAAATCTGGCTCTTTCTGATCAGTATCTAGTTCTGGTTTTTGGAATCCCACAAAATAAAATCTAAACCAGTGTTTCCAAACTGTAGGCAGACCAGTTGTATTAGAATTCCAGACTTCTGGGCCCCACCACAGATCAAGTGGGATAGAATCTCTGTATTTTTTGAAACCTCTCTGGGTAACGCTAACATGCAGCCAAACCTCCTATAGCTTTAATAGTCTATTGTTTTCAGTGTGTCTCACACCAAATTAATAAAAGACAATTTCCCCATAAATACTGTAGTCCAAATTCAATGAAAAGAATATCCCAAATGTTCTACACTAGACTATAATCTTATAGCTGAACAGAAAAAAAAAAAAAAATTAACAAGAGAAGTTAAATTCATGGTATTTTTTTTGTAATTTTGAGTTTAGAAAAGTGAGGAACTAAGCTAAAAAGTTTCAAATACAATTATATTTTGGCTACATCATCTTTCTATTATCATGCATGTGCCCTCAGGGTATTAATAATAAAGTCAAAGGGAAACTGAAACTCTTGCTGGAAAAATAGAATTTCAAAAAAAGCTTGTCAGTCTTTAGAAATAATACCAAGACTCTCTTTGGTGCTGTTTAAGTTTTCTGCCTTTGCAAGCCCAGATATAATATGAGGATGAAACAAGAAACATGTAGAAGCCAGAGACAGTCTCATTACATAGAGTTTAGTTACCCTGTGGAATGAAACTGGTTAGGGAGAGTGACTATATGTAATTAAGATGTCCAGGGTTCATTGGAGTCCCAGGAAACAGATGCAAAATATATAACTATTAATAGCAATGATTAAATAACAACAATAGATGTCCTTGTATTATTAGATACCAGAGAGGTGGGTTTTTTATGCTAAGTCACTAGAACTTGAAAATCTCCTGGGACCAAATGTTTACTTACAAGCTGGATAGTCAAACGATTCCCCATATGCGTTTTGCCTCTGTCAAGGAAAAAAAAGTCTTCCCTACTCTCCTTTCTCATCAGGAACAAATTGAAAGACTTAAAGACTTAGGATGGAGAAGGAAATGGCAATCAACTACAGATTTCTTGCCTGGCAAATCCCATGATCAGGGGAGCCTAATGGGCTACAGTCCATGGGGTCCCAAAGAGTCAGATACAACTTAACAACTAAACTGCTACCATCATAGACAGGAAGCTGTGGTGACCAGGGTACACACTGGTTTTTGGCAGCCAGAGAATCTAGACTGTCCTTTCCTGGCTTGGTATAAATTTTGTAGAAGCTCTCCCTGGGCATTTAGTGTGATGAACAAACTGGCAAATCCACATGTACCCTCTATACACAGAACATTGTTTGGGGAGCCAAGGGAGATAGATATTTTAACACTACATGAGCCAGGATTCTGTCCTCAAGGAAATCAAAATATAGCTGGGGAAAAAAAATTCACAAACATCAATTAGGGGATTGTATGCCATAATTCATGATTAAGTAATAAATTAATGTCATAGCTGTTCAAAAAAGGAAAATTAAAATGAGAATAACTGGAAAGACTTCATGGAATTCATGCATTTGGGCTTTGAAGGATGCTACCAGAACTAATCTCAGGTGGTTATGCAAGAACGGGCACTCGTACATAGAATTACATGTACGTAAAATGACCTCTCGGAGAAGGCAATGGCACCCCACTCCAGTACTATTGCCTGGAAAATTCCCTGGACTGAGGAGCCTGGTGGGCTGCAGTCCATGGGATCGCTCAGAGTCAGACACGACTGAGTGACTTCACTTTCACTTTTCACTTTCCTGCATTGGAGAAGGAAATGGCAACCCATTCCAGTGTTCTTGCCTGGAGAATCCCAGGGATGGGGGAGCCTGGTGGGCTGCCATCTATGGTGTCGCACAGAGTCGGACACGACTGAAGCGACTTAGCAGCCCCAGCAAAATGACCTCTATGGTTTTCTTTTTCCCTCTTTTTATTTTTCTTTATTAATTAAAAAAGGGAAACTTCTTGTCCATGGCCATGAGCTCAAAATGTATATAAAATAGAAGTTGATGATTCAACAAAGTTAGTGACACGCTTTTTAGAAAATCCTTAGTTCTTCCTAGATTTTGGGAAAAAAGTAAATTTGAAATAGTAAGTAGGAAAAAAGTGGGGAGGCTGCTGTAATTAGACAAGCTGATACCAGAGAGTGGCAACTACAAATAATAGTGGATGAAGCAGAACACTGAAGGCTCAACAATGCAAGCCCATTTAATGCTGGGAAAAGACAACCATACTTTCCCCATCCATTCCACCCAAATTACCCCAGAATGCATCATCATGGTTCCTAGAATGTACTTTACTGATCTTAATCTCCTTTTTTAAGAAGGAAAAAAGGAAGAGAAGTTAAAAGAGGGGAAATTACCAGGGGAAAAGTTCATTTTATTCATTCAGTTGTTTCTTTAAGAATTTTTTATTGAGCAACTACAACTGCCTTAGGTACTGGAGACACAGCTGTGAATGAAAGAAATAAAATTTCTATAATTTTGAGCTTTTGTGCCAATGGGGAAAAAATTCTCCATTTTATGATTTTTAAAGAGAATGAGATGAACAAAGCTTTGAATACAGCTTAGGTCCAACTCCCCATGGATTAGAGAAAGACAAACTAGGTTTTGTTTTTTTTTAAATCTATGCCATAGGTCACCTCTCTGACAATGAGCGTCGATATGCAGCCTTCATCTGCTTGTTCTTTTTCAGGAACACCCCTCCTTGTACTTCTACTAACAGTTAGCAATCTCGCTTATGCTCTCTGAAACTCGCCTTCTGCAGCCTCTTCTCCATCTCTCTCACCTGGGATAGTTTTCTTTTCCTCAGTTTCCTCAAACTCCAAAAGCTCACACACCTAGGCAACTATGAAACCCGTAAGTCAGTAATGTGATTTTTTTCCTCCAGACCAAGTTGGGTCTGAGGAACTAAGAACTAACGTTCTTGTTTGCTACTTAGGACCAGCTCCCACCCTGGGCAGGAGTCACAAATGACATTGCTGACTCACGGCCTAGGGACCTTCGGGGACTAGAAACAGGTATTCTGGTTTGTGAGCTTGTTCTTTTAAAAGAGAAACACAAAACCCTTTTCTTTTCCTTAATGAATTATTCTAGTTTTGCTCTGAGACTGCAGCTCTGTTTTATTTTCAGTTGTCTTTTTCCATAACTCCTTTTAGAAATAAAAATGGGAAACGTTATCTAGCCCCTAGGAAGAAATATGTACATACATTCAAAAAGCAGTTTCATGCAACCTTAATAACCTGAATTCTATTTCCCTTTCCGTACATGATGGATGAAATTACTTTGATTATGCTGGCTTTCCAATTACTCATTCATGCCAAGAAAGCTAGCCCTTGAAACCTAGTCACCTTGTTTATTTCTTTCCCACCTTGCCCTTCACAATCAGAAAATCAAAGAGCACTGGAGCTGGAAGGAGCTTCGTGATCCCCAAAGGAAGGATTAAACTTAAAAGTCATACATATTGATTGACCTGAGTTTTCTAAAATTAAACCTAAGTAACTATTTCAATACCAATTTTTAAGCTGTAAAAACTGACTTGGAGTTAGAGTTTTGAGTCATATGAAAGGCTTTGTAAATATACAACCTGGTTGCCAAAGGGTTTCTACTTAATATACCAGGAAAAGATTTATTCCCCTGTGTTCACTTTATTCCTTAATCCAAATCAGTTATTTTCAAATTGTGCTCATTTGAAGTCCTCCACACGAAAGTGAAGGAGGACCAGTTTCGGAAGTTCTATGCACTCTGCCCTGCTTTGCCCAGAGACCCTCCCCTTCTGCTCTCTTAAGAGTTGTGTTCGCAAGTACAGGTTCATATAAATAACACTTTCTGCTACTAACCAAAAAGGAAAAATAATTTTTTAATATTCATTTTAATTTCTTTATTTATTTGGCTGCATCTGGTCTTAGCTGTGGCATGCAGGATCTTCCATCTTTGTTGTGGGATCTTTTTTTTTTTAATTGTTGTTGGTTATTGTTTAGTCACTCAGTTGCGTCTGCCTCTTTGCAACCCCATGGACTGCAGCATGCCAGGCCTCCATGTCCATCACCATCTCCCAGAGCTTCCTCAAACTCATGTCCATCAAGTCAGTGATGCCATCCAACCATCTCATCCTCTGTCGTCCCCTTCTCCTCCTGCCTTCAATCTTTCCCAGCATCAGGGTCTTTTCCAATGAGTCTGATGCCATCCAACCATCTCATCCTCTGTCGTCCCCTTCTCCTCCTGCCTTCAATCTTTCCCAGCATCAGGGTCTTTTCCAATGAGTCAGCTTTTACATTTGGTGGCCAAAGTATTGGATTTTTTTTAATTGTGGCACATGAACTCTGTAGTTGCAGCATGTGAATCTAGTTCCCTGAGCAGCGATCGAACCCATGCATTGGGAGCACGGAGCTTAGCCATGGGACTACCCGGTAAGTCCCCAAGAAAAATAAATTTTAAAAATAAATGAACTTCCATAAGTAATGGTACACAAATAAATACAAAAAGTCAACCATAATTATTTTCTCATAGACACTGAGACTGGCGCTAGCAATTGGTCCTGGAGTCAGCCATGGGCTGGCCTTCTAGTATATGATTCTAGTATATGACTGGATCTCCACTATCATGAACCAGGGCTCCCCACCAACTGCCCCAGGAGCCAACTCCAAAGCCATAGGCATCCTGGCTACTTAGATACAGCTCTGCTAATCTGCTTGCCGTTTATAGTTGCTAGTACAATTATTCATGCAACAAACACATAAGGAAGGGCTCAAACACAGATCCATGATGCCCGGAAGCAACACATTTTTAGTCCCACAGGAAGACAGATAAGCAAAATTTATTATTAACTTATAGTACGTAGAAACAAGATGTAAAAAGCAAAATTTATAATTAACTTATAGTATGTAAAAACAGGAGACCATTATTTTATTTGGCTGTACTGGGTCTTAGTTGCAGCAGGTGGCACCCTTAGCTGTGACATGTGAGATGTAGTTCCCTGACCAGGGATTGAACACAGGTCCCCCTGCACTGGGAGCACAGAGTCTTAGCCACTGGACCACCAGGGAAATCCCTGACCAATATTTTGATGCGGAAAGTACAAGGTGTGTGAAAGCTAAGAGCCACACCCTAGAAATCAGGGTGAAGCCTGGCAGTATTTCAGGTGACAGCACAAAATACAAAGCAGGGAGGTGGCAGATTTGGCTGGATAGGCAAGCAAGGGCCACGACATGAAGGGTCATGCCACTCGGAGGATTTCATTGATCTATCCTGTAGGAAATGGAAAGCCAGTAAGCCATTCACCTCACTTTATTGAACAATAGATAATTTCTTCATTTCCCTAGCCATTCTTTTTTTTTTTTTTTTTTCTCCTTTNCCACTCGGAGGATTTCATTGATCTATCCTGTAGGAAATGGAAAGCCAGTAAGCCATTCACCTCACTTTATTGAACAATAGATAATTTCTTCATTTCCCTAGCCATTTTTTTTTTTTTTTTTTCTCCTTTATCCCATTCATGTCAACAAATATTATCTGAGTCCCAACTCTGGGCCAATCACTGCTCCAGCCATAAAGAAACTTTGGAGTCATCTGAATCCTCTGAGACTCCAGGTCTGCGGCCATCACCCCAGTCAGGCTTTTCGGGCTCAGCCACCCCTTGGGTGTCTGCTCCACATGCCCAGTCATTCCTTTGGCATTTCATATGGGGATTTTCCACCTAGAATCAGCAATGGAATTTTTTAAACTGCAGAACTAGATAACATAAGTAAGGAAAAGAGTTAAAAAGGAGGCTCTTGAAAACATTTAAAATAGCTGCTCAGCATTGAAAATCAGCTTACGGGATGGCAAATGCAAATGTGAGCTCAGACAGGCCCAGCTCAGTTCTGCAAATCCTTTGGTAATGAAAATAGATCCGCACTTTAATTTTTCAAACCATAAACCTCCCCGAAGCAAGTAAGAAAAGAGAGAGAACATAAGGGAAATGTTCTACAAAGAAGTGGATTTTGCATTTGATGTGTGGATGGAACTCAGTCAGGACAGAAGTCCCAGACACTGTGCAGCAGGCTCAGTCATGGCTGGTACCCTAGGGTCCAGTTCCAATTGGGACCATCTCTTTCCCAAGTCCAGGATCATCTTATCTCCCTCTGACCCCCACCTATCACATCAAACCCTGCTATCTGCCAAGGAGACAGGACCTTCATGAACACTAAGATATAAATGATTGATAACAGCTTTGAAATGCCATTTCTTCTATAGGTCATTTGCATTTTAACAGAGTCCAAAGTCTCAAGCCGAAGGGAAACTCCTCGGAATGTGAACATATGAAAATAGTTTGTGATTTTTTTTTTTTTTTTTGGCTCTTTCTCCACAGACTCAAAACTTACCTGGCAGAAAGTAGATGCTTGATCACTCAACAAGGGAGAAATTGAGATTTATAAGCTACTGAGTTCATACCTAGTGCATTTTCTTGGCAGAAAAATAAAACAAGGGGCAGCGCATGCGGCGTCTGCGGGGCGGGACTCCTGCCCAGCCCCCAGTGGCCTCTTAGGGGGCTTCCCAGGGAGTCTTGAAGTGCCGCACGTCGTTGTGGATCCTTTCTCTGTATTCCGAAAGGATTTCCAACACTCTGACGACATAGCTCAGCAGCGGCTCTGCATCCACTGAGCCCTCACCAAGGAGTCTTGAACTCAGCACCGCCCCCCACTCCCCACAGAGGGGTGAAGTGGGACAGGTTTTTCCTGAGTTGCTCTCTCTCTCAGCCCTACAAGAAGGGTGATAGTCGTTCTGGTTCTGCTTCCCTATTGCTTCAGATTCTCTTTACACTGGTTAGCTAATCCCTTATTGTCCCAAGCCTCTATTAAAATCAGTAATTCTTTATATTAAGCTTTGTTTATGTAAAGTGCTTTTTTGTTGCCTTGAACTTGATGTTACTGACCTCTGCTCCCCTCCCCCACCCTTTTCCCTCCTCCCCTGGCTTAAAGACATTGTCCCTTCTGCCAGGAGATTCAGACAAAGCCAGAACATCTAGTTTTAAGGCTCTTGTCCAATTTTCTGACATATAAAATCACCAAAACACACTGCCTCAAGGCGATGTTTCTGAGTGTCTTACCTTCCTCAAGGTTTATAAGCTGAAATAAACTCAAATATCCCAAATTTCAAGACATGAGGCTGTAAACATACTTAGATCAGTTCTTTGCCTTTCCTAGGTTGCAGAAAATCTAGAAAAATAATGTAGGTAGATTAGGAAAGAGGTGGGAAACAAAACAAGAAGCCAAAGTTTATCTGCCAGGAATATGCTGAGGAACTAGAGAAATGAGGGAGACAGAAGAACAAAGCGTCCTGAATGTTGGAGAAAGTCATGATAGAGAGAGAGAGATTTAGAAACAGAGATTCGCAGGTTTAGAAATTTTCAAGGAAATCTTAATAAGTAGTATTCTGAATCATAAATGTAATCTCTCTTTAGTCCTTCAAGAGATACAAGCACAGATTGAAATTACTTTTGCTTATAGTTGCTGAATGAAACACAAGCTGGAATCAAGATTGCTTGGAGAAATATCAATAACCTCAGATACGCAGATGACACCACCCTTATGGCAGAAAGTGAAGAACTAAAAAGCTTCTTGAAGAAAGTGAGAAAGGAGAGTGAAAAAGTTGGCTTAAAACTCAACATTCTGAAAACTAAGAGTATGGCATCTGGTCCCAACATTTCATGGCAAATAGATGGGGAAACAATGGAAACGGGCTGACTTTATTTTGGGGGGGCTCCAAAATCACTGCATATGGTGACTGCAGCCTTGAAATTAAAAGGCACTTGCTCCTTGGAAGAAAATTTATAACCAACCTAGACAGCATATTTAAAAGCAGAGACATTACTTTGCCAACAAAGGTCCATCTAGTCAAAGATATGGTTTTTCCAGTAGTCATGAATGGATGTGAGAGTTGGACTATACAGAAAGCTCTGTGCCGAAGAATCAATGCTTTTGAACTATGGTGTTGAAGAAGATCCCTTGGACTGCAAGGAGATCCAACCAGTCAATCCTAAAGGAAATCAGTCCTGAATATTCACTGGAAGGGCTGATGCTGAAGCTGAAACTCCAATACTTTAGCCACCTGATGCGAAGAACTGATTCATTTGAAAAGACCTTGATGCTGGGAAAGATTGAAGGCAGGAGGAGAAGGGGACGACAGAGGATGAGATGGTTGGNGAAGGGCTGATGCTGAAGCTGAAACTCCAATACTTTAGCCACCTGATGCGAAGAACTGATTCATTTGAAAAGACCTTGATGCTGGGAAAGATTGAAGGCAGGAGGAGAAGGGGACAACAGAGGATGAGATGATTGGGTGGCATCACTGACACAGTGGACGTGAGTTTGAGTAGGCTCCAGGAGTTGGTGATGGACAGGGAGGCCTATTGTGCTGCAGTCCATGGGGTCACAAAGAGTCAGACATGACCTAGTGACTGAACTGACTGATGGTTGCTGGACTGTTTCTTAAAGTACAAAGCAAGTCACATGGGTTCCTGTCATATTCAGTAGTCTAGCCAATGTTTTTCTAAAAGTTCAAAATGCTTATTCTTTCAAATAGCTCTACAAGAGTGCTCCAAAATTCTACTTCTGAAACCAGGAGATTAAATTTCCTAATGGTGATTATATTCAACCTTCATTATCTGAGCCAAAATACCTATAAATCCCTCCAGAGGAAGGGCCTACTTTCCAACCATGGTATCTGTGCATGCCAGTCAAGGATGGATGGCCACTGTTCTTATATGTCAGCAGGAAAACCTCTCTCTAGAGTTTTGATGGGGTTCCTTCAATAAGACAAATTGCTTTCTCAGCTCATTGGTAAAGGGTCACTTAATAAAAAAGATCATCCTACATGCCAACACTGGGGAGTCATCCCCACATGCTAGAACTTGCCATTTACCCAGGTTTATTTCAAACTAGTTCAATAAGCATGTTGGGATAATGATAACAGGATTTGTTCCACCTACTTTGTTTCTAAAGGCAGAGAGGTTGTGAATCATACCTCTTCTGATGCTTTTGGCTTTCCATATTTGCTTCTTGGCCTGGTACTCAAGTAAGTGTTCTTCCCATGACCTAAAAAAAGGTGGCATCTCCCCCTGTTTACTTCTACTATCCCTCAATATCTGCATAGTCCCAACTTCAACCCAACATTAGAACTCTTTCAACCTGGTTCACCCAACACTGGGTTCTCTTTCTAAATCACATCTTTCTGGATCGCCCACAACATGTTGTAGTCTTTGAACTACCTCTGCTGTATCATATCACACAGCCTTAAAAGAAGATGATGCCTCCCTCCCATGCTAGTAAAGTAATGCTCAAAATTCTCCAAGCCTGGCTTCAGCAATA
>SJYV01021331.1:70238-89423 GCA_006410875.1 Neotragus pygmaeus | reverse complement strand
TCCAACCAGTCCATTCTGAAGGAGATCAACCCTGGGATTTATTTGGAAAGAATGATGCTAAAGCTGAAACTCCAGTATTTTGTCCACCTCATGCGAAGAGTTGACTCATTGGAAAAGACTCTGATGCTGGGAGGGATTGGGGGCAGGAGGAGAAGGGGACGACCGGGGATGAGATGGCTGGATGGCATCACTGACTCGATGGACGTGAGACTGAGTGAACTCCGGGAGTTGGTAATGAACAGGGAGGCCTGGCGTGTTGCAATTCATGGGGTCGCAAAGAGTCGGACACGACTGAGCAACTGAACTGAACCTCCCTCCACTCTTCCTGACAAAGAGTAGCAGTTTGTCTTGTTTCTTATAATCGCATCAATCCACGATCTTCCTCACCTCTAGCATGGAGCCAGGCCACTATAGTCAGGGCTTCCCAGGTGACACAATGGTAAAGAATCCACCTGCCAATGCAGGAGACACAAGAGATGTGGCTTCAATTCCTGGGTTTGTAAGATCAACCCACTCCCATATTCTTGCCTGGAAAATCCCACGGACAGAGGAGCCTGGCAGGCTAAGTCCATGGGGTTGCAAAGAGTCAGACAAGACTGAGAGATGGAGCACACACAGGCCATTATTGTAATCCCCTGCTATGTTAGTCATTTCAACCCAAAAGCTCTCATTTTATATCATCATTATGATACGTCCATTTCCCCAAAACCCCTTCACCACAATAAGTATATAGTTCATCCTCAGGGTGTTGTTACCAAACTGTTCCTGCCTTTCTCCATATCAGAAGGTAAGAATGAGCTATAAGGAAAGCAAGAATAAGTCAATGCATTTTTTGGCCCTAACTCAGAGACTTCTGTAGCAACCTCTCCTGACTGGCTGATGCAACATCCATACCCAATTTCTTGATCCTTTGGTCCTTTCCCCTATAGAATATGCAATGAGTAAGTATCACTTTTCTAGGCTTTTCTACAAGTAGGGCTAGCCATAGAATATAGGTCTGCCTAATAAGATGTAGAAGAAGTCTGCCAAGGTGAGAACAGTCCTGGGAAAGTTTTGCGTTCTTGATAAGAAAGGCCAATATTGCTGGCCTTGCCCAATCCCCCATCTTTCTGCTTTGAAGGTGAGTACAGCAGCCAACTGGAGCAGCCACTTCGTGGCTATAAGGCAGCAAGTACAATGGAAGCAATGGAATGCTTATCAAGCTGTTGAAGCAACTCTAGCCGCTGTCTGACTCTCTGGACCTTTGTTATGTGAGCCTCTATGAACTGAGTTTATGGTCATGTGCAGGCAAAAGCATTCCTAGTCACCATACAGGGTCACCAAATGTCTTTCCAGAGCTATCTTTACAAGTTTCTCATCCTTTTCCCACTTTGAGAAACAGCCTTTATTTAAGTCTTTATTTTCCTGAAGAGTGAATTATCCTTTTTTCTATTTCAGCATGATACCACAGACAAGCAAATTTTTAGATTTTGTGTGCTTATGAATTTATTAATATCTATCACTACCTGACACTGTTATTTAACTACTATAATTATATTTATTGTTAATCTGTTAAAGTGGTTGCCAAAATGTTGATTAATTTTACTATATGTCATAAATATACCTTACTCCAAATTAATACCATAATGTATATGTTACTTATATTTTATTGATAAAATATCACTATAGCATCATATTATATCATATGTTTTCTACTTATTGCTTTTCTTTTTCACTAGAATAAAAACAGTGCCTAGAACAATGCCTACCACCAAGTAACCATACAGTATTGAATAAATATTTATTGAATAAATAAATGAATCTTACTTTTAAAATACTTTCTTAGAATTAGTCTGTTTCAGGCAAAAAAAAATTTAATGGGTGTGTTATTAAGGGGTCAGTTTAAATGAGGGGTTCAGCTTGACATCCTACAGAAGCAGTCTTTTAAACACTGGCAATTAGTTTTTAAAATAAATTACATTTTTTGTTATTTAAATTCCCCATAGGCAATTAGACTTCTGGTTTTAAAATAGGAGTCTGGTAAGATGTCACTTTAGTAGACTCCTGTCTCGACCATGGTCCTTCTTAAATCTGTATCCGGGGCACAAAGTCAAAACACAACTTCTCTTCAGCCTCGGGGATCAGGAGCAAGATGCTGACCCACACTTTTGCCAGTTAGTTTCCAAATCCCTTTCAAAGATCCCTTTATGACAAGCATCATTTTAAAATGCATACCCTCTGTTTTCTTCTATGCACGATTTAAATAAACAAAGTCTTCATGAAAAAAATTTAAGTCCTCTCTGTTGAAAAGCAAAAAAAAGAGAGCAAGAGAGGGTATCTGATAGCATGTGGTCTTTCCCAAGTTAAACAAAATTACCCCTGTTTCTCTTAAGGGCCCTTCCCACCTCTGGAAACAGCACATCTTCCTGTGTGAATTCTGGCCACCCCAGAGGTCATCCAAAGAGGGCAGATGATGACTCTATCACCAGAGAGGGACTTTTCGTGGCCAATGTTACATCAGTGAGTGGCTCTGCCTGCCAGTACAGGGCTCAAGTCCGCTCTCACCCTTATCCAGATTTGCCCAGTGAAGCACTGCTGACCACTTTCCAGAAGCCTGAAGGCTTCACTTGGTACACACAGGAAAAGCAGAGTACAGCATGACAAAATAAGTATACAATTCCCAGAGCTAAGTAGGTAAAGACCTTGAACTTGTTATCAATCACTGCAGAACAAATTACCACAAACTTAGTAGCTCAGAGCACTTCACAGTTACTATCACATTTGGAGGAGTCAGGAATTTGGGCACCAGCTTGGCTGGGTCCTCTACCTTAACAGATTGCCATCAGGTGTCGGTCAGAGTCTTATCTGAGGGCTCGACTGGGGAAGGATCCACCCCAAAGCTCACGTGGTTGTGGGCAAGGTTTAGCACCTTGCAGGCTGTTGGACCGAGGGCCTCAGTTCCTCGCTGGCTCATCTGCCAGAAGTCTCCAGTTCCCAGGTGGGCCTCTCCATAAGTGGGATCACAATATGGCAACTTGCTTCATCAGACAGCAAGGGAGAGTCACACAGACTCAGGCTTCGGTCTTCATCTTCTTTTCCCACACATTCAGTCAGTCACTGAGCCTTACTCATTCTGACACTGAAGTGTCTCTCAAGTCTGTCTTCCTCCACTCTAAATGCTAGAAGTCAAGCACGCAGCCTCTCTACAGAAATGTCTCAATAGCTTTCTAATGGGTCTCTCTGACCCAGTGGCGGGGCTAGTAAAAGTTTAACAATTGACTCTCTAGGGGGCAGGTACAGCCCTGATTTGTAGAATCTGCTGAACTACATGGTATAAATACTCCCACCCTGGCTCACTTCAAGCTACCAGAGTCACATCCCCAATGACAGTGCTGGAAAGAGAAGCTCAGTACACAGTGTTATACACTGTTTACACCATGCAGATATAGTATATACATAGATAACCTCGAGAGCTTAGATAACGGCAAAATAAGATAAGATAATTAGGAAGTGATATGCTTTGAGTATTTATTGTCTTTGTTTCCAATATAACTTAATAGTAACTTTATATAATTTAATATCTAACAACATTCATATTCAATAACCTACTCAGAAAATTCCTGAAAACCTAACAATTGGCTCTCACAGCTGATGATACATACCCCCAGAGCACACCACAGCCCAGCCTCTTGTCTCTGGACTCAAGTTGTTCTTCAAAGCACAGCAAATATCTTAACACAAATCTGGTCATGTCACTGTCCTTGTTCTTTCTGGTGGTGTCTCATACCCACAGCTCTGACCATGAATCATCCTCTAACCACACCTATGGCTCCAACTGCATCTTAGGTCACAATTAAACATAACAGTAATAACAGCAGTAACAGAACCTAACCGTTATTCAGCATTTACTCTGTACTATTTAGCATGCATGTATTACTTCATTTAATCTGTACAATCATCATAGGAACTAGCTACTCTTAGTGTCCCCATTTTGTAGGTGAGAAAAATGAAGTGTGTTTCACTGACCTGTAAAAGTTCACACGTAGAGTAAGGAATGAAAGAAAGTGAAAGTCACTCAGTGGGGTCCGACTCTTTGTGACCCCATGTACTGTACAACCCATGGAATTCTCCAGGCCAGAATACTGGAGTGGGTAGCCATTCCCTTCTCCAAGAGAGTTTCCCAACCCAGAGATCAAACCCAGGTCTCCCACATTGTAGATGGATTCTTTACCAGCTCACCCACTAGGGAAGTCTAATAATAAAATCCAGATTTTTAGGACTAAGCCTCATCAATCAATTACCACTCTCTGACTTGGAGGGTGACTTGACTAACTATCCCCATCTGCAGAGATGCTTGACTGCCATCCGTGGCTATACCAAGAGGCTGTGACTTTGTTTTTAAAGAAAAACATAACTTTCAGGAGAATATTCTTCTGATGGCTTTCATCATTGAACTTAGTAAAGCAATCTTAAAATTTCAAGTAAGAACAACAAAGCTCTTCACATGCATTGTGTTCTTCCCATCTTTCTCCCATTGCATACTTTTTAAATCAGAAAATCATTTTATCCAAATGCCAAGGCACAGAATAAATAGGTAAGGTGTCTTATGGTTGAAGCAGTTGAAATGTATTTGTTAAAATGGAGTCTAGCTCACCATTCCTTCTTAAGCTACCATTAAATTAGATAGAATGAAAGTGACAAAGACAGGGAGAAAGAGAGAACAAGAAGGGAAGGGAGGGGAAGAAAGAAGAGGAAGGAAGGAAGGAGAGAGCACAGAACACATAATATCATCCATCACTTAACTTGAAGATAGTTTGTTGCCAAGATCTGGGTGGCATACAGAAGTCTAGAAAACTACAGTAGTTCCCCCTGTATCTTCAGGTGATACATCCCAAGAACCCCCAGCAGATGCCTGAAACTGCACATAGTACCAATCCCTATATATATAGGCTATATATATATACACTATGTTTTCTTCCTGTACATACACACCTATGCTAAAGTTTAATTTATAAATTATCCACAGTAAAAGGTTGATAAGAACTAATAATAAAATAAAATATTATAATAATATACTATAGTAAAAGTGATGTGAATGTGATTTCTCTTTCTCTAAACATCTTGGTCTGTACTCACCCTTCTTGTGATATGTGAGATGATAAAAAGCTTGCCTAGTGAGGTGAATGATGTAGGCATCATGATATAACGTTAGGTTACTATTGATCTTCTGACTCTGTGTCAGAAGGAGGATCATCTGGCTCCAGTGATCCTGCATCCCTGAGCTACAATGATGTTGATGCTTGGATGTCAGGAGCAAAAAAAATGTCAGTAGTTGGGGATCCCAGGCAGGACCCAGTGGGACAGAATGAGATTTCATCATGTTAATTAGAACAACACACAGTTTAGACCTTCTGGACTTTTATGCTTAATATTTTGGGGCCACAGTTGACTTCAACTGAAACAGTGGACAGTGAAACTGAGAGAAAGACCCTATGGCCCTTTTAAGACGCTATGGCCCTTTGCCTGTCTATTGTCTGTAGAAAAACTTAAGCCAAAGAATAAGTTTAATCAGAGAAATGAGAAAATGCAGAAACAAAGCAATACAGTCAAAGGAGATTAAATAAGAACAGTTTGGTCATGAAGCACAGACCTTTAGTTCCTTCTCAAGGGCTATAGAAAATATTCTGAGCCATATCCTGTGAGCTGTCTCATAGATTCTGAAACGCTCACCAGGTAAGAAGTTAACAACATGACGACCAGACTGTAGCCTTGACATAAGATGCCACGATTCCTCAAGTGGCCTCAATTGGCCTCAAAGAAATGGAACCAAACCAAAGTCTCCTGCATTAGCAGGTGGATTATTTGCCACTGAGCCACCAGGGAAGCCCTAGGAAACCCTGTTGTAATGGAAATAATAAACAAATGGTTGTCTATGTTTGAGCCTTTCGAGGGGCCTCTGCTTAGACACACTTTACCTACATGATTGCACTCAGCCTCCACTCTTCCTGATGAGGAGTAGCAGTTTGTCTTGTTTCTAATAATCCCAATAATACACTATCTTCCTCACCCCTTGCATGGAGCCAGGCCATTATTGCCAGGGCTTCCCAGGTGGCAGGTGACATCAGAGGCTCTTCTGGAGCAAATGGACCAACCAACCAGCCTCTAGGATTGCTATCAGGCATCAGATCCAAGTCACAATTTTTGGTGGCATAATTTGACCACCTGAGTCTATATAATTAGGAATCTTGTTTTACACGATTTTGACAGACTCTGTTGATAGGAGAAACAAAACTGAACAACAAAGCAAGCAGAAGGAGGTGCACAGAGCCTGGGAACCTCAGCAAGTTTGTCTCAGGCAGACAGGAAGCTAACAAACCATGTATGTGAGTGTGTATAACCATGAAAACTTTGAATTAGTTGCCAGACAGAGTAAGTGCCCTAAAACCAAGATACATTTTAAAATGCTTTTATTCCGAATATTTATTCATAGGTCAAGCCTCATTTTTCATTTCATTAATGCATTCATATTGCACCTGTTTTCCTCTCCCTTAGGTGCTTTACATATCCAAATGAACAAATACCAATTCATTCCAGGTTCCTTTGCTGCCTCTTAACTCTCGGCCTCTGACATTCCCTTTCCCTCCCTCCTTCCTTCTCTGAATCCTGCTTTCTTGGACCTTCTCAATCCCCCATGCACGGTCCCACAATTACCATCCTTAGCCTCGCCCACATGTCTCCTTTTGTTCGTCCTGAAAGACACCAGACTAGGAGTAATTTTCCTTTGATTTAAAATCCAAGCATAAGAAAAGCCTTATCAATTCAGTTTCGGCATCCGGTTGTGGGGAGAAGGTAGTAACAAGAATTTGTATTTCCAAGTGTGGTTTTTTTTCCTCAAAATGCTTTAAGCAACACTGTGTTTAAACAACCAGACTCAACTGATCAGTTTGAATAGTTAACTATATGAGTTCCAGTCCTCCACATTCTCTACAACACTTAGTACTGTCAATTTGTAAAATTTTAAGCATTCTCCTGATGGTTGGGAATAGCTCGTGAAAGTATTATCTTGTATTTCTCTAATGGCTACTGAGGAGGAGGATTTTTTTATGCTTATTGGCTATCGAGATATTCCCTTTTGAAGAGGATTATTTGAACTTTTTATCCATTTTTAATTGGATATTCTTTACCTACTGATTTGGAGAAATTTTAAAAATAAAGTCTAGGGGCTAATCCTTTGTCTAATATTTGTGATGTAATTATCTCTTCCTGTCTAATATAAATATGTCTCTGTTGCTTGTCATTTCACTTTCCTTCATGGTAAGAAAAGATTCTTGATTTTAAAGAAGTCCATATATCAACATTTCACTTTAAATTTAGTTCTTTTTGTGTCTTATTTAAAGAATCTTTGCATATTCCTAGGTCTTAAAATATATTCTCCAATGTTATCTTCTAGAATATTTATTTCACATTAAGGAATATGATCCACCAAATATTGATTTTTGTGTACAGCCTGAGATAAGGGCCAAAGTCTTTTTCCCCATATTTATATCCAATTGATCTAGCACAATTTATCGAAGAAGGAAAACAGCCATTGGCACTGTACTACCGTGGCACATTTGTCATAAATCCAGTGGCCAGGGATATATATGAGTCTGCTTTTGGACTTTCTATTCAATTCCTTTAGTCAATTTGTCTGTTCTTGGGCCAACAGTGTTAATTATGATGGCTTTCTAAGAAGTTTTGGTATCTGAAAGTCTACAGGCTCCAATTTCATTCTTCAAGATTGTCTTCACTACATTTAACTCTTGAATTTACATATAAATTTTAGAATCAATTTGTCATTTTCCATTTTTAAAAGACCGTTGGAATTTTATTAACACGTCATTAGACGGTTAGCTCAGTCTCGGGAGAACCGACACTTTTTTCATATTGAGCCTCTAATCCAGAGATGTTACAGTCCTCCATTTACCTAAGTCGTTAATTTCTGTCAATAATGTTTTATAGTTTTCTGTATAGAGGCCTTGTATTTGTTACATATTCCCTGATTATTTAATATATTTGCTGCTGCTGCTAAGCCACTTCAATCGTGTCTGACTCTGTGCAACCCCATAGATGGCAGCCCACCAGGCTCCTCCGTCCCTGGGATTCTCTAGGCAAGAATGCTAGAGTGGGTTGCCATTTCCCTCTCCAATGCATGCATGCATGCTAAACTGCTTCAGTTGTGTCCAACTCTATGCGACCCTATGGACAGCAGGCCACCAAACTCCTCTGTCCACAGGATTCTCTAGGCAAGAATACTGGAGTGGGTTGCCATTAAATGGCATCTTTTTAAAACTTTACTTTCTAATTTGGTATGGCTGATATAAGTAAATACAACTGATATTCGCATGTTGACTTTATTGTATACAATAGCCTGACTAAACTAACCATTATTAATTCTAAGAGTTCATTTGTAAATATTTTGGAACCTCTGCATACACAATCATATCATCCGCAAACAAAAACTTTTATTTCTTCCTGTATAATACTTACATATGTTGTTTCATTGTCTTATCTCATTGCACTGGCTAAGAATCTCAATATAATAATGATTAAAAGTAGTGGTAACAGGCATCCTTGTCTCATTCCTGATATCAGGGCAAATACTTTCACTATTTAATCATTAAGAATAAAGTTTGCTGTTGATCTGGCAGGGAAGGAACTTTGATTCCTTTTGTAATTAAGAAGGTTACTTTTTAATCCTAGCTTGCTAAGGACTTTTTTATAAGTTGGTATTGCATTTAATCAAATGTGGTTTCTTAATTCATTGAGGTGATCTCTTTTTCCCCTTCACTCTGTTAAAATTTCTGCTTAATTCCACTATGATCAGAGAATATACTCTGTATGATTTTGGTTTTTTCAAATTTGTTGAGACATATTTTATGACCCAGTATATGTTCTGCTTTGATAAATATTCCACATTCACTTGAAAAGAAAGTGTATACCTGCAGGCATTTCATACAATAGTCTATATATGCAGTGAGGTAAATTTTGTGGATCATGCTCTTCACATTTTTTATGTGCTTACCTAAATTTTGTCTGAAAATCAATAGCAGAAAAATAATTATAAAATCACCAAATGTTTGGAAGTTAAGCAATATAATATTAATTAATCCATGAATCAGAAATATTCATAATAAAACCTAGGTAAAACAGAGCTTAGAGAAAAATTTATAACTTTAATGCTTATCTTGGAAGAAAAGTAAAGCTTAAATTTTTTATTGTTTTTATTTCCCTTTTAAGTTAGCTTTTTTAACATTATGAAATGTCTTTTTATTTGTAACAGTACTTCTCAGCTGAGGACATTTGGTAAGGTCTAGAGATAACTTTCAGAGAAAGCAATGGCAACCCACTCCAGTACTTTTGCCTGGAAAGTCCCATGGACGGAGGAGCCTGGTGGGCTGCAGTCCATGGGGTCGCTTAGAGTCGGATACGACTGAGCGTCTTCATTTTCATTTTTCACTTTCATGCATTGGAGAAGGAAATGGCAACCCACTCCAGTGTTCTTGCCTGGAGAATCCCAGGGACGGGGGAGCCTCGTGGGCTGCCATCTATGGGGTCACACAGAGTCGGACACGACTGAAGCGACTTAGCAGCAGTAGCAGCAGAAATAACTTTGGCTGCCACAATTTGGAGTGGTGGGTGCTACTGACGTCCAATGAGTATGAACCAGGGATGCTTGCTGATAAGCATCCTGCAGTGCACAGGACGGCCCTCCCCTGCCTCCAGCAAAGAATTATCTAGTCCAAAGTTCAGTAGTGCTGAAGAACTGAGTAACCAAACCCTGTTCTATAGTGTGACTTCTTGCCTTTAAATCTACTTTATCTGCTATTAATTTAATTAATATCCATGTGGGATCTTTTTTTTTTTTTTGCCTGAAGAATTCTCTTTATTATTCCTTTTGGTGTTCATATTCTAGATATTAATTTCATCAGCTTTTGTTTATCTCAAAATGTCATTTTTTATTTTACCTTCATTTTAAACAATGTTTTCCTGGTAGGAAATTCAAGGTTGACAGTCACTTTCTTCTGCCATTTAACAGATGCCATTCTATTTTTATCTAGCTTATCTGAGTTCTCACAAAAGTCAGGTGTTACTCATATTTTTGCTCCTGGGCATGTTTCTTTTCTTTCTGACTCCTTTTAAATTTTTATTTTTGATTTTGTCTTTTCTTTAGTTTATTATGATATGTCTAAGTATGGTTTTCTTTGCANGCCATTCTATTTTTATCTAGCTTATCTGAGTTCTCACAAAAGTCAGGTGTTACTCATATTTTTGCTCCTGGGCATGTTTCTTTTCTTTCTGACTCCTTTTAAATTTTTATTTTTGATTTTGTCTTTTCTTTAGTTTATTATGATATGTCTAAGTATGGTTTTCTTTGCATTTATCCTAATTATAATACATTGAACTTCTGTATCTGTGGTTTGATGTCACATGGATTTATAAAAAATGTCAACCAATATATATTTTTTCTATTTATTTTAATTGGAGGCTAATTACTTTACAACGTTGTGGCGGTTTTTGCCATTCATTTACATGAGTCAACCACAGGTGTACATGTGTTCCCCATCCTGAACCCCCTTCCCACCTGCCTCTTCATCCCATTCCTCAGGGTCATCCCAGTGCACCAGCCCTGAGCACCCTACCTCATGCATCGAACCTGGACTGGCGATCTGTTTCACATATGATAATATACATGTTTCAACACTAACAACCAATATATTTTCAAACATTACTTCAGACCCATTTTCTCTCTTTTTGTTTTCTAGGACTTCAGGTACATACATTTAGATACATACATACATACATTTAGGTACATATATTAGCTTTTCGTCATTTCTATACATATATCTTATATTGCATATTTNGTGTGATCCAGCAATCTCACTTCTGGGTTTATATCTAAAGGAAATGGAGTCAGGATCCCAAAGAGATATCTGCACTCCCTTATTCACTGCAGCATTATTCACAATGGCCAAGATATGGAAACACTTCAAATGTCCATCAGTGGATGAGTGGATAAAGAAATTGTGGTATAGGTATATTTACATTGGATATTATTAATACTTAAGAAGGAGGAAATTCTGACATTTTTGATTACATAGATGAACTTAGAAGGCATTACACTAAGTGAAATAAGCCAGATATAAGAAGAGCAAACACTATGAAGTCTTACTTATATGTGAAGTCTAAAAGCAGTGGGACTCTGAGAAACAGCAGAATGATGGTTGTCATGGGCTGAGGGTAAAGGAAGTGGGATGATATTGGTCATAGGCTACAAACTTCCAGTTATAATATGAATAAGTTTTAGAGATATAATGTAAAGCATAGAAATACTAATAATGTATAAATACTAATAATGTATACTGGAAATTTGCTGAGAGTAGATCTTAGGTGCTTTCATCACACACATGCACGCAAAAGGTAAGTATGTGAGATGGTAGATATGTTAATTAGTTTGATCATGGTGATCATTTCGCAATGCCGACTAAGGTCCGTCTAGTCAAGGCTATGGTTTTTCCTGTGGTCATGTATGAATGTGAGAGTTGAANCAACTGCAGCCATGAAATTAAAAGACGCTTACTCCTTGGAAGAAAAGTTATGACCAACCTAGAAAGTGTATTCAAAAGCAGAGACATTACTTTGCCGACTAAGGTTCGTCTAGTCAAGGCTATGGTTTTTCCAGTGGTCATGTATGAATGTGAGAGTTGGACTGTAAAGAAGGCTGAGCGCCGAAGAATTGATGCTTTTGAACTGTGGTGTTGGAGAAGACTCTTGAGAGTCCCTTGGACTGCAAGGAGATCCAACCAGTCTATTCTGAAGGAGATCAGCCCCGGGATTTCTTTGGAATGATGCTAAAGCTGAAACTCCAGTACTTTGGCCACCTCATGAGAAAAGTTGACTCATTGGAAAAGACTTTGATGTTGGGAGGGACTGAGGGTAGGAGGAGAAGGGGACGACCGAGGACGAGATGGCTGGACGGCATCACAGACTCGATGGACGTGAGTCTGAGTGAACTTTGGTTGATCGTGATGGACAGGGAAGCCTGGCGTGTTGCAATTCATGGGGTCGCAAAGAGTCAGACACGACTGAGCCACTGAACTGAACTGAACTACTTTATCAGAAGCCCTGCATCCTCTCATAAGGAAATAAGGGGCAGAAATTCAGCTCCTCAGAGCTCATCCTCACCTTGAGCATCCCCTTCGGCTGGTGAAGAATGTGACTGGAATCCAAAAGCCAGACGGCTATCGGTGGAGATGGGCTCCAGTTCCCCGTGACTTTGGAGCATCAGCCTCCAAGGTGAGACTCGGCTCTGAGAGAGCGCAGTGCTCCATAAAAGATGTACGTACTTGTGCTTGGCTGTGACTCTGGGTCTGCTGCTTCTGTGTGGAAAGGGTCCTTGGTTACATGGACTAATGCCACAGCCAATCAGCTCAGCTGGGAAATCTTCTTGAAAGGTGCTCAGGCCTCTGTTTCTCTTGTTCCCAAAGGCCAAATCCTTGTGCCTGACGACACAGTGAGGCCAAACAGTACCGAAATGTTGGTGTTTGGAACAGAGAAAGGCTTACTGCAGGCCATGCAAGGAAAATGGGTGGCTCCTGGTGCCTCAGAGGTTAAAGCATCTGCCTCCAATGTGGGAGACCCGGGTTCAATCCTTGGATCAGGAAGATCCCCTGAAGAAGGAAATGGTAACCCACTCCAGTATTCTCGCCTGGAAAATCCCATGGATGGAGAATCCTGGTAGATTACAGTCCACGGGGTTGCAAAGAGTCTGACACGACTGAGCGACTTCGCTTTCTTTCTTTCACTTTCTTTCTTTCACTTTCTTTCCTCCCCCTCAAACCCCCAACTCTCCAGAAGGTTTCAGCAAAGTATTTTGAAAGGCATGGTGAGGGAGGTGGGCTACAGGATAAGCAATCCACTCATGCACAGTTCTCTGATTGGCTGAAGTAACGGAGCAATCCTTAGGCGTCAGAAGGCCTGGGGGCTAAATGCTCCTGATCATCAAGTAGTTAATTTCTTCCATTTGGTGGTGGTTGTAAGCATCTGAAAAAACTCTGGAGATATACATAAGATACTAATATCTAGTTACTTCAAAGAGGAGCTAAGGCAGAGGATATCGGGGTGGGGTCTGCCCTTGGACAGCCCCAAAGGGCAGTGGCCCCCCAATCATTTTGGCACCAGGGACTGGTATTTGGAAGACAATTTTTCCATAGACTTACTCGCCTGCCACTCACCTCCTGCTGTGTGGCCCTGTTCCTAACAGACCCCAGACTAGTACCAACCTAGAACCTTGGGGTTAGGGACCCCTACCATAGGGTCCTGCTCAGTTTCAGGTTTCTGTGACTCTCCAAGTGAACGACACACAACCCACCAATTCAGGGAAGCCCAAAGTAATTGATCCAATCGCTCGGCATTAAGGAGGCATAACCATGGTGTTCAAAAGTAGATAACAGTCCAGAATCCTGAGTGGACCAAGACCTTGCCACAGTTGGCTCATTTTCAGCAGCCGAAGCTGTGGAAGCTCCATTATATTTTTCAAAGTTGCTTTTGGAAACTCGCGTTCCAGAGAGCATTCACTCTGACTCCATTTTTACACCAGCTGTTGATTGAGCCCTGACCAGGTGTCCAGCATTGTTCTGGGTACGCTGGAGACAGTGATGGGGCAGGACCCCTGCCTCTACAGAGCATGGAACCAAGAGAGAGCAGTTTTTCTACTGGGGGCCATCTTTCAGTCTAGACGTTTATCAATCATTGTTCTATCAGAGAGAAAGGGAAAAAACCTCAATCTCCCCTAGATCCTTTATTTGGATCATCAATGAAAATATTTTATAATTGAGAGCATCAGATGAAGACTCCTTTTAAAAAATCCTCTACCTCTAATAAAGTGAGGAGGTAAAAGATATGGATAAGATAAGATTACCCAGGGAAAAGTTATTAGAAAATAAGTTGAAGGACCATATGTTGGCTGTTGATGGCTTCGTCTGGTTGCAGGTACACAGTCTGGGGGTGGGGTTGTGGCGGGGGTGGCTTCTATAACCTGCTGTGAAGTCTCAGGGGTAGATGGCCTCTGCTCAAATAAGTCCAAGTTTTGTGCCTTTCTGAGTCTTCAGAACTGCACTACCAAATCTTCCTTTCTCTGGACCCTCATTCAAGAAAATAAAATCATGAGGAAGAAAATGACTCTGCCAAGAGAACCAGGAGAAGGAAACCACACACAAAGGTCATAAATGTTCCATGCACACCGGGATCCCCGCACATCCTTCTCTGGCCTCCCAGAGCAACTACTGCCCTGCTTCTAGCACTTGCCACATCAGTTGCTTGTGAATATATATAGTCTTCACCCTCTAAAATGTGAAGAGTTGTTGTTGTTTACTCTTCACCCTGAAGAGTTGTTGTTGTTTACTAAGTCATGTCTAATTCTTGGCAACCTCTTGGACTGTAGCCCACCAGGCTCCTTCTGTCCATAGCATTTCCCAGGCAAGAATACTGGAGCGGGCTGCCATTTCCTTCTCTAGGAGCTCTTCCCAATCCAGGGATCAAACCCACCTCTCCTGCACTGGCAAGTGTGTTCTTCACCACTGAGCCACCAGGGAAGCGCTCCCCTGCAGAGAGGCAATGCCAAATTCACCTTTGTGAATACCCCAGAACAGGGCCAAACAAGCTGGTGAGGGGATTTTGCCTGGCACTGTACCAGGAATGTCCAGGACCCATAGGAAGAGATGCCTCAGTCCCTCCCCCAGCAAGTATCTCCAGAAGGTGTGTGATCCCACAGTCCTTGAGCAAGAGGGGTATATAGCACAGAAGGAACAGGCTGCCCTTGAGACAACCCTGTCAGGAAGACCAGCTACATAATTTGCAAAATCTAAAGCAAAATGAAAAATGCCGTTTCCTCTATTAAAAATTGTTAAGAATTTCAAGACTGGACAGCAGAAACCAAGTATGGGCCCCTATGAGGCTACATAGGTCCCACATTCATGAAGCCATCTCACCTTGGCACCTTCTCTGCTTCCTCTACCCTTTATATTTACTCCTGCTGTAACACTGGGCTTCCATGGTGACTCAGAGGTAAAGAATCCACCTGTCAATGCAGGAGACACAAGTTCCATCCCTGGATCAAGAAGATCCCCTGGAGAAGGGAATAGCAACTCACTCCAGTATTTTTGCCTGGGGTATCCCATGGACAGAGGAGCCTGGCGAGCTACAGTCCATGGGATCGCAAAGAGTCAGACATGACTTAGAAATTAAACAATAATTACAACACTAGCCTCTCAACTGAACATTTTTCTGCTGTCTTCCCATTTAACAATGAGTCCTTTGAGGATAAACATTGTATTTTATTGATTTGTTTTCTCAACTTTTAATACAACACCTGACTGATAATAGGTGCTCAATAAACATGAATTTAATCTAGTAAATGGAATAAAACAATGGAATGGTATGCCTTTGATATATGTTCTGGTCTAGAGGTTTCAGAAGGTTTTGAAAGAGGTCTAGGGAATGATGACTTGAAAAAAAAAATTGTGATTCAGTGACTGTGACCCTGTTACTATTGAAAAGTAGGAATTTAATTTGTTTTCCTCTTTGGAAAGTAGATGCCTCTGCATCTCTGCACCTTCTCTTCCTTTCTGAGCTGCAAGACAGGGCAGAAAGAACACTCTGGGAAGGAAGAAGATAGATCCATTACCTTTTCAAAATCTTTTAGTCTTTTGACTGTAAATGTTCATTTTAATCCTGAAAACCCATAATTTTATAAACAACAAGAATCTATGTATAGCACAGGGAACTATAGCCAATAGGCAAATAGACTTCACTGGTAGCTCAGTTGGTAAAGAATCCACCTGTAATGCAGGAGGCCCCAGTTCAATCCCTGGTTTGGGAAGATCCCCTGGAGAAGGGATAGGCTACCCACTCCAGTATTCTTGGTCTTCCCTAGTGGATCAGATGGTAAAGAATCTGCCTGTAATGCAGAAGACCTGGGTTCGATCTCTGGGTTGGGAAGATCCCCTGGAGGAGGGTACAGCAACCCACTCCAGTATTCTTGCCTGTTAAATTTCATAGAGAGAGGAGCCTGGTGGGCTATAGTCCATGGGGTCACAGAGAGATGGACACAACTGAGCAACTAAGCACAGCATATACATACATACATATATATATATATATATATCACTTTGCCATAAACTGATACATCATTGTAAATCAACCACACTTCAATTAAAAATTATTTTAGGATGTTTTGCCTAATGGCTGCTTTTTAAGGGAGACTCCTTCCTAGAGCAATCCTGTGGTGTCTGCAGCATAGTGAGACTGGGATCAATATGATGCCCTGCTCTGCAGTCCCTGAGTTCTTTCCTCTCCCTAACTGACTCTCAGAATCAGAGCCACCCTGAGCACTCTTCAGCCAGGACTGGTTTGCTCTCAGTAGCACATTGGTATATTTTCATTTAAGCTTTAGTTAAATTGTGTCTGTTAAGGTGTCAGTGACCCATCTTGGCATCTAAAAAGTTAAGTTAATGTAAAAGTTAATTTCCTAATGTCCTAAAGGACAAAACCCAGGCAATATGTAGGGGATATGCATATGAACTCATTTCAGAAGTGTGTTTGGATGGAACTATTCTGAGTGTGCTTGGATGGGACTAAGGTTTCTTTGATGGCTCAGCAGGTAAAGAATTCACCTCCAGTGCAGGAGACACAAGAGACAAAGGTTTGACCCCTGGGTCAGGAATAGGCCCTGAAATAGAAAATGGCAGCCCACTTCAGTATTCTTGCCTGGAAAATTCCATAGACAGAGGAGCCTGGTGGGCTATACTCCACAAGGTTGCAAAGAGTCAGACAAGACTGAATACTTGGCACATTCTGAGTGAACAGAATTGGAAAAAAAAAAAAAACTACCTTTGATCAATGAGAAAATGTTTATAAAATCAGGATAAACCAACTCATTAAGTCTATTTTGACTTTATTTTATGTTGTCATATTGTCTATAAATATAGGAGGCTAATGAGGAAATTATTCATATAGAAGAGCTGTCTAATAATGGAGGGGTTTCGATTAAGGAATTCCAGAACTGGTCTCACTCTGAGTAGTCTGTACTTATTAGTTCTCTACTACTGTATTAGTTTCCTATTGCTGCTGTAACAAACTACTGCAAACTGGGTGGCTTAAAACAGCACAAATTTATTCTCTTGCAGTGCTGTAGGTCAGAAGTCTGACACAAATCTCACTGGGTTAAAACCAAGATGTCTGCAAGGCTGTATTCCTTTTGGAGACTCTAGAAGATGAATCCATTTCCTCGCCTTTCCAAGCTTCTAAAGGCCACCTGCCTTCCTTAGCTTGTGGCCCCTTCCTTCATCTTTTAAAACGAACATTGTTGCCTCTCTCTGAACATTATTCTGTAGTCACATTATTCTCTGCCCATAGCCTATAAAGATTCTCCACTCTTAAGAACCCATATGATTAGACTGGACTAACCTGCCCCGCCTACACCTCCTCCTACGTGAGGTTGCACTGATCTTTGGTTCTNAAAAAAAACTACCTTTGATCAATGAGAAAATGTTTATAAAATCAGGATAAACCAACTCATTAAGTCTATTTTGACTTTATTTTATGTTGTCATATTGTCTATAAATATAGGAGGCTAATGAGGAAATTATTCATATAGAAGAGCTGTCTAATAATGGAGGGGTTTCGATTAAGGAATTCCAGAACTGGTCTCACTCTGAGTAGTCTGTACTTATTAGTTCTCTACTACTGTATTAGTTTCCTATTGCTGCTGTAACAAACTACTGCAAACTGGGTGGCTTAAAACAGCACAAATTTATTCTCTTGCAGTGCTGTAGGTCAGAAGTCTGACACAAATCTCACTGGGTTAAAACCAAGATGTCTGCAAGGCTGTATTCCTTTTGGAGACTCTAGAAGATGAATCCATTTCCTCGCCTTTCCAAGCTTCTAAAGGCCACCTGCCTTCCTTAGCTTGTGGCCCCTTCCTTCATCTTTTAAAACGAACATTGTTGCCTCTCTCTGAACATTATTCTGTAGTCACATTATTCTCTGCCCATAGCCTATAAAGATTCTCCACTCTTAAGAACCCATATGATTAGACTGGACTAACCTGCCCCGCCTACACCTCCTCCTACATGAGGTTGCACTGATCTTTGGTTCTCTACAACAATGGAGACATAAGCTTCCCTCATCTTGGCCTGACCTTCTAATGACCTTCATGGAAACATTCCCCCTGCCCCTGCCCATCTGCACACCCACCCCAACCCCTCATGCCCTCCCCCCAAGGACAACTGGAGCCCCTTCAGCAACCACAGGTACAGACATCCATCTTCAGGCAAGGTGGTGGATAGCTGTAAGCAGCCACTAAGTTCACATGTGTTAGACTGGAGGAAATGGGACAATTTTTTTCTGGACACCTCACTTTCCTTTACATAAGCATCTTGAGGTCATTGTTTAGTCGCTAAGTCATGCCCAACCCTTTCCAACCCTATGGACTATAGCATGTAAGGCTTTTCTGTCCTTCACTTGAGTTCATTCCACTGTCCAAAAGCCAGAGAGTATTTGGAATGTCAACATAACTATTCTCACTGGAACTTGATGACTATGAAATACACAAACCTGGACTTCCCTAATGGCCTAGTGGTAAAGAATCCACCTGCCAATGCAAGGGACACAGGTTCGATCCCTGGTCCAGGAAGATCCCACATGCCAGTGGGCAAATAAGCCCACATGCCACAACTACTAAAGCCCTTGCCCCAGCGGTCTGCAACAAGAGAGGCCACCACAATGAGAAGCTGATGCACTGCACTAGAGAGTAGCCCCAGCTCACAGCAGCCAGAGAAAAGTCTACTTGCAGCAACAGAGATCCAGCACAGCCAAAAGTGAATAAATAAGTAAAATTTTTTAAAATACACAAATCTAGCCCATATTGGATTAATAGAAGTGTTCCAAGATAGAGAGCTATAACATTATCTTTTGGAGAAGGCAATGGCACCCCATTCCAGTACTCTTGCCTGGAAAATCCCATGGACAGAGGAGCCTGGTGGGGTTGCAATCCATTGGGTTGCTAAGAGTCGGACACGACTGAGCTACGTCACTTTCACTTTTCACTTTCATGCATTGGAGAAGGAAATGGCAATCCACTCCAGTGTTCTTGCCTGGAGAATCCCA
>SJYV01021331.1:11556-69871 GCA_006410875.1 Neotragus pygmaeus | reverse complement strand
AACCACAGGTACAGACATCCATCTTCAGGCAAGGTGGTGGATAGCTGTAAGCAGCCACTAAGTTCACATGTGTTAGACTGGAGGAAATGGGACAATTTTTTTCTGGACACCTCACTTTCCTTTACATAAGCATCTTGAGGTCATTGTTTAGTCGCTAAGTCATGCCCAACCCTTTCCAACCCTATGGACTATAGCATGTAAGGCTTTTCTGTCCTTCACTTGAGTTCATTCCACTGTCCAAAAGCCAGAGAGTATTTGGAATGTCAACATAACTATTCTCACTGGAACTTGATGACTATGAAATACACAAACCTGGACTTCCCTAATGGCCTAGTGGTAAAGAATCCACCTGCCAATGCAAGGGACACAGGTTCGATCCCTGGTCCAGGAAGATCCCACATGCCAGCGGGCAAATAAGCCCACATGCCACAACTACTAAAGCCCTTGCCCCAGCGGTCTGCAACAAGAGAGGCCACCACAATGAGAAGCTGATGCACTGCACTAGAGAGTAGCCCCAGCTCACAGCAGCCAGAGAAAAGTCTACTTGCAGCAACAGAGATCCAGCACAGCCAAAAGTGAATAAATAAGTAAAATTTTTTAAAATACACAAATCTAGCCCATATTGGATTAATAGAAGTGTTCCAAGATAGAGAGCTATAACATTATCTTTTGGAGAAGGCAATGGCACCCCATTCCAGTACTCTTGCCTGGAAAATCCCATGGACAGAGGAGCCTGGTGGGGCTGCAATCCATTGGGTTGCTAAGAGTCGGACACGACTGAGCTACGTCACTTTCACTTTTCACTTTCATGCATTGGAGAAGGAAATGGCAATCCACTCCAGTGTTCTTGCCTGGAGAATCCCAGGGACAGGGGAGCCTGGTGGGCTGCAGTCTATGGGGTCGCACAGAGATGGACACGACTGAAGCGACTTAGCAGCAGCAGCAGCAGCAACATTATCTTTATACCAAAATGTATTTTACTTGGCGTAACTGACAGGTCTGTAGAAACACGAAAATTCTTCTGTTGCTCTGTTGAAATATGAATCCTTTAAACAGGATCTAAAGAAATTAACTAATTAATAGAAAGTATAGCTGCCAATGTTGAAAACAAAACTGTAAGAGAAGAGAGTTCTCACTGATCTATAAGAAGAGATATTAAAAAAACTTGTTTTCTGTCTGTAACAAAGCAGATTTGGCTGACAAATGTTCCCTTTCCCCACATTGTTCTCCATCTCCCAACAAAAACAGAAGTGTTAAAGTTATCTATGCACCATTTCTGTTTTTCAGTCATCAAATAGATATTTAAATTATAAGCTTTTTTAATATTGAAAATTGTGTAGTCTTTAAGGTCTTTTCTAAGTTGTGTGGGATGCTCCCAGGGGATTCTCTCTCTCTTTCTCTCTCTCTCTCTCTCTCTCTCTCTCTCTCTCTCTCTTTAACTAAGTATGTCTCTCTGCTTCCTTTCAGGAGGCAGGAATGTACAAGACCATTTCCATCAACCAGATTGCTTCCAAATTCTTCCACTCTCAGAAGCTTCCTGCCTCCAGTGACCCAGATGTACCTGAGAGCATCAGCTTCCCGGGAGATCTCTCAGGCAGAAGCTTGGGGTCTCAGGCAGAAGTTTGGGGTCTCAGGTCAGAATCAGCCCAGCCAAGGCATGGGGGTGGGAGGAGGGGGCAGCACCCAAAGTGCTGGGCCTTGACTGGCTGGGAGAAGATTTAAACCCTGCCTGGGGCTTCTCTTGACAAGTGACTGGAACACATGTGTTCCTGCATGTGTCTCTGAATCGTTCAAAAACTACAGTGGTCAATTGACAATTTGTTAGTGATGAGGATAAAATACTAGATGCTTCAAGAATACTTTCCAGTTTATTACTCTTTCAAGGTGTAATGAAAACGAGGAAGAAATAGGGAAAGGGGAAGAGAAAAGAGGGGCGCTCAAAAAGAAAGGACATGCACTTTGAGTATATACTGTGGACCAGATATTTTACATCCCTGTCCATCACCATCCTCCCAGTGGTCCTAGGACATCGTTATTGTTCCCAGTAACAGGGAAGGCAACTTGGTCTGAGTGTGTTTATGTAACTTGCACACAGCCCCCTCCTTAAGAGCATCAGAGCTGGGTCTGTCTTTTTCCTATCATCCCTCAATGATTTCAGCTCCCAGCGTCCACTCCTGGCAAGGGGTTTTGTTGGGTGGTCAGTTAGTCCCTTGGTGAGACCCTGTCCTGACACACTAAGCAATTCCCTTGACACAGCGAGCAGGTGTCACCTCTCCTACCACCCCGAGCCCTGGGTATCAATGCAGTCCACTGGCATGAAAAACTTCAACAGCTGAGAGTCTGAGTCAGGGCCTCTCTGTCTCCTCAACACTCCCACAACCCAATGAATTGTCTGGGCTCCCCCTCCCATGCACCCCAGTGGAGTCCTGCCAAGCCCCATCCCCTCCAGGGGTTGCTTGAGGCCGAGATCAGGCCCTGGGGCGCTCTCTGAGGGTTTTAAGGTTACCCTCAGTGGTTCAGAGTCGTCTGAATTTTATGGGTGGCTCCTTGAGTTGGTTTCCTACCGTCCATGGGCAGCTGACAGCTCTCAGGGAGGCAAGCCTCCCTNGCCGAGATCAGGCCCTGGGGCGCTCTCTGAGGGTTTTAAGGTTACCCTCAGTGGTTCAGAGTCGTCTGAATTTTATGGGCGGCTCCTTGAGTTGGTTTCCTACCGTCCATGGGCAGCTGACAGCTCTCAGGGAGGCAAGCCTCCCTCTCGCCCACGGCCAGTCCTGAGGCTCATTCACAGAGATGGGGACAGAGCCCAGACTGACAGGACATTCTGGCTGTTTCTGTGAGCCCCCAGAAAACTGGGTTTGGCTGCCTCTAAAGTCAGCAGAACATGCAAACTTCTTGAATGCCATTGGATCCTGCTACCATGAACTGAACACAGGGCTGGTAAAAGACTCTGGCCCCTCCTGAGGATCACTTTGTTTCAGTCAAATATGCTTTCTTTCACACCACTAACATCTTTGAGTTCTTCTCATGTGCAAAGAATGAGGAGGCAGAGGCCCCAGGATGTGTTTTGCCTCCATCTGCCCTGAGAAAGTACAAGCTGAGAAAGAGCTTTGTCATTCATTCATTCATCCATCCATCATCATTCACTTACTGATTCAATAGACAGCTACTGAATATCTATTCTGTGATACTGCGTACTGTGTTAGGCAATGTGAAAAATAAAAGAAGAGCTCTCCAGAGTATCTTGCTCTCAAAAAGATTAGTAGAGGAGATAAGTCATGGATATAATTTCTTTAAGATTTTTGCAATGAGACAAGAAGAGTGGCATGTGTCCAGGGAATGGAAAGACATTGCTGCCATTCAGAGTATTTGTTTTTGTTTTTGTTTGTTGGCGGTATGGATAGCCCTGTGTCATGTGGGATCTGAGTTGCCCAACCAGGGATTCAAACCCAAGCCCCTGCATTGGAAGCGCAGAGTCAACCATTGGAGCACCAGAGAAGTTCCATTATTGGCACTTGGAATATCAGGGAAGCTGTCTGGGAGTTTGTTTCCCCAAAGGCAGATCCTGAAACAAAGACGTGAGTCCAAGTGGTGTATTTGTGGGGAAAGGGATCTCAGGAAGCACAGGGAGTGGAAGGCAGAAAAACAGAACAGGTACTCTAGTGAGTACGTTCCCACCATAAGCATCTGGGGCTCACCTCCCTGAGGAGCCCCTGGAAGAGCCATGAACACATCTCAGAATCACCACAGGAAGGGAAGAGGAAGCTGCTGTGTTTATCTCGCAATTCCCACCTCTCAAGCTTGAAGGTAGCTCCTGTGACGTTCACTCTCTTTTCCTGGCAGCACAAACCCCAACCTGTGACAAGAGGATACTCTCCAGAATAAATTCCATTGTACATAGGACCAGCCTGCAGGTCTTTCAGATGGGGCAAGAGGATGGGGTTGGGTCACCTAGCCTGCACTCCTGAAGTCTTCACGGACTTGACTAGGGTCTACTTGACCAGGGTCTACCTTGGTCCACTTGGGCTGCTATAACAAAAATACCATAAACTGGGTGGCTTATAAACAACGAACATTTCTTCCCACAGATCTAGAGGCTGAGAAGTCCAAGATCAAGGCTGGTTCTCCACAGATTTGTTGTCTGGTGCGAGCTCACTTCCTGGTTCATAAATAGCCATCTTCTCACTGCAACTTCCATGCGAATGACTAGATATCTTTTATAAAGTTACTAATTCCATCCACCCTTGTGATCTAATCCCCTCCCAAAGGCCCCACCTCCTAATACCGTCATGTTGGGCATTAGGTTTCAACATACAAATTTTGGGGAGACACAAATAATCAGTCCATTTCAAGGTCTTAAAGGAAAGATAGCATATGACTTGTGGCGGGGGCAAGGGAATTCCAGGTGAAGAAACTGCCTCAACAAGGCACAGTCGCAAATAACTACAGGCTGTACGTGGGAAAACTGAATAATTCAGCAAGTCTGGACCTCAGGATCCACAGAGCGGGACAGGGAGAAACGCAATAGAGCAGGTATGAGAGAGCTAGATTATACAACACACTATAGGATCAATACGTAATATGGACAATTTTAAATGATTTTAGAAATACAGGTGACATTTAAATAATTCAATCCCTGCATAAAGAACCTGACTCTATCTCAATGGCAAGCTATTTGACTTGACCAAGAGCCAGGCTTGAATTGAATCTACTTTGCCTTTGTGGCTAAAGATGTGTCTATAAGTGGCCTCCTATGCTGTTGCTGCTGCTAAGTCGCTTCAGTTGTGTCCGACTCTGTGCGACCCCACAGACGGCAGCCCGTTGGGCTCCGTCATCCCTGGGATTCTCCAGGCAAGAACACTGGAGTGGGTTGCCATTTCCTTCTCCAATGCATGAAAGTGAAAAGTGAAAGTGAAGTCGCTCAGTCGTATCTGACTCAGCGACCCCATGGACTGCAGCCTACCAGGCTCCTCCATCCATGGGAGTTTCCAGGCAAGAGTACTGGAGTGGGGTGCCATTGCCTTCTCCGGTGGCCTCCTATACTGACTGTGAAATGCTCCTACTGGTGAACTACAGTCGATCTTTATGATCCACAGAAGAGGCTGCAACTACATCAGCAGTGTGACTCTCAGTATTGGTAAACAAATACTTCAGGGCAATGCAAACGAGATGAATCTCATCTCTAGGATATGTTAGTGGAATCATCTTCTCTTGGTCTATCACCTTTACACTGAGATCATACCTCTGCCCCTGGGCTGCTCTGGAATCAGAATTTCTCCCAACAGTCCAGCACCCACAGGAACAATCACCTGCCTCAGAAAACTCCCATGCCAACAGTGACCAGTGCTGGGAGGCCAAGGGACTCTAACATACCTGTACCTTCTGTCCAGGGACTTTCTGTCCCCAGAACTGTTGCTTTACCACACATTCAAGGACAAGGACACAGATTTGGGGTAGAGGCTTCAACAGGTGAGTTAGAGAAGGGCTTAGAATCTTAGCCTCAGGAATTCAGGCTTTAGGTCCATAGAATTGAGGAGGTTCCTTTTCTTATCAGGGTAAGAGAGCATATACGCTCCAACACCTTAAGGAAAAATCTAACTTTTTTTAAAAGATAGTTTTAATAAGAAAAAATAAGTATCTATGTTCCTTAGTTCACAAAACTAAACATGTCCCCAAAAGGGATGTAAAGATGAATTTCTCCAGCTTGAATCTTATTTTTAACTCAACACAGGAACTTTCTTTTTAAAGTTGTTTTTGCTATGTATAATAAGAAACCATTTGTTGTATGAATTTTAACTTCCCTCACATTCAAACCAGCATCATCTTCTGTATTTGTTTGGTAACTCTTGATGTGTTTGGGGTTTTCTTTGAGAGGAGCTGCTATGCTGTGCTTACTCACTTAGTCGTGTCTGACTCTTTGCAACGCCCTGGACTATATCCCACCAGGCTCCTCACATTCAATTAAGAAATGTTGTTTATTAGGAAGCTTTTGAAGGTGAGGAGTATGAGTATTATCTTGATTGTGGTGATGTATCACAGGTGTATATATATGTTCAAATTATTAAACTGAATACTTTACATATATGCAGCTTCTTGTATATCAATTATACTTCATCAGTTCAGTTCAGTCACTCAGTTGTGTTTGACTCTTTGCGACCCCATGAACCACAGCATGCCAGGCCTTCTTGTCCATCACCAACTCCTGGAGTTCACCCAAATTCATATCCATTGAGTCAGTGATGCCATCCAACCATCTCACCCTCTGTCATCTCCTTCTCCTCCTGCCCTCAATCTTTCTCAGCATCAAGGTCTTTTCAAATGAGTTGGCTCTTCTCATCAGGTGGCCAAAGTATTGGAGTTTCAGCTTTAGCATCAGTCCTTCCAATGAACACCCAGGACTGATCTCCTTTAGGATGGACTGGTTAGATCTCCTTGCAGTCCAAGGGACTCTCAAGAGTCTTCTCCAACACCACAGTTCAAAAGCATCAATTNTGGAGTTCACCCAAATTCATATCCATTGAGTCAGTGATGCCATCCAACCATCTCACCCTCTGTCATCTCCTTCTCCTCCTGCCCTCAATCTTTCTCAGCATCAAGGTCTTTTCAAATGAGTTGGCTCTTCTCATCAGGTGGCCAAAGTATTGGAGTTTCAGCTTTAGCATCAGTCCTTCCAATGAACACCCAGGACTGATCTCCTTTAGGATGGACTGGTTAGATCTCCTTGCAGTCCAAGGGACTCTCAAGAGTCTTCTCCAACACCACAGTTCAAAAGCATCAATTTTTCAGTGCTCAGCTTTCTTTAAAGTCCAACTCTCACATCCATACTCGACTACTGGAAAAACCATAGCCTTGACTAGACGGACCTTTGTTGACAAAGTAATTATACTTCATAAAGCTGTAAAATAAAATAAAGTGCTGTATTCTCATTTAGCTCAGCTCAACAGCTCTTTACTGAGAGCCCTCAAAGAAGAAGGCAGGAACCATTGTGTTAAAAGTCAGTGAGGCGGAGGTGAATGTAGCACATTCATGTAGGTTTCAGGGAGTTTGCATCTTTATTTTATTTTCACTGAATGCCATAGTGGGCATTATGTCATGACTATAGAAAAGCTGGAATTTTTAATGCAGTGCTTAAAGGGTGACAGTGACATTAATTTTACAAACTAATTAAAAAAATTGACCTCAATAACTCCTCTTAGATTATTTGCAAAGAGTTTAAAACCATAAGACTAGGTCCATACTCATTTCCTATCACTAAAACTGAAAATAAATGTGTCAGATGAACAATGATCTTTACATTGTTACTGTCTCTCTCCACAGACATTCATAATTTTATTTCTTTGCAAGAATTTCTCACTGCATCTTGGAATTCTCTCCATGGGTCCAACTTCAGTGGCTTTTCAGACCACCCCCATTTCTATAATCATCTCAGATGCTGATCATCAGCTCAAAGTCCTTAAATTTCCCAAGAGAAGTCATTAGGAAAGAAAGTAGAAAAGTCCAAAGGGAATATTTGCCCAAAATTCACATCAACAGAGATGCAGGCTGGCTTCCAGCCTAGCACAACAGGTCCACCAGCTGGGACCGCTGGTTCTCCATTTGCAAGCCCAGATGCACCCCCAGGTCTAATCCTGAGCTGAGGCAAGAAGGTTAAGAAGGTCCTTTTGTGTGTTCCCTCTGTTTTGAGTGCATTATACAATTTATCCCCACCTTTTTAATTCTCCCAACACTCTCTGCCAGCACTAGGCGGCATGAGCCCTGCTCAAAGGCAAGATATCTGAGTTTTTACCAACAGTGAGTCAGTAGTGAATCCAGAATTAAATCCAGGTCTGTCTGGCCCTAAAGTCTATGCCCTTTCAGCCATACCACACGGCCAGTGCTAGACAATACCCCTCTTATGCTGAGCATCCAGCATCTCTGAACCCTCAGCTGGTGCCTGGAGCCCTGCTACCCACTGACTCACGGGTATTCAGATCGCTAATGAATTCCTTCTGCTGGGATCTGTCTCTCTTCTGGGGCACCCAATTTCCTTGTCTTGATCCCTATTGCTGACTGCATGTTTGGCTCTTCTAGGCTATGTCCCTACTCGTTGGAATCTCTCCTGTTCTGGCCAGACCAATCTTCCCTCAGCCCCTGCAGACTGACCAAGGGTCATTCCTGGCCTCTTCCCCCGGTGCCCCTCAATCTGCCCCACCTGCCTGTGAACCACTAATCCAGGGCAGTGTGAAGCCCTCCCAAAAACGGACAGAAAATATCAGGACACCAGAGATGGCAGGTAATAGATTCTGTGATGGAACTACGCCCAACAGACAGAGCAAAAGCTGACTTCCAAAAAAAAAAGAACAGGCTTTGCCCAGAACTTTCTAGATCTCTAGCCTCAGACCCAAAGTGAAAGTCACTCAGTCATGTCTGACTCTTTGCAACCCCATGGACTATGAAGTCCATGGAATTCTCCAGATCAGAATACTGGAGTGGATAGCCTTTCCCTTCTCCAGGGGATCTTCCCAACTCAGGGATCAAACCCAGGTCTCCCACACTGCAGGCAGATTCTTTACAAGCTCAGCCACAAGGGAAGTCCAGCCTCAGACCCAAGAAAGGTATTAAACTTTCTCCAAACTTTTTCTTAGAATTTCATTTACCACAGACAACCAGGGCCAGACTAGCAGAAAGGAGAACTTCAGAACAAAAGCAATTTTCTTCAGGAGCAGATGTCAACCTTTCCAAAGAGAGGCCCCACCAGGCTGCACCCTCCGAGCTCAGGCGGGCTCTGCCCAGGCAGGGTGAGCAGGTGCCCACTCATCTCAGGGGGTAGAAAAGTGTACTGACTCTCGATGAAAACCGCAGGCAACAAAGTCCTGCCCTAATTTAGAAGAGCGTTTGTGTTCCAAGCTGGATCAGTGCATCTCCAAAAGCACTCTGGCTTCTGATTATCTCAGCCATCCCACTCTTGGAATCAACCAGTGTCTCCTGCACTGGTAGGTGGATTCTTTACCACTGAGCCACCTGGGAAGTCCTGTCTCAGCCATAGCTGTTATGATAAAGTGATCTGTTGAGCTGAAGCAATTCTCTAAATACGTCAGAACCCTGACTGCCTTTTGAGAAACCTGGATCCAGGTCAGGAAGCAACAGTTAGAACTGGACATGGAACAACAAACTGGTTCCAAATAGGAAAAGGAGTACNGAGGGGTTGGGGGAAGGAGGAGAAGGGGACGACAGAGGATCAGATGGCTGGATGGCATCACCGACTCGATGGATGTTAGTTTGAGTGAACTCTGGGAGTTGGTGATGGACAGGGAGGCCTGGTGTGCTGCAATTCATGGGGTCGCAAAGAGTCGGACAGGACTGAGTGAGTGAACTGAACTGAACTGAAGTTCTACCAAAGAAGTAGAGGGTACTGTGGTCAGGGAGGAACTCAAGATAATTCAGACAACAGAATTTATTCAAGGGAAGGTGGTATTTGAACTAGATCCTGAAAGACTGGCAGGCTTCTAACAGAAGCATGAACAAATGCAATGGGGATGGTCCAACCATGGCACAGTCTTGAATTCTCTTTGTCTCTGCACTGGTTGGAAGTCCTAAGACTGAATCTGTTTGGTCTGTTAAACTTTGAGAAAGAAATAAGAAATTCTATTCTTCGGTTACACAGTTTAACCGAAGGCGGCTCTGCTGATGTTCTATTTCAAATTATTTCATTTTAACTCAAAGTGAAGGCAACACAAAGGAGTTAGCTACATAGTTGCTCTTTTAACAGTCCTGACCTCCCTTAGCACGTTTAATTATTTTATAATTACTCCTACTTACAGCCCAATATGGAAATTATATGCAGATTATCAATCTTTATGATGAACACAAAAGAAAAGCAGTCATCACTCTCTGTCCCCAGAAGTTCTCCTCCCTTTACCATGAGAACAAACAGCCCTCTCTGGGCAGTGAAGAAAGCTGAGGAAAGGTGGAGACCAGAGGACCATGGGTGTAAGCTTGGATACTTCGCCAAGGACATAGCGCCCAAAATGCTTACACATTTCCAGAGAGAGTTCACCTTTTGTTTATCTCACCCACAAAAAACAAATGCTCTCTAAGACAGCCAAGTGTTCAATTAGAAAAAGGCCTACAAGACTCATCAAGTTTTGTGAAAGTCAAAAACATTTCAGCACAATTTTTCTTCCTTTCAATCCCTCATCTTAGCTCACTATTACATTAAAAAATAAGCTCGAGCTCAATTTAGTGAACCATCCGTGACTGGACACCAGGTTGGTGCTGGCATCACTAGACTTCAGCCCTATATCTTCAGTTGGATGTCCGGCCTTTCCTGAGTCATTGCTTTGCACTTAAGGGGAGGCGATTAGTGGGAACTCATGACAGTTGATGGGACAATGACTCAAATAACACTGACGTACCCCAGGTTAACGCTTCCCAAGTCTGTGGTCACCCAAGTCATGCCAGAAAGAAAGGGAAAGCCCAGCTCAGAGTGGCCTGATGCTTGTAACCAATGACCCTGTGTTCCTGTAAGAACACAGACCCTCTGCAGTGCTGCAATCTTATCATGGCTTTTATGGAATAATTTCAGGAAAATAGAATTTGGGTAAGGCCAGTATTGCATGAGTGTCTGCTTATGTTCAGTCTTAAATCTCAGACCTCACCTATTCCAAGAGATACCAGGAGCATCCCAATTGCCAAAGAAGAGAACCACTTAACCTCTTGTGGTTATTTTAAGAGCCAGTAAGTATAAAACAAAGCACTTACCCCTTATCCTCCAGTATCTCTGACTGAGGGGCCATTATGTTCATTCAAAGCCTCTTCCCTCCTGAAGTTTATAATCTAGTTTGGGAACAAGACAGAGAAATGAGTCATCAAGAAACAGCATCAGACTTGAGCAGCCACACAAAGCAACTTCAAGGTTGTCCAGGTCTACCCGACTGAGGAGGAAGAGAGAAATCTCCTCAATAATTCAGAGGAAGAGAGAAATCTCAATGGTCTGGATTGGCTGCGAGGATGTCTGGGTAGAAGGTAGGACCTGATGGAATTGTGTGGATGGAATTTTTTGTTTTTTCTGTATGAAGAGATGGGCAGACAGCATTCACAACATGCCAAGCAGACCCAGAGTCTCAGAGGAGGAGTGTGTCTGGTGACTTCAGGGACAGTAGGGCCACATCTGAGTTGTATCCAAGGATGAGTTATGCAAAATAAGACTGAAAAAGCAAGTTGAGGACAAACTGTGAAGGGCCTAGAAGGCCAGACTTTGGGGGTTCAGAAGCTAACCTAACTGTGAGCAGCTAGCATGACCCTTTACTTGGATCTGCAAAAGAGATTAGTGGTTAAGAGCCAGCCTCAGTTTCTCAGCCTTTAAATGGGGATAGAACAATACCCACTTCCTCAAAGTAACATATATATATATATATGGAACCATTATATATATGTGTGTATGAAAATAAATATATACATTTATATAGCTTATATATCTAAGCTGATAAATTACATATTAGTATATACGTACATATATTGCTTATTGGGCTCCCCAAGTGGCTCAGTGGGTAAAGAATCCACCTGCAATGCAAGAGACCCAGGTTCAGTCCCTGGGTCAGGAAGATAACTTGGAGGAGGATATGGCGGTCCACTCCAGTATTCTTGCCTGGAGAATTCCATGGCCAGAGGAGCCTGGCAGGCCATAGTCCATGAGGTAGTAAAGAGTCAGACAAGACTGAAGTTACTGAGAACACACAGCACTGACTGCTTATACCTAACACATAGCATGATAAACATAAATAATATAATAACATATAGCTTAGAACAGGGGTCTGGCAAGTAATAAGTTTTCAGTATGTTATTATTTCCTTATTACTGGTGACATTCATCCACCCTCCCAAAGAGTTTCACGCCCTTTGGACATGACTAAACAGGAATATTTGATTCATTCTTTGGATTTTATATACTAAAAATAAGTATGAGTCTCTTGGCCCATGACAGATGGAGACCTGTTTCCGAGCTGCACCCCAAAGAGAAAGAAGGCATGGGGTGGAATAAAAGTCCGGAATCCGAGCCTGGGCAAGCATGCCCCGCAGTGCGGAGTCTCGCGTCTTTCCCGGCCCTTCCCCTGGCAGCAGGGAACTGAGAAGCCTGCCCATTAGAGCGCTCGAAACAGTGATTAAGATGGACATCCTCTGAAACAAATCGGAAACTTTTTCCAAAGGGGGGAAAAGGCTGAACTTCCACAGTATAAATATTACTAGATGGCCTCGGGCTCAGATGCCATTCACAAACTCCTCAAGCTGCGCTCTTGCAATTTATGACATTTAACAGAGCCCCTGGAGAGAGCGTCAGTCCTGCCTTCGCTCCCGAGTCAAATATTAGCCTCCTCGTGTTAATGAGGCCGAGTCAGGGAAAAGGAAGACAGGAGATCATTTGAGTGATTTTGCTAGTTAACTTTCAGCCTCTTCTCTGCCCAAACCCCAACCCTTTCTCCTCTTCCCCTGCTCCAGAGAGAAGCTGGGCGCTCTCTGACGAAGACTCCAGCGCGCCCCCTTCAGGCGGCTCCAGGGTGGCTCACCACCACCCCAGGTGTCACAGGCTGCTCTGTGCCCAAACGCCAGGGCACAGTGGAGGGAGGACGGGAAGACACACAGGGAGGAGCCCGGCACGATGGATCCCAGCAGGGCCCTCGGCCTCGCCCCGGGCTCTGCCTTCGCGAGCCTACCTCTCTCCAGCGCCGAAAGCTGTGTGGCTCTACTGAAAACAAACTTTTAGGCTTCCAGCAAGGGAAGACCTGAACTTTTACACTATATAGTCTGACCGCGGTCCACATCTGGACACAGAGGCTCTTCATCTGCCTCAGGAACACGCTCCTACATTCCAGCCCTGACCTTCTCTAGGGCACGCAAATTATGCTCTATACGCTTAGGATTGTCAGAGTCGGCAAAAATGAATAATTTTAATATGTCTTCCCATGCAATATTTTTTATATACTTATACTAAAAATTTTGTCTTTGTTCATTTGAAACTCAAATTTGATTGAGCCCCCTGCTATTCATCTGGCAACCTGTTGAGGAAACCTCAGCTTCCTTATCTCTAGATGGAATATTAAAACTAGATCAGTGATTTTCAAATTTTTTGAAGGATGAAGTTCTCTTGTCAAAAAAAAAAGAAAAAATTATTGGAGACTTCTCTGGCGGTCGGTCCGGTGGTTAAGACTCCATGCTTCCCCTGCAGGGGGCACGAGTTTGAGTCACGGTCAGGGAACTAAGATCCCATTCGGTGCATGGTATAGGAAAAAAAAAAAAAAAAAAAAACTTAACCAGAAGCACAATACATGGAATAGGTAGAACAAAGCAGCTATGGCAGAAGCAAAGGAAGGTCGCCAGAGCCCCCGCCCCGCATCTTCTGCTGAACCCAATCTGCACTGAGTACTGTTTCAAAACCAAGGGAGCACACCATCTATCCCACCCTTTTCATCCCTGCAATCTCCATCAGCCTTCCTGTGGCCTTAACAAATTAAGATCCTACAAAAATTCAGGTCATTCATGTCTGTTTCTCTGACACAGGAATTTTTCACATGTGCACTGTCCTGGAGGTAAGGGACTCATCTTCAGATTCTGCAGGTCCTGATTCCAACCTCCAAACCCATGAGATGTGGGCTAAGCACCCCCTTAGACTCCTGCCATGAAGTGAAGCATCTCAGAAACTATGCTTACTGCGGGAGTTGCCCTAGCCAGGCTGTGGCTGGCGATGGAGAATGCATGGCCTCCAAGACCAAGGACTACCACTGTTCAACTGGGTGAACTTGGGACTTAGCCTCTCTGAATATCAGTTCCTTAGATAAAGGGTTATTTTTTTAATTATCAGATAAGGCATATAAAAGAGTTTCATGTAAAAGATGCCAGGGCTTTCCCCTCAAAAGAGCACAATATTATATGATTTCATTTATATGAAACTCTAAAAAATCCAAACTAATCTACAGTAAGCAAAGATCAGTGTTTGCCTAAGGACAGGTGGCACTGGGAGATATTTTGGGGTGACGGTTATGTTTACTATCTTGATTGCGATGATGGTGTCTTATGTCAAAATTTATCAAATTGTAGTCTTTAAATATGTGCAGTTTACTGAATGTCATTTATCTCTTAATAAAGCTATTTAGAAGAAAATAAATAAGCCTAAAATGTTAAAAAAAATATATTATCATTCTTATGCTTATTTTTATCCTGGCTTTGAGAATTCCTCCTGGGATTTAAGGATTGTCCTTTTCTCCCAAGAGCCAAGTGTGCTTCTTTAAAAAAAAAAAAAATTCAAATTGTTGTGACTTTGGCCCCAGCTCACTGAATATCACCTCAGAGGTGCAAAACATTCTAAACGGCCCTTTAGCAGAGGCATTCTTTTCTCCTCCCTCTCCCCTGCATCCAAATCCTATTAATTCTGTCTCCTGCTGTCTCCAATACCTCTTCTCCTTCCTCTACCTTCACCATACTGGTCTAGACACTACTCTGCCTTGCCTGGACCTCTGTAGTAACTCCTGGAGGCTCCAGGCTCCCCAGTCTTGCTCATCTCCATTAGCCATACTTCAGCTAGAGTGATCTTTTTAAATGCAAATATAATCATGTCCTTCTGCTGCTTAAACCTTAAGGTTAGCCTTTAGAAAAAGACCCAAATGCTCCACCACTGCCTCTAAGACCCCCATGATCTGGCCCTTAGTCACCTGTCTAGTCACAGCCTGCACCACTCTTGTTTTCTGTGTCCCAGCCAATTAGGGCTTCTTTAAATGGACCACTCTCTTTCTCAACCCCAGCCCTTCCTATGTTCCCCATAAGCTAGTCCCTCTGCCTGAAAGATTCTCTGCCATCATTCATATAGCCAATGCATCCTTAGGGTTTCAATAGAAATATCACTTTCCTGGAGAAGCTTAATTAATTCTCTAGACAAAGTCCGCCCCCACCTAATTTAAGTCTCCAATATATCTCCAGTGGGTTAGCTCCCCATTGTACCAGTTCCCATCCTGATAGCTGTTCCACCGTGCTGATCACCATCACAAGTCCTGCAAGGGCAGTTGGTATTCAAATGCCAACTCTTTGGTGCAGACACACACTCGTATAGAAAGCAACTCTATAATATAGATTGTGAGCTTACTCTTATATTTTCCTATGATGAGGAAAGAGTATGTTGACGAGTGTTCTTTTTGATAATTACCTTTTTCATTGTAAATGAATACCTTCCCTCTCTAATTTTACTGTTCACGCTCTCTAACTCACTGTCTTCACTGAGGAAATACATCCAAAGGAAAGATCTAAGTTGTGAAATAAAAATTTATAGAGAAAAGTGTTTATTTAAAACAAAAAAAAATTAAGATGGCCAAAGTATGATGATAGTGAAATAAATTATGGCGTATCCATAGACTAGAATGTGCTTTCCAGGTAGCTCAGTGGTAAAGAATCTGCCTGCAATGCAGAGACTTCAATCCCTGGGTCAGGAAGATCCCCTGGAGAAGGAAATGGCAACCCACTCCATTATTCTTGCCCAGGAAATCCCATGGACAGGGGAACCTGGAAGGCTACAGTCCATGGGGTCACAAAAGAGTCAGACATGCTTTAGCAACTAAACAACAACAACAAATAAATTAGAATATTAAACAATAACTTTAAAAAGCAGTTGCATATTTATGGTTTTTAATAATAGGAAAAAATATTTATGATGAAGTGAAAAGGTAGGTTTATTTTACCTATTCCATTTTATTGCATCTAATATATTTTAGAAATGTTTCATTAAAACCATCCCTAATTTGGGAGAGAAACTGACACAAGATAGCCAAAAATTAGATCTGTGGAAGAGAACTACGGTGGCAGATCATTATTATTATTTAGTTGAAATAATATTCGTACATACAATGCACATCGCTGAGCACATTTTCAGTCATATCAAATATCCCTCACATGCTAGCTTCTAGAATCCCTGTGAATTGCTTACACAAAATCTTCGAACAAGTAGCCCCAGCATGATGCCCTTGAGGCAAACAAAGGAGCGAGATGACAAGAATGTATGTCGAATTCCGTGAAGCTGCCCCACAGGCAATTTTGGTTCTTCCAGACCTGTTACCCGAAGTCTGGCACACTAGAGCCCCAACATAACTAAATGAGGATATTTCATCCATAAAATGAATATTCAGCGTGTCCCCTGGGACTCCCTCATAACCAGAGGGGAATATTTCTGTTCCTGCCTTCTGCCTTCTGCATTGGTGACTAACAAACAACTTACCACCTTACTGCCTCCCTGCCAGGAACTACATGTTTCACCACGTGATCTTATCTTTATTTCAGTTCCTGATAAGCAGATTAAAGATGCCATTAATAAAGATTTAGGACGTTTCTATTGTTTGAGTTACTGTAAAAAACATCCAAGAACTATACTTAGAAGCTGCTTGGTACTGGGGAGAACACTATGTTTTAGAGTAACAGAGGCCAGGATTCAAATTCTGGCTGAGTGTCTTCTGAGATACTTAATCTGACCAACCCTCAATTTCCTTATAAAATAGTGCTCAAGAACCACTTTCCCAGTGATGAATTTAAGCCTTGTCCGGTGCCTAGTATATTGTGGCAACATAATAAATTTTTTGCAAATGAATGGCCTTAAAATACTTAGCAGAGTGCCCTTCTGGGTCCATCAGTGCTACCCAAATATTAAAGTGCATAAGGAAGCATCTTCAGATCCTGAAAAAATATAGATTGAGATTCACTAAGTCTGAGGAGAGATTTCTAACAAGCTCTGCAGTGACACCAGTGCTGTGGGTATACAGACCAAGCTTTGAGTAGCAAAGTTTTACATCACTGGTTCTCAAACCTGGCTACACCTTGTCAAGAAAGTTTTAAAAATACTGATGACTGAGTCCCACTTTTAGTTGATCTGGAAGTGTGACCTGAGCTTTGAGATTTTTAAGGGCTCCCTAGGTGATCCTAGGTACACTGTAGAATAGGAATACTCATGTTTGAAAATCACTACTCCCTATAGGAAGTGCTTAATAAGTAAGGCCTATCATGATTATAAATTTGATGAGCGTCCAGATGACTGTAATCACATTTAAGTAACATATAACATACTATAATACTATTCTATAATAAATAATATGAACCATGCTGTAATAAAGAGCAGAAAGAACCAAATAACTCAGCAGGTAGGTCTCATATTGCCAAAGATGCAAGAGAGAATGAACCAATCAGAGTTTGGTTGGTTTGGTTGGAATTTAGAGTTTGCTAAACTTTTAACTACTTTAAGTGAATTCTATGCAATGCTTTAAAAAAAAAAAAGAGTGCTTTTTTTAAGGTGTTCTCATCAGATGTACTCAAGTGCATGGTATACATCGGCAGGTTTTCATCCTATCTTGTTAACTGAAATGTTTGGGCTCCTTTTAACCATGCATTCTCATTTCTAGCAGAGAGTGGGAGCGCGAGCACATGATACAAGAGGGAAAATGTCGAGACAGCGTTTTCAAACATGATCATCCAAATGTGCAGGGACATGCAGCTCAGAAGGAATGGAGTAAGACGATACAGCAATGAGGGAAGGGAGCAGGTGACGCAATCTGATGTGACGCTGACACGCCAGATCAAAGACAGACGGGCGAGCAACATTTCATTTGGGAATCAAGTGAATTGTTATAAAGTTAAGAGTGAGGAGGACTGTGGAAATAATAGGACTGGCTTTCAGCCATCACATCTAAGGACTTTGCCCAGAGGTAGTATTCAAGTGCTCGTTCAGAACACACGGTCTGGAAGTGTAAATGAAAGTGTCCAAGATTCCAGTGGGCTCTGCTTGTCTTTAAATATCTCCCCCCAACCCTGGAGCCTCTGACCTTCCTGAGAATGTCACTCAGATTCCAACAGTCTTCCTCCAAAAGGACCAATCTCTTCTCCCTGGGATATTTAAGTATTCTACCCACTCACTGAGTTTAGCGCTTAATTTGCATTTAGCACCTGCTTTTGGACTCACTTATGATCTATGTGACTAACTTTTAAGCTAAAAAGTATTTTCCTGCACCATATTTTCAAACTATTAAATGTCTTTTCATATTCCCTTAAACCTAATAATTTTATAATGTCCTCTTAATTTTTTGACTCCTTGCCATCGCTTTCCTGTTTTGCAGAACAAATCTGTCACTTCAAAGGAAACAGCTTTAAACAATTCATTTGCAAAGCTGACCCCATTGAGGAATCTGAAAAAAGCATGGAATGGCTTTCTCCCTAGCCTTTTCTCTCTCTGAGGTTGCCTGAGTTGTACAAGATATTTATTCTTTTTCACCTTGTTTTTTCTGTGTTTTCTGTTAGTGTATTAAAAATGAAAGATTTTAACAAAATGATGCAAAATTTCTCAAAAGGACACATCAAAATTTATCCTGATAAAAGTGGGAGTGGAATTAATATGAACAAATTGTACAACTTACAAAGAAGGTGAGCATGTCTAAAACACTAGAATTATATTTACTCTGATCAGACCCTGAGTCTTAATAAATAAAGTTCAAGGAATACTATGGAGTTAATAGTAATTGGATTTAAAATGTGAAACTATGTATTTTCATAACAGTGATCAGAATCATAAAAGAAAGAATAAAAACTGATTTGAAATCTCTGTCATATGCGGGCAGATGAGAATTTCAGTAAAGTACAACTGGACAGAGTAGCTGGAAGGGCCTGATAACAAGGAAGATGACCACAACTGGATCCACTCAGTGGAGTCAAATGAGAGATCTAGCCATAAGCACTGGGAGGAAACACAGCCTGACAGGTGCAATATCTCTAAAGGGTATAGTCAGAGAACATGATGGCTGACACACAGTAGCTACACCTGGATGGATAGATGGATGGATGGATGGATGGGTGGGTGGCTGAATGGATAGATGGGTTGGTGAGTGAATAGATGAAAGGGTGGACAGGAGGGTGGATGGGTGGATGAATGGGCATTCAGACTCACAGTCCAAAAAGAGATAGCATGCTATCTAAAAAGGCAGTTCATCAGGGAATATAAGGGACCCAGGAGAACCCCAGCAGCCTTGACAGGCAGGCAGCATCAGAGAGATCCTTCTACAGATAGAAGGTATTCAGGGAGAGAGAATGGAGAGGAATCTAATAAGGGCAGAATCTCCATCCTGGAGAAAGCAAAATACATGGAAGACCGTTGAGACAATCATTTATAACAGGCAAATAATACAAAAACTGAACTCTCCAGTGGAAGCAAGAACAATCAGGTCCTGAGAGCTAGACAGAGCTCAGTTCTCAGATGTAAGGCGAGATGATGTCTGAGGCACAGGCATGAGATGAACGCTATACCAGTACCCAAAACCACTTGATGTTCAAATCTGAAACTCCTTAAATCCTTCTTGCCTGCAAGTGGAATTAGTTCTTGAGCCCTGGGCTGAGACTACAAATGTATTTAGGAAGATCTAGCCTTGGGGAGAGGAGACAGTGGCTGGAAATCAGACAGCCTATGAAGCAAACAGAACCTTAACAAACAAAGGAAAGAACTGAGATGGAGCTCCAGAAAAAAACACAAACATCAAATCCCAGGGGCCTTTCCAACAGTCATCTGAAAGCACATCCATCCTACAGACAAACAGCTCTGTGGCTGAGAGCTTGAAAGCTCATGCAGTCCCACTTCTACATGCCCCCGTTACACTAGTAACCTGGTAATACCAGCACTACCAGCCACCAATATTCCCTGACTTCCTTTCTGTGCAAAGAGCCCTGTCCCAGGTTCCCACCAGGAAATGGAATTCCTTCGATTTAGAATAAACTGATGACAGGAATGGTAAGACTGAGCAGTGATGATGTGAAAAATAGCCAAGGATTTTCTCTTTCAAAATCAAAAAGAAGACCATATATTCAAGTAGCAGGGACTTCTGCCACTTAATAAAATGGATGGGAAATGGTCCATTTGGACTCATAGGAATGCCACTTGCTGCAATCAAACAGCCAAAGTGCACAGAAGGCACTTCACGTTCCAGCCCAGGTCCAGTCCTGTGATGCCCTCATCCAGGTCGGCCTCAGTGGCTGAGCCTCTCTCCAGCCAGAAGGACAAAGCAGAGGAGCTGAGGTCATGGACCCAGCGCCCTAGGATACAGCCGTTTACTCCTGTGGAGAGAAGCTCCTTCTCCCACTCCCTCCGCCTGCAGTTCCGAGGTGCCTTCTCCACATCTGTATTCTGAAGGGGTCCTCTGATGAAGTGGCATTGAGACTGAACAGTTGTTTGGGTCTGAGTCCATTCCGTATATTTAGCCCCCAGCATTGCCTCCAGCCACGCGCACTTGCTTAAGAGGATCATTTGCTCCTGATGTTTGCTGGGAGCATCAGCAAGATGTGATTGTGCTGCCTTTGCTTAGCAAATAACCCCAGTTTCAAAGAAGAAAGTCAAGCTGCCCTGTAAACCAGAGCCGCAATGGAGGATTCCACTGTGGAGACTCGGCTTTCGAGAACCAGGGTCTGGGGGACCTCATCCCACAGCTCTGCGAAGCGCCGTGTTGCAGCATCCTCACCCCTGGGGGCTGTGTGGCTCTAACAGAGGAAAGGAAGTACTTTTGCAAAAAGTCTGGCTCCCTGTGCTGAGAAAAGTGGGAAGAAAAAAAAAAATCTGAAATCTGAACGTTGATAAGAAGACAGCCACCAGGCTGATTTTAAAGAACAGGAGAGCACCCTCACACTAATGCAAGACTCCTGGATCTTCACACCACAGCTTCCTTAGTGCCAGCAATGATTAGGGAGATCTCACCCCAAAGACCCACTCCTCCACGCAGACCCTCCATGATATTTCAAAGAATTGGGCTGGACCGCTCTTGTCTTCTTCCCATGGGGGGAGAAAGTGCTCATGTGTGTCAGAGCCTAGAGACTCAAAACAGAGCAGCTTTATTCCATTCACCTCCACTTCCCTTTGAGAGCTTGTCCTAGCTTGAACCACTAATACGGTCCTCCTTTTCTTGCCCTTCCTGAATTCCCTAAAGGGTAAAGCAGGGTTGGGGAGACAGGACTCTTCCGTGTCATCCTGGCAGAAAGTTGAAAATCTCTCTTCCCCAAACTGTGGTTTCCTCCACAGGGAAAAGGGGATGACAATGCCTACCTCACAGAGCTGCTGAGACAATTAGATGATACAATGAGTGCGCAGAGCCCAGCCTGCAGCAGGCATACAATACATGTCGGCAGGTATCACACTGTTCTCTCCCCTGACAAGCCATGAGCACTAGCAACCTGCATACCATTGCTTTGTTCTCTCCCCTGACAAGCCAGGCACACCAGCAACCTGCATACCATCGTTACCTCCTCTGTCACTGGCTACAACCACACACAGCTCAACCTCACCAGACAAGGCAGTTGCAGCATCGCTCCAATCTGGCTGCCATCAGCTCGCACCCCTGGAGAGCAGGCAAACCATTCTCATCAAAGTGAGGTGAGCCCCAGAGGACAAGCTTTGCCATTGGAGAGGACTGAACTTTAAGCTAAACTGGAAATAAAACAGAAGTTCTCTTCAGAGTGCAAAACATCTGGTTACCTCTCTTTTCCCGTTCATAACACTGCCCATTACTGCAGTTACAGGCTGGCTTCAGACAGCCATGCTGTAGTCCTCAGGGAAGACTGCATCCATTTTTGATCCACCTGAAACCACATAAGTGTCCGAGAAAATCCCAAGCCCTATTAAGATTTACAGACCAATTTTCTAAACTGAAATGGTTTGCATAGGCTTTGGATAAGAATCTGAAACACGTTTCCTTCTCCAAACTGGACCACTTGAAAAGAAGAAAATACAATAGTAGCTTTCTAGGGAGCGGTTTGCAGCAGCAGAAGACCAAAGAAAACAATTATCTGGAAAATGAGTGTTACAAATCAACAGTTCTACAGGAAAGACATGAGCCTGCATGTCATAGAACTTGGGGGTATACACCTGAAATCGCTACTCTGATGTAAAAAGTCACCAACTGAACCCTAGTGTTATCATTTACTTGGTCCCTGACCGCTATCTCCCAAGTTATGATAGAAGGGATGTCATGACAGAAGAGATAGAGGAGATACTGTCTATCCAAATAGTCACTGGGAGGTGGTTGCAAATCATAAATCTGCAGTGGTATCCACTTCTCATTACAGTTTATAACAGCTGTCACCATGGAAGGAATGGGGGTTCTGGACTTGTCTGTCTCGGAGGGAATAGAGACACTGAACTCCATGAAGCTACAGTGGAAGCCAGTGCTTTCCTGGGTATAATCTCCCCTTTAATCAGTCAGTATGGAGTTCTCTTAGGATGAACAGGACTTTATTGGGAGCCTAGAAGCATATTCTTAAAAGTAGAAGTAACCCCACATGACTTAAAATGTTTACCATATTGAACTGGCAAAATGAAAACCTTACTGGGTAAGAAAAATGAAAATAAATAATATCCTTAAATGGCAAATGGTCTTTAGATATGTTTTTCCACTATTTCTCATCTTTGTTGACCATCTGAGGTCTTCAAACATCATTTTCATCTTCAAATGAATTTGGGGCTCTCATGGCATCTGTCCACAATATCAAAGCAGTTTCAAAATTAGCAAATTCCCTATTTCCCCAGAAAGGAATCTCTGAAACCATTTTACAGGAAATGCTAGAAAAATGGAATCCCAGTACATCTGGTGGGGGTGGTGGGCAATGCGAAGCGAGAAATGTTTAAGAAAATATCTGAACTCAACTTGCTGAAATTGCACAAAATAAATAGACAAAAAAACCCGAGACAGTTGCCTCCATTCCTTCCCACACCCCTGCCTTCTGGAAGGTCACTGTCTTTACTAGTCCTGCTAGAGAAATATTCCTGGGGTAAGAGCTGTCTAGAGAAAAGGACTCCTTTAGCAGTGCCCTTCAGCTTCACCTCCAAAGCTTTACCTACTTGTGTTTATCCTGAAAACTTTTCTCATTTTTCTCCTTTCCACTTGATCTTCCTTAAACAGACAACATCAGCAATACCTGGGCTGTTGTTAAGAACACAGACTCTCAGAGTCCATCCAGCCTACTAAAGAATTTGCCTCTTATCAAGACTTCCCTCCATATGATTTCCTCACACATAGATTTCCTCACACATAAACGTCTGAAAATCCTGCATTACATTCTTTCCATTCCTCAACCCAGTTGGACCTTCTGAGTCCTCTCTCTTTTGACTGTCATTCCTAATGCTTTTCTCCTGATTTCAGCCTCAAGTCTCTCCCTTATTGTTCTCTGCCCCATCCCCCACCAAATACGAGGCTGAATGCAGGAAGACAGTATTTTTATTTTGTCTCCCGTGCTTCCATTACCTGACCTGGCCTAGGTGAGCCCAGTCTCCTTTATTAAATCTGTAGCTCAACTGATGAGGAGCCTGGTAGGCTGCGGTCCATGAGGTTGCTAACAGTCGGACACGACTGAGCTACTTCCCTTTCACTTTTCACTTTCTTGCATTGGAAAAGGAAATGGCAACCCACTCCAGCATTCGTGCCTGGAGAATCCCAGGGACAGTAGAGCCTGGTGGGCTGCCGTCTATGGGGTTGCACAGAGTCGGACACGACTGAAGCAACTTAGCAGCAGCAGCTCAACTGAAACAATTGTTTGTGTACCCCGTGCCAGGCACTAGAGCTACAAACGGAGCCAAGACACTGGCCTGTCCTCCAGGAGAGACATTCTACACGGGAAGAGCTCGACTCTCTACTGTCATTCAGCTCCACAGCAGCTCCACCGCGAGCTCTTCAAAGGCACGAAGGCCTGGCCAAGAGACGGGCAAACGTGACAGCAAGCTTTCCTCCAGAGTCCAGAGAGGAGGACCAATCAGACGCCAGTAGATGAAGCCAGCCAATCAGCGACCCAATCGGCTGAAAACCAGAAAGTTCCGCAGGAGGCCGGCAATGTCCCAGCACCTATCTCACACAAGTGGGGACAATTTAACAGAATTATCAGCTGTAAAATAGTATCCAAAGCAGGGTTGACCAAGCCCTGGGAAAAGACATATAAAAATTTACATTGAGATACGATCAACTAAAATTAGAGGTGTAATTAAAGTAATTAGGGTTTATTTATATGAAACTCACTGTTGCCATTAAAAATTATGTCTAGGAAGAGACAGCCCTTGCAATGCAGTGGTCAGGACTCTGAGCTTCCACTACTGGGGCACCAGTTCGATCCCTGAGTCAGGGAGCTAGGATCCCACTTGCTATGCACTGTGGCCAAAATGAGAGAAATCATGTCTAGGAAGAATACTGATGACGTGGTAGATGCTTACAGAGCTTCCTACCCCAGCAGCCTTGGACACCTTACTGAAGAATTATGTGCCTCTGTTTCCTCAACCATAAGTGAAAATACACTTAAAAAAAACACAATCCATTAATTTTAAGATGCATGTTTTCTCACATTTTAACATCTCTGAAAAAAACGATCATCATTTATGGTGACTTACAATGAACTGGTGTTTTTCTTTATTTCTTAGTGCAAATATGATGATGATGCCATCTTGGAACCCTCTTAGACCTGATAAAAAGGTGGGACTTCCTGAATATGTTTTTGTGAGAATTAAAAGAGTTAATAAAGGTAAAAATTTTAAAACTGCTTCAAGAGGAACAAGTACTGAAAGTAATGTTAGTTATTATAGCTGTTATTAGCCAGGAGCTCCTTTTAGACACAGATACCCATCTTTGCAGGAAAACACATAGGCAATCTCAACAAAAACAAATATACTCTGTTCTTCATTTTGGTCCCTGGTCTTTATATCACCCATCCTTTCCCCTCCCAAGAGGAGGGCTTCTCAAATCTGGTTGCACAGGCAAATCACCTGGGGGAGATTTTTTAAGTGCTGGCACTACACCCTCTCCCAGATACACACACACACACACACACACACACACACACACACACACACACACACACAGAGCTTTAAGTGGCCTGGGATAAGACCCTGGCATTGGAATTTTTAAAAGTTCCCTGAGCGATTTCTGATGTAGACCGAAGTCTATAAAACCACAGCAATAAATTACAAGGTCTTTGAGTGTGCAGATCCTTCTAAGAAGAAAACCAATGTAACAGTGTACTTAGGGTCCTGGAGTTAGTCAAGCCTGCATTCAGATTTCTGTTCCTCCCCTTGACCAGCTGTGTGACAAACTGCTTCACTTCTCCAAGCCTCAATTTCTTTATCTGCAAACTGGGAATAATACTTGCCTCCTAGGGTTGTTTAGGACAATCATGAAGTAAGCTGAGCATACATACTTAATAAATACATTGTTATTATTAGTGCCATTTGATAGCCATTTCAGCATCTACTCAGTGACTCAGCAGTAGAGGTGCTTAATAAATATTTGTTGACTTGAATTTGGAGACTATTAAAAGCTCCTTGAATGAGAGAAGGACATAGAGAAGGAGGTAATCAAATGATGCCAGGTTAGGGCCACTCTCACGAGTCAACCTAGGCCCTGTCTGCACCTCACAGACACGGAGGTGGGGACACAAGAATGATCACACTTCCGACCAGCAAAGCAGCACTCCTCTCCGTGAGCAATGAGGCAAAGATCTCTGCCCTGCAGACATCGCCTCTGCCTTCACTCTCCTGTGCAGGTAAATTGGCAACTGAGCAGCATCTGATAACTTGGTCCACAAATTATCCAAATCTGAGGGATCTTTCAGAAGAAGGGAAGTTGAAACAAGACAATGTATAAATACCCTACAAAATGCAGGCCTGTGATGTTCCTTTCCTCGGGGATAAACCCTGACCTCGAGAGCTGAGCAGAGAGAAGGCCCCATCCCACAGGCCTTCCATCCTGCACGCCTGGGCCGGGGGACCGCCAGCCACAACTTGCCACACTCCAGCGATAAGCTGCACTAACAAGGATACCTGGGGAAATGTGCAAAAGCTGCGAAGGGAAATGAGCCCCAGGTCCCATTCCTCTCATCAACATCAAATTTTTATTTCTTGACTAAATAGCAGCTCTGTGGAAAAGAAACAAATCTAGAACAGAAATCATTTGCTGCCCTCTTGTGGCTGACTTGGTATCCTGTCCCTCTGGTTTTCAAGATGAGACATAACCAAAAGGAGGAACATAGAGTTGGTGTCTGAAAGCTCTGCTCCCTTCTGCAAAGGACCCGGAAACATTGCACCTCTGCTTATTCCTGACCATCCCATGTATGTCTGGAAATCGGCCTAGTTCTGGCCAAGGCTCAGTGTACTTAAGGGAAGTCTGAGTATGCCTTTAGCCTTGGAGGAAAAGGGCAAGGAGGACAAAGAATAAAAGGTCTGGTTCATAATTTTTATCATTTTCCTGTGCTACAGTCTGGATCAGGGCTCTTGGCCTAACCCTGGCCAGCAGGGTGATGGGAGGTGGGAAAGAACCAAGAAGGCGAGCGATTCTAGGACTGGTCTCTAGAGCAGATGAGCTCAGCAGTTGAGGCCCATTACAAAATCCTGGACTAAATCAACAGAGAAACCAAACCCGGCTCCAGGGAGCTGGAAGCGAGGTCAATCCACACCAAAGGCAGCCTGGCTGGGGAGCAACTGTTGTACCCACCACAGCTCCTTAGTCCCAGCCCCTCTGGGCCAAAGGAGGCCTTGGCCCATCAGAAGCTTAAAAAATTATTTGTGTTTTTAGAATTGTTGAAAGATATCCTCCCTAATTTGGAATACATCCAAAACATGTGTTGAAGTTGTTGTCTCTCTGGGGAGTACACTGTGCTAACGAAAGACTAACGATGTCCCTGTTAGCCAACTCATCATCTGTAACTTAACTAGCGACAGATAAATGAACCAGAATGGTTTTTTTTAATCATTGCATTCTTAATATATACATGAAAGTTCAGAAACGTTATAGAAATGCAGCAGCACTGTCTAATAATCTAAGGAAAGGGGAGAGACTTAATAAAACAATATTTTATTTGCTATTATCTCTTTATTGGTGTCTCACAATACAAAGGCTACTGATAGCACTCCTGGAGTTGTGGTTTTAAAGCAGCATGCATTCTGACCCCAGGAGAATTCCTGTTAGGAAAGCCTGTTTCATGAGCATTCTCCATCCCAGGATAGCTGCTGTTTTCATTCTGAGGCTGGTCTGCAAAAATTGATCAATGAATTTATTTTTTCCTACTTGATTGACTGTCGTAGTATTACATAGATTCAGCTTCATAGTCACGATTCTTCAAAAGGAGGAATCACTAGACATACATTTGACTGCACTACTCACTTACCTGGCATCTCTGAAGCCCCCACATATTGTAGAGTTGAACTGCCCAATATGGTAGCCACTGACCACATGTGTCTGTTTAAATTTACATTTTAATGCATTAAAATTAAAGTACCTCCATTATATCAACCACATTTCAAGTGTTTAGTAGCCACATGTGGCTACCCGACTGGACAATAGAAATGTCAAACATTTCCAAGACCACAAAAGGGGCCCTTGAACAGTACTTTTCTATAGGATATTGTTGAAAATCTTTGGCAAAGCAAATAAGGCCCTTTACAACCTGATCCCGTCTACCTTCTTACCACTTTCTCTGGCCTTTCCTCCAAACATCCCATTATTTGGCCCTCTAACCCACCACTTCTGCTGATCTCCCTGGAATGTCTTCCCTGTACTTTCCACCCCCACTACCTGTGAATTGCTTCTAATTCTTCAAATCCAGGTTAAATATCACCTCCTCCCTGCAGTTCTCCAAGATATACCTTCCCCCATCCCACAACTAGGAGGTTCATCGGCCTCTTATAAGTAATTCCATAGCTGTTTATTTATTTATTAAATATGTGTGATATTAATTATGCTTAATAATGTATTTTACTAAGATGTAATATTTTATTATTTAGTAATAGTCATTATTATTATAGAATAGTCATTGTACCTTTGGAAATTTTATGAAATAATTATTTTAAGAAATAAATGAGAGCTCTGATCCCACCCTAGTTGGAAATACAGTTCTCAAAAAAAAAAAAAAAAAAAAACAGCTTCTTTATATTCAGGGTTAGGATGATCTGGAGAAAAAGAACTGAACTGGGAAACAGGAAACTCAGAGTCAAATCCTTGGTTCCATCCTCACTAGCTATGTGATCTTCAGGCAAGAAACTCTCTGCTTTCTCATTTATCAAATGAAGCTTTGGGTCTGGTTATTCCTAAGAACTGAGTTCATCCAGGCCTACATCTAAGTAGGTAGCCAATGGGAAATGGTAGAAATACAGGGTGGTGAAACTGGGAGATCAGAATGCCCCCTTCTTCATTACGAAGCTTCTGGAAACTAAATCTAACTAAACCTCGCCTTATTCTCCCCTCATTCACACCAAGCTGGATAACTCCAAGGACTATTACCTCAGTCAAGTCACCAGATTCTTATAGACAAGTCAGGAGTCAGTCTACGTAGGGCTGGGATTTTGGTCTTGTGTTTGTAATTAACTTTCAAATACTAGAATTATTCAGGATAGCTTAAAGTACTAAAAACAAACAAAAAAAAAAAAAACCTCAAAACAACACAAAGCAAGTCAGATAAGGTTAGCTCTCCCAAATTAACATGCACAGTCTTCTGAGATGTTCAGGGCTCAGCTCAAGCATCAGCTTAGAAAGCCTTTCCCTGGCCCACCCCTGATATCCTCCTTTACACTACGCCCTTCTGTGTTCTTTATAACACTTATCATTTTCTGAAGTTATCTTTCTTGTTTATTTGTTTCCTTATCGATTGTGTGCCCAAATATTCACTAAAACATAAGCCCCATCAGGGGAAGACCATCCACCTTATTTATTGTGGTTTTAAGCCCCTATGGGGAGAAAGCAATGGCAACCCACTCCAGTACTCTTGCCTGGAGAATCCCAGGGACGGTGGAGCCTGGTGGGCTGCGTCTATGGGGTCACACAGAGTCGGACACGACTGAAGCGACTTAGCAGCAAGCCTCTATGATGATGGCTTGCATGTGGTAAGCACCTAATAAGTATTTGAGGACTATCTGATGAGCAAATGAGGTCAGCAAAACTACGGCAGAATCACTCCCTACAGTGTAGCTACATTTTGCAGTGTCTTTAAACCTCTCACAGTCTCCGTGGTTGCTCTTCAGCATTGTGCAGCTATTTAAGAAGATCTTTTTACTGTCTTGACCTTGCTATCTTATATGGTAATAAGGCTACATTCTCCTGTCCCAGTAAGCACACTCTCTTCCTTTGGCACTGTCTTTATACTTTGCTATGCCTCTAGCAGGCATCACTGGGAGAATAACTTATAATATTTCCCATTCACTAGGAAGTCAGGACACAGGAGTTGGCTTGGGTTGCCTCTGTATATATGTAACAAAATTTTGTACCTCTGACTATGTGACACAGAGCAGAATGAGACAGTGGGGCCGGGGGAGGGGGTTAGAAACCAAGGCTGCTCCAGGGACCTCAGTGGCACCCCAGCTGGAGCAATCAGATTTTTTTTCACCATGAATTTTGAAAGGTAGCATGGAAAGACCCAGAGACTGAGAGTCACCACTTCTGGAAAACATCCTGAACACTTACTGCAGAATTGCCTCTTCTGAGGTTGAGCTGTCCCATTCTTCCTTCAGCTTTGTGAGATACAAGAGTTCTTCCAATCGATTTCTATTGCTTGTAATCAAAGGAACTTTAACCAATACAAGCCAAGGTGTCCTCCATTCCATCCTGTAACAGAACTCTGTCACTTAATGTTCTATCTGGCAGGTATCACTATAACCGAGGGACATTTTATTCTGTTATAGTTAAAGTGAATTTACACATTGATCAAAGTTGTTCACACTTGGAAGCTGTCAGTGCACTGTAGGGTGCAAGAATATGAGTGGAAGCTACCAACATAGAAAGAGTCTGTACTAGAAAATGGTACAAAACCAAAATGATCGAATTTTATAGGAATAGAAATTAAGACCTAAAGTAACATTATACTCATCTACACAATCAGAAAAGATGAGCTGGAAAGATCTGATTTCTCAGCAGTGCAAATGGAAGAGACCTGAGGGTTTCAGCTGAATCTAATCTCAGACTTACCTAAGACTATATGAGCCCAACATGATGAGCACTAATAAAGTTCCCAGATCATGATAATAATGATTGTTATTACTACATGTAATAATGACTCTGTAGTCGGAGACGTGGATTAAATACTAGCTGAAGTATTGTGTCTAAATCTGTTGTCATCCTATCAGGATGGTCAAGGAGAGGGCTCTAAAATGACGAGAAATGTGTAACCCATGTGACACCATGAACCGTTAACAGAATTGGGGATGTTTGGTTTGGGGGAGGACAGGATTAAGAAAGTCCAATTGCTTCATCATATATTTGAAGCGCAAACACATGAAAGAAAGCCTCCATTGTAATTCTAGTAGACAGAAGTAGAAATAGGAAAGGAAAATTAAAGAGAGGCAGATGACCAGTGACTATCCATTGCTTGTTGGATATAGTCTAAGCTCCCTATGTGGCACATACAATTTGGCATTTGTTGATTTTCCAGCTTTATTTCCTGCCTCTCCCTCACATCTATATCCTTAGTCATAGCAAGATACCTACCAGTTCGTGAAACTATGGTATTTCATGCTTCTATGTTGTTTTTCATCTTCCTTTGCCTAGACTTACTTCACTTCATCTTGCTGGTAAACAATTCTCCCTTGCTGAACTTCTACTTACTGGATAAAACTTGCTAAAATATAATAAATTCCTCTGCGAGTCTTTATTTCTCTCCCTTCTGAGTTTCTTCTGTCCCTTTTATTTTATTAAATCACTTATTGAATTGGATTGAAGTTGCTTTTATTTTATTTTTTTTTTATTGGCTGCACTGCACAGCATATGGGATCTTAGTTCCCTGGTCAGGGATTGAACCTGTGCCTCCTCCACTGGAAGCACACAGAGTCTTAACCACTGGGCCATCAGGGAAGTCCCTGAAGTTGCTTTTAAAAGTGGGTTCTTCCATTTTAAACTTGAGCTCCCTGAGGAAAGAGCCTGTGTTTTAATAATCATTGTTCTCTTAACCTTTAGTACATCCTTTGTCACGCTGGCTAGTGAAATTAAGCTGTGCTATCTGTAAAGGTAGTGTATAAAAGGCAAAAAAATTTACCTAAAATAAAAATTTACTTTTCAAAAAAATAAATAAATAAATAAAGAGAGGCAGAATTTAATCTAAAACATTGGCTTTCTATCAGAATTTCCCAACATTATATAATAAGGGACCTAACAAGAAGTAAGCTACTCTTCCTGGAAATATTCACAAACAGGCTAAATATATCCACACATTTCAGAAAATGCTTCTGCACTGGATAGAAAGATGACACAGATGACACTCCAGTCCCTTTCAACACTCAGATGTGGTATCTCTTGTGCAGACCCTATCACTCGCTATCCGGGTGACTTGAGCAAGTAACTTAACTTCCCTTGAGCTCTTCAGTCTCACCTGTAAGAAGAGAAAACTAAATTAGATGGTCTCAAGGTTCCTCTCATTGCAAACCTCTATCATTTACAACAGAGGAGCAGCAGGTCATCTGAGGTGGAGGGAGGGTGGACTCCCAGAGAGTAGGAAAGAAGTGGGAGCGGGGAAAGGACCCTGCAGTTAGGGAAAAGAGGAGAAGCTGATGAAAGAGGAAGAGAAATAAAAACTTTCAGGAGGGGAGGGAAAGCATGGAGATTCATGGAACAGGAGAGAAAAGAAAAAATCATAAAACAGGAAAGAGAAACACAAAATGACAATGGAGAGTTTCTGCCTTACCCAGCCCCTCCCAGGTCTATTTAATAGTCCCATCTCCACCTTCTTTATTGTTCAGCTACCTTGATAAATTTCAACTGGCTTTAACATAAACCATGTGGTTAATACCATAGTTTTAACACCCAATTCAATTTTATTACTAAAGGCGTCTTTTTTTCCCAAACAAGGATCTCTCTGAGACCCAATACATTTTCCTTTTATATTCATCACATATTAAAGGTTTCCAGGAGCCCCTAAATTTCCAATTTATGCTGAGACTCCCATTTGGTATGCTGAAGGTACTTCATCACCATTCGTTATGAATGAGCTACAACAGTATTGCAACAGCACTCAGCAAACAGCTCCTGACTTTCAGGTGTCGTTACATGCAAGTTAAACTAAATGGATGAATTTTTAGCAGGAATAATGTAGTTCATGTTGACATTATTCAGAGCTTTCCCAAGAAGACAGGTATTAATCAGACAACACTCCTGTAGGTCTCTGTATATAAATATTTGGGTGTCTGGCTAAACAGTGCCCTAACCTTTAAAAGGCATATAGACCCTTATGCTTTAAATAGGATCATCAGTATAAAGGGCAATTTAGGACAAATAAAAGGAAGAATTTCTTTGCACAAGAGTATGGATGTATATGGAACCTATGATAATAGGTTCCAAGAGTTTGAACAGCACACAAATAAAAATAAGTCCCCACGAAAGATTTAGATAAGTCAGTAATCACAAAATTCTGTGAATTCTTTCAAAATCATTCATGCTTCTGTCTCTTCCTCTCTATTTCCACTATCCCCATATTGGACAACATATATTTACTGAAGCCTCAGAGAAATTTTTACAAAACACAAAAACTCAGGTGTCATTTCTGAAAGCTTATAATCTAGAAAGGGGGATACGGTATACAGCAAGAGGTGTCTAGGAGAGCATGTAAGCACATGGTGGGTGATCATTGAACAGATGAACAAGGATTGCTTCAGAAATTAAGAAGAAAGGGCCATTTCTGAAGGCAGGAAGACTTGCAGAGAAGGATGGATGTGACATGGGCATCATGCATGGAATCATGGCATGGATAAGCAAACAAGAAAATCCTAAGAGCCAGGGCGTGGATGTGGCCAAGGGTTTGACACAATTTTGAATGAATCATCTGACTGGGTAAAGGATGGAGTTCATGGGAGGAACGTCACATAGAAGAGGAAAATGAAGCTGTTAGGAACAAAATACAGGTATCCCCCACTTTTTGAAAGTTTGCTTTGTGTGATTTCACTTTTAAGAAAGACCTACATTAGTACCTGTTTCCACTAACCAAAAGAAATCCAAAAAGGGTTTTCACTTTTACAAAAAAAGGGAGAAAAGAAAAGTGGTTGTTTCTCAGTAAGCTGTTAGAGAGGCAGGGAACGTGGTTCCCCCAGGTTCCTCTCTGGGAACTACACTCAGCATCACAGCCTCAAGCCACCATCACTTTGAACTGTGTGAGTATCTGGGCTTTATCACAGTTTACTTTATGCATCCATTATCAAGATGTGTCCTAGGGTAATTGCTTCTTCACTTTACATCATTTCAGCTCATGAGAGTTTTCATACTTTCTGATAGCTGGGGACACCTGTGTTGGAAGTGCTTGGCAAGTAGGCTAAAAGCTGAGACTCTTCTGTAAAAGGGGAGTCACCAGAGATGTCTGAGCAAGAGCAAAACAGACTTCAGTTGAGAACAACAATGTGAGCAGAAAGGAAGGAACACACATACAGGATGTCCTGCTCCTCCCTTCTGATGCCCGCTGCTGCTGGTTCCATCTTCCTGTATCATCTTATGAGCCTTCCATTCAGAAGTCCTCGCTGCATCCCACTCAAAGTCCAAGGTCCACTTCTTGGCACCTGCCATGTGTTATGGAGTTTCACAGATCTATCATTTGCCGCTTACTGAAAACAGAGCCTTTCCACTTTTAACCAGTCTGCTTACTATTTCCAACATACACACTGTTCATTATTAGCAAACATTTATGGCTACACATGTCATGCCCAGTTCTGTGCTAGATGTGACAGTAAAAGGGTCATAAAATAGAGCACTGCTTTGGAAGACCCACAGTCTAATGGAACACTCCTCCCACTGTTTTGTGCCTGAATCCTACCTATTCATCCAGAAGAAGCTCAAGTCTACATTTTCCTCACAGCCATCAGTGATCACTCTTGCCCAGGCTGGCTTCACTTACTAGGAATTAATCTGTGCTTATAACATTTTCCATTAATTCTATTATTATAATTCATCATAGATAATTTTAACATGTCAAGAAGTTTTCACTTAAAAAAAAAATCAGCACTTAAGATGGGTTTTTCTTCTTGGTTACTTACTGCCCCTGCAACTTGCACATGCTGACACCAGGGGGCAATAGTGTACTGAGGGGGGACAACAGCGCCTAACACCCGGACTTGAAAAGCATGGATTTCTATTTTTCATGCTCTTAGAGTGACCCTAAAGCTTATACATAGGCATAACAAAAATAAAAACCATTATAATTTCCCTGAATCATTATTTGGGAATAATCTATATAACCAATTTACCCTTCAGTTTTGGCTTTAGATGAGAAACTTTATTAGCTAATCTTTCCTGCCAAAGTCCAGTTGCTTTCCATGAGGCCAAGGCTCTTATGAGTCCGTCTCCAGGCCCCTTGACAGTCCTCGTACCCACTTGCCAGATGACTTTTCACAGTCATATACTTTTATATTCCCATATTTAAAATCAGTCTTATTTAGTCCCTCCAAATAACCAGCAAAAAACAGCACAGATGAGCAATGATTTTTCGTATGTGTGTGTCAGCTTCATTCTAGGTTACTAAAAAAGGTGTGTGTGGGGAGTGGGGAGTACATTTGGAAATATCCCTACATACCAAGGGGCCAACTTCAGAGTTTCTCAGAATCTCACTTCAGAGACAAAACAGAGCAGGAGATAGACAGTTTAGTAGAACTAAAGGAGGATTTTTCATTCTCTTATTTTGCAATGAAAAAGGAAACAGGAGTGGCCCAGCAGAAGGGACAGAAAAGCTGAGGATGCCTGGAGCAAATCCTTGTGATAAGGGCCTCCCATAACCAGCCTGAGAAACTCACTCATCAAACTCACCTTAAAATATCCTTTGGTTCCCAAGCACAGGTATATGCTACATTTTACGGGATTGCTTCCTCACCTTCCGCTGAGGCCCTGAGACAGTCGGCATCAACTAATCACACTCTGTAGTGGGGTCTTAGACACAAAAAGAGAAGTGAGAGGTAAGGGAAATTTCCAGTTGCCTCAGGCTTAGTGAGCCAGCAGGGCTTGGTGAAGAGCTGGACATTTTGCTGGAGAGGCCTACATTTTAGCACAAAGAGAGACACAGATAATATACCATCTAAAAGAGACTTTGCTGGGTCTTCCCTGGCAGACCCAAGTTCGATCCCTGCACAGGGAACTAGATCCCTCATGCTGCAACTAGAGTTCACTTGCTGCAACTAAAGATCCCCAAATGCTGCAACCAAGACTCAGCACAGCTAAATAAATAAATATTTTTTAAATAAATAAATAAGAGACTTTGCTTACGAGGACTTTTGAAAGAGTGCTAGAAGTCCAACCAGGGGACAACAACAGAATCATAAGCGATCAGCCAGAGAAGCATTCACCTGTATCCTGGTAGATTTCCTGGTACTAGGGAGGTCTCCAAACGGCCCGGGAAAGTGCGCACGAGAATCATCTTCAAACATCTGCAAGTATCTGCAACCATTTTGGCAGCAGCTTAATTAGACACGTCCCCCTAAACTCCTCTGCCTTTCTCTGATTCATCCCTAGTAGCCTCAGAAGCCGAGGCTAGCCAATACATGCGCAGTGGGAAAGAAGGAGGCAGGGAGAGGAAGCTGACAGAAGAAAGATAATAAAAGAAACGTGCCCTTCTTCTGATGGAGACAAATGCAAAGCAGAGGAGCAGCTTCAGTGTTGAGTGCAATTCAGAATTTGTATTATTGCCCTTAAATCTACATATTAATATCAGAACCATAATTGGACAGAAAACTGGACAAACAGGACAGAAGAGCCTGGTGTGCTGCAGTCTATGGGGTTTCAAAGAGTCAGACACGACTGAGCAACTGAACAACTGGTTTTTGTTTGCTTGTGGTTTTTCCTGTTTATTTTTTACTTCCTGTTTTATATGGAAGTAAAGATGACCAACAAAGCTGTATTAGTTTCAGATGTACAACAGAGTGATTCTGTTATACATATACATGTATTTATCTTTTTCAAATTCTTTACCCAATTAGGTTGTTAACAAAATGTTGAGCAGAGTTCCCTGTGCTATATAGTAGGTCCTTGTTGGTCATCCATTTTAAATATAGCATTGTGTACCTGTCAGTCCCAAACTCCCTAACTATCCCTCCCCCAACCCTTCCCCCTGGTAACCATAAGTTCAGCACTGCAACTGTTTTGAAGGACTAAAAGGATCCCTATCTTTCAATCATCTAAGAGTGAGCAGATAAATGATGAGACTTGCCTAAAATTTCATCCAACTTTAGGGAGAAAACTAGCCCTACAGAGCAGCTTTGCAGGGGAAGTTATAATTAAAAAAAAAAAAAAGGTAATTTATGACTATACCTGACATGTCTCCTTTTAAGCTACTAGTTGCATATTCGCAAGATGATACAGGAAATAGGGCTAAGAACAATTCCATATTACTACGAATTCAAATTCCTAATACAGAGAAAGAGTTAGAGCATGAGGAGAAAAAAGAGGAAGACATCTCCTCCCTACTAGGAATTTCTCCCTCTATCTTTAGGCACAGAGTTCAGGCTGAATCCAAAGAAAGCATCTCTAACTGCACTCTAGTTCCTGCTGCTGCTGCTGCTAAGTCACTTCAGTCGTGTCCGACTCTGTGTGACCCCAGACGGCAGCCCACTAGGCTCCCCCATCCCTGGGATTCTCCAGGCAAGAACACTGGAGTGGGTTGCCATTTCCTTCTCCAATGCATGAAAGTGAAAAGTGAAAGTGAAGTCACTCAGTTGTGTCCGACTCTTAGCGACCCCATGGACTGAAGCCCACCAGGCTCCTCTGTCGAGTACTGGAGTGGGGTGCCATTGCCTTCTCCGACTCTAGTTCCTATAGGATGCAAAACCAGAGCTAAAAGGAAGAAACTTCCAAAACCCCAAAATAAAGCCATACACAGCGTTTTAAAAAAAAAAAAAAAAAAAACGCTTTTCACATGGTGATGAATTATAGCAGTAACGATCAAAATCACCTGACTCTTCAGAAGAGATAATTATAAAGGATTATTATAACAAAAGAAAACAGCAAACAGAGGAAAATGATAGGGAAATTTATGTATATATTTTAACCAAAGACAAGATTGATTTTTGTTTGTTTGTTTTTTTCTTTCTAGAGCTAAATCTCTTAATATAAACTCAATTTTTACACAGAAAATCCCAGGCTGAGATGAGAAAGAGATTTCTTAAGTCAAGAGGAAAATTTTCTTTGTCAGATGGCCTTTGAATTTGTTGAGCTGAATCTATCAATAAGGTAAATTCCACTGCACTTTCAAAGTAGCTAGTTTTTCCATTGGTTAGTTTTTCCATTTAAAATGAGCACTTATCTTTACCACCATGTGCCACCAATTATGTAGAATGGGATTATAACCAAAGGGTGAAATAAGAAATTCTAAATATCATACACTTTGAGGTTGAAAACCTATTTGTGTCATCTACTGCACATTTTAGGGATGTCACACATTTTGTGTGTCTTATCTTTTCCTAAGAAGTAAAGATAAAAATATGTAAGGTCACAACCTGGAGAAGAGACAATACTTTTGCCAACAGAGCCAACATAAAATAAGATTTCATCTGTCAGACGATCCTGGCTGAATAGCTAAATTGTGCTATATTTTGAAAATCCATGACATAGACTTCTTCTCTGACCAATAGGAATTAAGAGGAACCACACATACCTTAATGATTAAAACAACTAAAAAATCTGTGCTAGAGAGAATAGTTCTTAGCCATTGGACATTAAACAGTGCAGAAGTGTGATTCCTGAGGGAACAAAACAAAGAAAGTGATCTCTAAGATTACCCTAGCTTACCTCCTTGAAAAAGTTTGCTAAAGCACCTGGAAGGGAAACTGATAAAGTGAAATTGTCTCACTTAAATAAGGAGACAGAACTGGAGTCCAGGGGAAACAAGGTGGTTTTGGAGAACTGAGGACTTAAGGAATAGAGTTACACAAACAGTAAACTCCAAAGATCTACACTGCCCCAAAGCAGTCTTGTTGTTGTTCAGTCACCCAGTCGTGTCCAACTCTGTGACCCCATGAACTACAGCATGCCAGGTCTCCCTGTCCTTCACTATCTCCCGAAGTTTACTCAAGCTCATGTCCATTGCACTGGTGATGACATCCAGCCATCTCATCCTTTGATGACCTCTTCTCCTTCTGCCCACAGTCTTTCCCAGCATCAGGAAGTTTTCCAATGAGTTGTCTGTTCATATCAGATGACCAAACTATGGTTGTGAGAGCTGGACCATAAAGAAGGCAGAACATCAAAGCAGTCTTAGTACTGATTAAATCATGAATGTGAGGAAACAACTCCAGGCCAGGATTAGGAGAAATAATCCTCAGAGTTTACACAGGGCAGGAAAAAATTTATAATGTCATCACCCTGAGTGACAAAAATTCTTATAATTTACAAGATGTCAGGTAGACTAGTCAGAGTGGTCATTAGTGGGGCTAAATCTACACTAAATACCTAACTAATCTGAAAAGATCTGGTCCTGGTCCCACCTAACAAGTCTGTAAAGACACAAAAGGATCAATAAATTTAATGAAGTCCTGGGTCAACACCCAAGAATATTCAGAGAAATACAAAAATATCCAGCATCTAAAAAGGAAAATTTCAATTTTGGTTGATGTTCAAAAGGTATCTAATCAAAAAATTACTAGACATACAAAGAACCTAGAACATACAGCCCAAAGTAAGGAGAAAAATAAATTGATAGAAACAGAACCAGAAATTATACATGATAGAATCTTCAGACAAGGATATTCAATGAGTTATTAAACAGCCACTTGAGCTATGTTACATACATTCTAGAGGGCAGAAAGAAGACTGAGCATGTTAATTAGAGACATACACTACTATTAAATTGCACTCCGAGTACATCATGTGAAATGCCAGGATGGATTAATTATAAGCTGGAAACAAGGCCACTGGGAGAAATATCAACAAACTCAGATATGCAGAGGAAACCACTCTAATGGCAGAAAGTGAAGAGGAATTAAAGAGCTTCTTGATGTGAAAGAGGAAAGTGAAAAAGCTAGCTTAAAACAGTCAAAAAAACTAAGATCATGGCATCTAGTCCCATCACTTCATGGCAAATAGATGGGGAAAAAATGGAAATAGTGACAGACTTTATTTTCTTGGGTTCCAAAATCACTGCAAATGGTGATTGCAGTCATGAAATTAAAAGACCTTTGCTCCTCGAAAGAAAAGCAACGACAAACCTAGACAGAGTACTAAAAAGCAAAGACATTACTTTGCCAAAAAATGTCCATATAGTCAAAAGTACGATTTTTCCAATAGTCATGTATGGATGTGAGAGTTGGACCACCAAGAAAGCTGAGCACCAAAGAATTGATGCTTTCAAACTGTGGTGTCGGAGAAGACTCTTGAGTGTCCCTTGGACTGCGTGGAGATCAAACCAGTCAATTCTAAAGGAAATCAGTCCTGAATATTAATTGGAAGGACTGATGCTGAAGCTTCAATACTTTGGCCACCTAAAGTGAAGAGCTGACTCTTTGGAAAAGATCATGACGCTGGGAAAGATTGAGGGCAGGAGGAGAAGGGGGTGACAGAAGATGAAATGGTTCGATGGTATCACCGATTCAGTGAACATGAATTTGACCAATCTTGGAAAATAGTGAAGGACAGAGTAGCCTGGCGCTCTGCAGTCCATGGGGTCACAAAGAATCAGACATAACAACCGAACACCACCACCCAAAACTTCTGGTAAGAAAAACTATAGAATCTGAAAAGAAAAACACATGGAGTATTATTAGCAGCAGATTAAACAAAGCTAAGAAAAAATTATTTCACCTAAAGACACAGCAATAGATATTATTCAAATTGAAATACAAAGTAAGGGGGAAAAGGAGTATTTTTAAAAGGAATATAGCATCAGCAAGTTATATGACAGCTCAGGATATCAGTATCCATGCAACTGGATTCTCCAAAGGAAAATGGAGAAAAGTAGAAAAGAAAAAATACTTGAAGAAATAATAGCCAAAATATTTCTAATTTTATATAACTATAAGCTCACTGCTCCGAAAATTTCAACAAAACTCTAGTAATAGAAACATGAAGAAAACTATCCAAGGGAATAAATTCCTTAAGAAGTGACAGTGACAAAATCTTAAAACACACAATTTAGAAAAACAAAGAATGATAATATGTTTTTCATTTGAAGCAAAGCAATCTAAAATATAGTGAAGCAGTATCTATAAAGTAGGAAGAAAAAAATCTATCATCCTAAAATTCTATATACAATCAAATTATTTTTCAAACATGAATGAGAAATAATGCATGTTTCAGACATCAAACTGTTGAAGGAAATCATCACCAGCAGATCTGTAGTCAAGAAATGATATAATGGAAGACCTTCAGACTGAAAGAAACTATACCAAAATACAGATCTGTGCAAAGAAATGAAAAATACTTTAAGGAGATGAATCTTTTGAATGGTGTAAAAGGACACTAAAAAATGAGACACTAATACAACAAATATTGGGCTTTCTCAGTGGCTCAACAGTAAAGAATCTACCTGCAATGCAGGAGCAGGAGGAAACTTGGGTTTGATCCCTGGGTTGGGAAGATCCCCTGGAGGAGGGCATGGCAACCCATTCCAATATTCTCGCCTAGAGAATCCCATGGACAGAGGAGCTTGTCAGGCTACTGTCCATAAGGTCTCAAAGAGTTGGACACAACTGAAGTGATTTAGCATGCACAACACATACTAAAGCATTAGGTTACCATAAAAGAAAGAAAGTGAATTCGCTCAGTCAGTTCTGACTCTGAGACTCCGTGGACGGTAGCTTGCCAGGATCCTCCATCCATGAGATTTTCCAGGCAAGANCAACTGAAGTGATTTAGCATGCACAACACATACTAAAGCATTAGGTTACCATAAAAGAAAGAAAGTGAATTCGCTCAGTCAGTTCTGACTCTGAGACTCCGTGGACGGTAGCTTGCCAGGATCCTCCATCCATGAGATTTTCCAGGCAAGAATATTGAAGTGGGTTGCCATTTCCTTCTCCAAGGTTACCAAATGCAATATGTACAATGGAAATGATCAAGAACCACTTTCGTGACTCTTGCAGCCTCGGCCAGGTGGACAGGAAAAGTGGTCAGAGAATTCGAAGATTGAATTTGCTGGACACTGTTTTAGGAGGGATTTTTGCCACTGAGTTCTCCACCACCTCTTTTGGTAGGGAACATGGGGTATTTTCTATTGCTGCTCAAGCCTGGGGAATGGAGGTGTCTGGAAACACTTNTAATTTTCCTACTACACTATCTGTTTCTAATCTCTCTATATATCTGTAATTAAATAAGTTTTTTCCAGGACGCCGATTCTGTCCCCACCTTCGAATCACTCTGGATCCACCAGGGCTGGACCCTAGCACCAAAAGAAATAGGAAAAAAAAAATGTGATATCTATAGCCTAGATTACACAAGAGAGTTATGTTTCTTTCTTTTTAAAATCTGTTTACTGACAGGAAGAAAAAAATAGCAATCAAGGTAGGGGAAGGAAATCTGCTTTCTGACTAACACTTGATTTGGCTGACAGCACATAGAATCAGATAATTCCACAGGAAACTGACAAGCTAGACAGTGGTTGGGATGAACCTTAGAGTTCCCTAAATATCCACCGATATTACTGTCTGATGTTTCACGTTCACAAACCATTAGATTCAACATGTATATTTATGGTTTGATAATCAGCTGTCATTAACAGATGAATAAACAACATAATGTTCACTTTTTGAAGGAATATACAAACAGGAAACACACTGCCAACAACCCACAAGCATTTACCTTGTTCCCCTCCATGAAAATTAAAAAGAAATGAATCTGTACCATTTTAATAGTTAAATCATATCTGATATTCTGTCTTATTTTAACTGGCAGAGCTTCAGACAGATTTCTTCTTTTCACATGAAATTTATGATTTCAACCTGTCTTATCTGTTAGGAAAAGCTGTATTAAATTTACTAGATTAGAGACAATCAGTCCGTGGCTGTGTCTACATCGACAGCCAACAACAGAGGCTGTGCAGATACAGCAACTCAACAAGGCCTTTCAGGCTGACAGAACTCTTCAGTAGTTTTATCTGTATTTCTCACCAGCTTAGGCAAGTCGCTTAACCTCTCTGTAGCTCAAACTCTTCAACTATAATGCAGAAATAATGCTATGTGCGTTAGCTACCCTGGGAGTTATGATGATGGGCCTAGAAAAGATACATCAAGTAAACCTCCAGACGCTAGTCTTACGTAGATGACAATGTGCTGATGGTGACCGTTTCATCCAGGTGCAGTAGGAGACTAGCACACCAATACGTTTAATGTGCAGTTGACCGGCTGTGGATCTCCTGCATAGCAGCCCTTTTACAACTCAGAAGTATTTGTGCACCCATGTTCAAAGCAGCATTCTTCACAACAGCAAAAACGCAGAAGCAACCCAAGTGTTTACTGAAGAATACGTAAATAAGTAGAATGTGCTATGTACATGAAATGGAATATTATTCAGCCTTTGAAAGGAAGGAAATTCTGGCATGTGCTAAAATGTGTGAATCTTGAGAACATTAAACCTGTTACAAAAAGACAAATATTGTATATTTCCACTTATATGAGATACCTAGAGTAGTCAAATATATAGAGACAGGAAGTAGAAGTATGGTTTCCAGGAAGTAGTGAAGGGAATGGGGAGCTGTTGTTTAAGGAGTATGAAACTGCAGTTTTTTTTAAAGATGAAAAGAGTTCTGGAGATGGATGGTAATTTTGTTTGCACAGCAATGTAAATGTACTTAATACTACTGAGCTCTACACTCAAATGGTTAAGATAGTAAATTCTATACTACATGTATTTTACCACAATTTAATTTAAAAAAACAAATTAGGCAATTAACCTATCACCCCCCCCCAAAAAAAAACACCTCCACAGTAGTTTTCTAGGTCAAGATTGAGACCCCAGCCTTCTCCTTTATCCTGAGACCCCATTAAGATAATACTGAAAAAGTTTTAAAATGTAGGATTACACACCAGTAAAGAGAACTGAAAAGAGCCATCAGAAACTACATGGATTTCTAGATGACGTAATGTTATTGAAACAGAGCAGAGTGAGGCAGAAGCTGATGGGCAAGAGAGTTCAGTTGGAGTAGAAGTACCCAGAGTCCCCAAACTTGAAAACTGCAGACCTCCAGGGAGCAGCAGTGAGAAGCTAGGCTGAAAATATACATTTGTGAAAGGTGTTCTATTCTGCTCTGAAGGTGGCACAGTGGTAAAGAATCTGCTAGCCAAGGCATGAGACACAAGAGACTGGTTCAATCCCTGGGTAGGGAAGATCCCCCAGAGAAGGAAACAGCAACCTGCTCCAACCTTGCCTGGAAAAGTCCATGGAGAGTCAGACCCAACTGAGCAACTGAGTGGCCACATATATGCATGTGCACACACACACACTCTGTTCTGAATGGTCAAGTCCCCCCACACACTCACACATCTGTTTCTCTGTAGATCCATCAGGGGTTGGCTAGGCATCACTACGTAAGTGGAAGAAAATGGAGAGACTTTCTCTATGTCAATTTATTTAATAAAAATTCTAAAATGACCTGTATGCTGGTCAAGAAGCAACAACTAGAACTGGACATGGAACGATGGACTGGTTCCAAATAGGGAAAGGAGTCCGTCAAGGCTGTATATTGTCACCCTGCTTATTTAACTTATATNAGCTTTAAGCCAACTTTTTCACTCTCCTCTTTCACTTTCATCAAGAGGCTTCTTAGCTCCTCTTCACTTTTAACTTACTTTTAAAATTGCAAGATATTTGCTTTATAATGTTGTGTTTCTTGCTGCCATATCAGCATGAATGTCTCCTCCCTCTTGAGCTTCTCTCCCACCCCCTAACCCATTCCACCTCTCTAGGTTGTCACAGAGCACCAGGTTGAGCTCCCTGAGTCATAGAGCAAATTCCCACTGGCTATCTATTTTACAAGTCTGGGTCAGTTTCTTGTGGGGTCATTGCTCCTTTCTCCTGGGTCCTGATGCACAGAAGATTTTGTTTGTGCCCTCCAAGAGTCTGTTTCTCCAGTCCTGTGTAAGTTCTGGTAGCTCTATGGTGGGGTTAATGGCGACCTCCTCCAAAAGGGCTTATGCCATACCCAGGTTGGCTGTACCCAGAGCCCCTGCCTCTGCAGCAGGCCACTGCTGACCCGTACCTTCACAGGAGGTCTGGGTCAAACACTCAAAGGCAGGTCTGGCCTAGTCTCTGTGGGGTCTCCTGGTGTGCACAAGGTTTTGTTTGAGCCCTCTGAGCATATCTGGTGGGTATGGGGTTTGATTCTAAATTTGATTTTGCACCTCCTTCCATCTTGCTGGGGCTTCTCCTTTGCCCTTGGACGTGGGGTATCTTTTTTTGGTGGGATCCAACATTCTCCTGTCAATGGTTATTCATCAGCAAGTTGTAATTTTGGAGTTCTCGCAGGAGAAGATAAGTGCACATCCTTCTACTCTGCCATCTGAGACAGGGAAATCACTGCCTGAGATATAGTCAGATTGATTAAATTCTTTGCAGCCAAAGATGGAGAAGCTCTATACAGCCAGCAAAAACAAGACTGGGAACTGACTGTGGCTCAGNAAGTGCACATCCTTCTACTCTGCCATCTGAGACAGGGAAATCACTGCCTGAGATATAGTCAGATTGATTAAATTCTTTGCAGCCAAAGATGGAGAAGCTCTATACAGCCAGCAAAAACAAGACTGGGAACTGACTGTGGCTCAGATCATGAACTTCTTATTGCCAAATTCAGGCCTAAATTGAAGAAAGTAGGGAAAACCACTAGACCATTCAGGTACTATCTAAATCAGATCTCTTGTGATTATACAGTGGAAGTGAGAAATAGATTCAAGGGATTGGATCTGATAGAGTGGCTGAAGAACTATGGATGGAGGTTCATGACATTGTACAGGAGACACAAGACCATCCCCAAGAAAAAGAAATGCAAAAAAGCAAAATGGTTGTCTGATAAGGCCTTAAAAATAGACCAGAAAAGAAGAGAAGGAAAAGGCAAAGAAGAAAAGGAAAGATATACCCATTTGAATGCAGAGTTCCAAAGAATAGCAATGAGAGATAAGAAAGCCGTCTTCAGTGATCAGTGCAAAGAAATAGAGGAAAGCAATAGAATGGGAAAGACTGGTGATCTCTTCAAGAAAATAAGAGATATCAAGGGAATATTTCATGCAAAGATGGCCACAATAGAGGACAGAAATGGTATGGACCTAATAGAAGCAGAAGAGGTGGCAAGAATACACAGAAGAATTATACAGAAAAGATCTTCATGATCCAGATAATCACAATGATGTGATTACTCACCTAGAGCCAGACATCTTGGAATGCGGAGTCAAGTGGGCCTTAAGAGGCATCACTATGAACAAAGCTCGTGGAGGTGAGGGAATTCCAGTTGAACTATTTCAAATCCTGAAAGATGATGCTGTGAAAGTGCTACACTCAATATACCAGCAAATTTGGAAAACTCAGTAGTGACCACAGGACTGGAAAAGTCAGTTTTCTTTCCAACCCCAAGGGAAGGCAATGCCAAAGAATGTTCAGACTACCCCACAATTGCACTCATCTCACAAGATAGCAAAGTAATGCTCAAAATTCTCCAAGCCAGGCTTCAACAGTATGTGAACTGTGAACTTCCAGATATTCACGCTGGATTTAGAAAAGGCAGAGGAACCAGAGATCAAATTGCTAACATTCGTTGGATCATTGAAAAAGCAAAAGAGTTTCAGAAAAACATCTACTTCTGCTTTATTGACTACAATAAAGCCTTTGACTGTGTGGATCAAAACAAATTGTGGAAAATTCTTCAAGTGATGGGAATACCAGACCACCTTACCTGCCTCCTGAGAAATCTGGGGCAGTTCAAGAAGCAACAGTTAGAACTGGACATGGAACAACAGATTGTTTCCAAATCAGGAAAGGAGTGCATCAAGGCTGCTTATTTAACTTATATGCAGAGTACGCCATGCGAAATGCCAGGCTGGATGAAGCACAAGCTGGAATCGAGACTGCCAGACTGCCATATCAATAACCTCAGATATGCAGATGACACTACCCTTATGGCATAAAGTGAAGAGGAACTTAATGAAAGTGAAAGAAAAGAGTGAAAAAGCTGGGTTAAAACTCAACATTCAGAAAACTAAGATCATGGTATCTGGTCCCATCACTTCATGGCAAACAGATGGAGAAACAATGGAAACAGTGACAGACTTTGTTTTGGGGTTCCAAAATCACTGCAGATGGTGACTGCAGCCATGAAATTAAAAGATGCTCCTTGGAAGAAAAGCTATGACCAACCTAGACAGCATGTTAAAAAGCAGAGACATTACTTTGCCAACAAAGGTCTGTCTAGTCACAGCTATGGTTTTTCCAGTAGTCATGTGTGGAAGTGAGAGTTGAACTATGAAGAAGGCTGTGCTTTATAAGCATAAGTTCAAAAGAACTGAAAAAATTGAAAGCATCAATTCTTCTGTGGTGTTGGAGAAGAGTCCCTTGGGAGTCCCTTGGACGGCAGGGAAATATAACCAGTTCCTTCTAAAGTTAATCAGTCCTGAATATTCATTGGAAGGACTGATGCTGAAGCTGAAACTCCAATACTTTGGCCAACTGATGGGAAGAACTGGCTCATTGGAAAAGACCCTGATGCTGGGAAAGATTGAAGGCAGGAGTAGAAGGGGACAATAGAGGATGAGATGGTTGGATGGCATCACTGACTTGATGGACATGAGTTTGAATAAACTCCGGAAGTTGGTGATGGACAGGGAGACCTGGTGTGCTGCAGTCCATAGGGTCGCAAAGAGTCGGACACACCTTAGTGACAGAACTGACTGACTGGTCTATTTTACGTATGGAAATGTATACGTTTCAATGCTACTCTCTCATTTTGTCCATCCTCTCACTCCACTGCTGTGTCCACAAGTCCGTTCTACCATTTTCTATCTCTGGTTACTGGAATTGATTTGGTTTGCAGAAGGTATCTGGTGGTAAAATCATCTGAAAACCTGGTACAGGAGGGCCTGCCTGGAGGAGGCTGGAGGACAGGCCATATAGAGGATACAGAGATGCTTCCAAGGAGTGAAGTGCAGATATAGTCCGTGGACACACATATATGGGTCCGTATTCTGTGTGTGTGTGTGTGTGTGTGTGTGTGTGTGTGTGTGTGTGTGTGCATGTTGAGGGAAAGCTGGGGGAAAAGCAGAACCAGAATGCCAGGCCTCTGGGGCAGGGGGGCTTCCCTGGTGCCTCAGTGGTAAAGAACCTGCCTGCCAATGCTGGAGACTCAGGAGATGCAGGTTTGATCCCTGGGTCAGGAAGATCTGGAAGAGGTCATGGCAACTCACTCCAATATTCTTGAAATGGGATTCCAGAATCCCATGGATGGAAGAGCCTGGTGGATTATAGTCCATGGGGTTGCAAAGAGTAGGACGTGACTTAGTGACAGAGCATGCATGCGTGCTGGTGCTCCTGGTGGACCCTGAGAGCTGGGAGGAGCAGCTTCAGGGGAATAGGATGGACTTCAGGCATGGGCCCTACTACAGAGAGGTGTGAGAAGCAGCCCCAAGGAGCATGAGGGTGCCTGGGTGGGTGCTCACTGAGTATTCTAGGCTCCCCTCACTCCACAGATGGTGATTCGTAGTGCAGAGCAGGCAGAGTGGACCCAGTGAGTCAGCAGGCTGCTGTTCCGGCCCCACAGGTCCCGTTGGTGACTGGGGTTAACAACAGACCCCCAGGGCTCTGAGCCCTAGCAGCGGGGATGCTCAGCAGGAGTTGGGACCGCTGGGTCAGACCCCGAGTCTGCCCCTTCTCACCTCTGTGACTTTGGCCAAGCCTACCTGGAAGAAACACAAGCTGGAATCAAGATTGCCAGGAGAAATATCAATAACCTCAGATATGCAGATGNTTTTGAACTGTGATGTTGGAGAAGACTCTTGAGAGTCTCTTGGACTGCAAGGAGATCCAACCAGTCCATCGTAAATAAAATCAGTCCTGGATGTTCGTTAGAAGGACTAATGTTGAAGCTGAGACTCCAAAATTTTGGCACCTGATGCAAACAGCTGACTCATTTGGAAAGACCCTGATGTTAGGAAAGACTGAAGGCAGGAGAAGAAGGGGATGACAGAGGATGAGATGGTTAGATGACATCACTGACTCAATGGACATGAGTTTTGGTAAACTCTGGGAGTTGGTGATGGACAGGGAAGTCTGGTGTGCTGCGGTTCATGGGGTCTCAAAGAGTCGGACATGACTGAGCAACTGAACTGAATGCTGCAAAATAGTCAGCATATCTTGTCCTGACACTTGAGTTTCTCAAGCAAGTGATGTGGATGTTTCCTAGAGTAAGCAGGAACTATAAGGAAGAAGGTCAATATCATCCAATCTTGGGTGCTGTTCTACAGAGCAACCTAGAGAGATGGTGGGATCACAGTAGTAAGTACTTGAAAGTAGAAGTGAACACCAGATTCCAGAAAAAGGTGTTGCAAGCAACTGTCTTAAAGAGACAGCCATCTGCCCAAACAAATTTTAGAGGAATACACTAGAAAATGGTAAGTGACCATGTTTAGAGTAAAAGACCAGCATTAAGGATGCAGACGACTTTTCTATATATATCTTATATACTGTTTGAGCCTTTTTCTTTCCTTACTATGTGGCAATGTGGCCTCCTGCCAAAAGAACCTTTATTTTGTTCAGGAAACAGTGTGTCCATTTCTGAGTGATAGATTTCAAATGTACATTAGTAATAACAATTATGTCATGACTATACACATAACAATGAGCNAGCCTTTTTCTTTCCTTACTATGTGGCAATGTGGCCTTCTGCCAAAAGAACCTTTATTTTGTTCAGGAAACAGTGTGTCCATTTCTGAGTGATAGATTTCAAATGTACATTAGTAATAACAATTATGTCATGACTATACACATAACAATGAGCCATAACAATTATGTTCTTTGATTTCCAAAACCCCTAAAAAGAGAGAGAGCATGCAACCTATAAGTAGACGGTTTGTACCACCTTTTACCTTTTGCCTCTCTTCTTTCTATAAATGCCAAACTGCTGGCTGATGCAGGAACACAGATGCTACAATACTGGGAAAGGACAAAAGAATCACAGACACTCTCATCTTTACATTGTGAATGAAAGTGTTAGTCGCTTAGTCATGTCCAATTCCTTGTGACCTCATGGACCGTAGCCTGCCAGGCCCCTCTGTCCATGGTATTCTCCTGGCAAGAACACTGGAGTGAGTTGCTATTTCCTCCTCCAGGGGATCTTCCTGACCCAGAGATCAAACCCGGGTCTCCTGCACTGCAAACGTAAGGGCTTCCCCAATGGCTCAGACAGTAAAGAATCTGCCTGAAATGTAGGAGATCTCAGCTCGACTCCTGAGTCCGGAAGATCCACTACCCACTGCAGTGTCTATAGGCTTCCCTTGTGGCTCAGCTGGTAAAGAATCCACCTGTGGAGGGAGAACAAGATGGCAGAGGAGTAGGTGGATATAGAATACATCTCTCTCCACAGATACATCAGGAATACACCTTAAGACACAGAAGTGCATACAGAACACCAGCTGAGAGAGTACAGGAGTACCTGACCAGCAGAAGAGAATATATAGAACCACACAAAACTCAGTAGGATGAAGGAACTAGCGGGGAAAATCCGAGTGTTACTAGGACTGGACCTGCCCTCGGCCAGAGGGGGAAATGAAGCAGGGGTCAGATTCCCACATCAGGGGAATTGTCTGAGTCAAAGGAGAAACACTTAAGGCTGAGAGTGAAACAGCTGATCTGTGGGACCCCAGCCAGGGTTCCCCTTTAAGTGCCTGATGTGCTGATCTACAGAATAGCACTCCAACCAGGGGGCCCCTCTAAGTGCCTGACACACTGGACAACAGAGAAGGACCCCAGGTAAGGGAGCCCTCTAAGTGCATGAATGGGTGGAACTATGGAGAAAGACTAGCCAAAGAGGCCTTCTGATTGCCAGTTCCCAGAGGCTTGAAAAAAGACTCTGATAGGGCCATAACTCCTACAGCTGAGGCAGTCTGTGTCACTGCACACTTGGTGCCTCCAGGGTCCCTTTGACCTAAGCAGTTGTGCCACCTTCACACTCAACTCTCACTGGGGCAGAGCTGCCACAGGCACACACACAAAAAAAGAAAAAAGAAAAGAAAAAAAGTCTTGCATCTGCATGTGCAGTCACTTCAGTTGTTTCCAACTCTTTGCAACCCTGTGGACTGTGAAGTGCCAGGCTTCTCTGTCGGGTGGATTCTCCAGGCAAGAATACTGGAGTGTATTGGCCAACACTGGTTTCCATACCCTTCTAGAACACTATATTTCCTGCTGCCCTAGCTACCAACTCCCGAGTACCTGGTGCTGTCAAAACCCCTGTTACCGAAGCAGCTGCAACACCTCTGCACCTGGCCCTCACTGGGGCAGACCCAAGTCTTCCAGGACAGCCTCAGGAACAAACCCCAGGGAATGATCCACATGCAGAGGTGGATATAAAACCACAATTGAAACCCAGGGGCAATGAAGCTTATGAAGAAGACTCAAGCCTTCCCACCAGCAGTACAAGCTGCAGATTAAATCCACACAATCAACTAGGCAGACTCTGTCTACAGAATATGTAAAAGCACATTAAGAACTCCCACAAAAGAAAATGCACTAGTTCTGATAGCTGTGGACATTGGAGGCAAGAACACACAGGAGTAATACTAGATTAGAATCTGAGCTGCACCACAGCAAGTCCAGAGACCAGCACAGTGTTGAAGGGCATCCTAGGGAGGTGAGATGGACTGTGACTCCCAGCGAGGGAAAGGACCCAGACATCAGTGACCCAAGGAAAACATTATTCATATGTTTTGACTTCTTCTATAGGGTCTTTTTTTTTCTTTTTTCTTTTTTTTTTTTTCCCCTCTGTTATACTTGTCTATTTTATTGGCACTATGAAATCTAGTTAAGCTTTTAAGTTGTTGTTTTAATCCTCATTTTATTGTTCTTATAAACTTCTGCCTCTACTTTGTCCTTCTATAGTTCTGTGGAGTTTTCTTTCTTTCTTTTTTTTTTTTTCTTTTCCCCAGCCCCACCTGTTTTTTTCCTTTTCTTTTTATAACTCTTAATTTTAATTTTTAATTTTTAACCTATTTTTTCTACATTTATTCCTTTGTTTCCTTTCCCTACTGTTCTTTTCCCCCTGCCATTAATCTTTAATGTATATAAATCTTTATCTACATCTTTCTCTATTTTCTTTCTTTCCTTTCCTCTCAACATATTTGTTATTTTTGTTTGTTTTTGCTTTATTCCTCACTTGGCACCTTACTTCAGTATTGTTTTCCATATTATGCTTTAGTTAGCTTTGTTCTTAACTGGTAGATATAATATTTGGTTTCCTTTGTTCACTGGATCAATCTATTGTACTTTTTATTTTTGTTGAACTGTTTTGATTTTGTTTATGGATGTATACATATATATTTCATTATTTTAATTATTATTTGCCTGATTTTGTAACCACCATTTTTCTGGGGTTCATCTTTGGTTTCTTGTTTTGGGGTATGTGTTTTAATCTCACTTAATGTCATAACAAACCACTTGTGGAATCTTCATTCCTGACCAGAGAGATCAAACCCTGAGCCTTTGGAGTGAGAGCGCTGACTCCAAGACCCTAGACTATCAGAGAAGTAACCCTAGGGAGCATCAAATAGTGAGAACTCACACAAAGGAAACCACTTCAATACCAGACCCAGCATCACCCAATCACCAGTAGCACCCTATGCAAGACACCTCATCCAAACAACGAACAAAAATACAAACCCAATCATCAATAGACAGGATTACCAGCTTTGCTCATCAGAGGAAAAACAAACAAACAAACAAATCTCAGCATAAATCTCACCTTATGCAAAGCTTACACAAAACACTGGACAAAGTTTAGGAGGGCAGAAACCAAAAGGAAGGAAGAGTTCAATCTTGAAGCCTGAGAAAAGGAAACTTAAAACACAATAAGAGCAAAAAAAAATTTTTTTTATATAAAGAAAAGAAAAGGAAGAGAAATGCTGAACAAATGAAAGAACAAAGAAAAACACAGAAGTCCAAATAAATGAAGATGAAATAGGCAAAATACCTGAAAAAGAATTCAGAATAATGATAGTAAAGATGATCAAAAATCTTGAAAATAGAATGCAGAAAATGCAAGAATCAATTAACAAAGACCTAGAAGAATTAAAGAATAAACATACAGCAACAAACACAATTAATGAAATTAAAAATACTCTAGAAGGATTCAATAGCAGAATANTTAATACGAGATTGTGAAACAGTCTCTAAACTATATTTTAATTAAATTAAAACATAGCTAATTCCGATTTAATTTACAGGAAAGTTGAGGCTTGGAGATGTGAAGCAACTTGCCCAAAGTCATAGCAAGTGACTAGCAGAGCTGGACTTGGAACTTGTACCCGACTCCAAACTCCGTTGCATCTCACCTAACATCCTGGTTAAGTCCAATTCTGATTCTACTCCACCATTATTTATTAAACAGTTTCCTAGGGGTACCCTGGGGATATCTTACAAAGATAACATTGTTCTTTGAGAAAATGAATTTGAAACACTGAGTTTTTGTAAGAGTTGTGGCTCCCAGACAGGGCAGCCTGTAGAAAGTTGGTGAAGCTTATTCTGCAGGGTTCCGGGATCTGGCTGGAGGTCCGGTGTCTTTGGACCTAGGTCTGCTGGAAGTGGGAAGTAGGGACAACAGAGAACCCAGAGAGCAGGATGTTCACACCATGGCACAAAATTTCCAAGCATCATCAAAAAGAAGGACAGGAAAAGAAATACCCTTTCTTTTGCTGATGGTGGTATTTTCCTTGCCAAGATGGCAAGTCCTCATCTGCTGGTCCCTGGCACAGGAGTCTAAAGTTCCCAGGCAACAGCTGAAGCTGCTAGTCCAGGAAGACCCTTGCTGTGTCCCCCAGAAAGAGTGGGTTCCCTTTGAGAGCAAAAAAACACTTTCTTTTATAAACTTCTTACTTGAGAATAGCTGTTGAGTTCCAGAACAATTGTGAAGATAATACAGAGGTCCCGTATACTCACCCCCAGCCTCCCCCTTTGTCAGCATCTTTCATTAGGATGGTGCCCTTGTCACAATTAATAAGTCAACATTCCTCCATTATTATCAACTAAATAATAACATTCATTTATTAAAGGATAATCGAATTAAAATATAGTTTACTAAATTAAAATAAATAACTATTCAGATTTCCTTAGTTTTTTCCCTAATGTGTTTCTTCTGTTCTAGAATCCTATCCAGGATTCTACATTTTGTCATCCTGTCTCCCTCTGAGTGGTGACAGTCTAAGACTTTCCTTATTTGCGATGACCTTGGCAGCTCTGAGTAGCACTAGGTCAAGGGTTTCATAGGATGTCCCTCTGTTGGACTTAGCCTGACGTTCTTCTCATCGAAAGGTGTGTGCATTTTGACAGCAGTAAAGCGTCATTCTCATCACATTGTTTTCAAGGGTGTAGGCTATCCGTATGACATCATTGTGGATGTTAACCTTGATTACCTGANACTGCAGACCTCCAGGGAGCAGCAGTGAGAAGCTAGGCTGAAAATATACATTTGTGAAAGGTGTTCTATTCTGCTCTGAAGGTGGCACAGTGGTAAAGAATCTGCTAGCCAAGGCATGAGACACAAGAGACTGGTTCAATCCCTGGGTAGGGAAGATCCCCCAGAGAAGGAAACAGCAACCTGCTCCAACCTTGCCTGGAAAAGTCCATGGAGAGTCAGACCCAACTGAGCAACTGAGTGGCCACATATATGCATGTGCACACACACACACTCTGTTCTGAATGGTCAAGTCCCCCCACACACTCACACATCTGTTTCTCTGTAGATCCATCAGGGGTTGGCTAGGCATCACTACGTAAGTGGAAGAAAATGGAGAGACTTTCTCTATGTCAATTTATTTAATAAAAATTCTAAAATGACCTGTATGCTGGTCAAGAAGCAACAACTAGAACTGGACATGGAACGATGGACTGGTTCCAAATAGGGAAAGGAGTCCGTCAAGGCTGTATATTGTCACCCTGCTTATTTAACTTATATGCAGAGTACATCATGTGAAATGCCGGGATGGATGAAGCACAGCTGGAATTAAGATAGCCAAGAGAAATATCAATAACCTCAGATATGCAGATGACACCACTCTATGGCAGAAAGCAAAGAGGAACTAAAGAGCCTCTTGACGAATGTGAAAGAGGAGAGTGAAAATTCTGGCTTAAAACTCAAAATTCAAAAAACGAAGATCATGGCATCTGGTCCCATCACTTCACGGCAAATAGATGAGGAGACAGTGGAAACAGGGACAGACTTTTTCTTGGGCTCCAACATCACTGCAAGTGGTGACTGCAGTTGTGAAATTAAAAGATGCTTGCTCCTTGGAAGAAAAACTATGACCAACCTAGACAGCATATTAAAAACAGAGACACTACTTTGCCGACGAAGGTCCGTATAGTCAAAGCTATGGTTTCTCCCAGTAGTCATGTATGGATGTGAGAGTTGGACCATAAAGAAGGTTGAGCACCGAAGAATTGACGCTTTTGAACTGTGGTGCTGGAGAAGACTCTTGAGAGTCCCTTGGACAGCACGGAGAGCAAACCAGTCCATCCTAAAGGAAATCAGTCCTGAGTGTTCATTGGAAGGACTGATGCTGAAGCTCCAGTACTTCGGCCAACTGATGCAAAGAACCAACTCATTAGAAAAGACCCTGATGCTAGGAATGATTGAAGGCAGGAGGAGAAGGGGACAACAGAGGATGAGATGGTTGNTTGGAAGGACTGATGCTGAAGCTCCAGTACTTCGGCCAACTGATGCAAAGAACCGACTCATTAGAAAAGACCCTGATGCTAGGAAAGATTGAAGGCAGGAGGAGAAGGGGACAACAGAGGATGAGATGGTTGGATGGCATCACCGACTCCATGGACAAGAGGTTGAGCAAGCTCCAAGAGATGGTGAAGGACAGGGAAGCCTGGCGTGCTACAGTCCATGGGGTCAGACACGACTGATCAACTGAACAACGAAAGAGTTAACAAGGGCAGCCAGTGAGTGTGCTCTTAGCCCAGAGCAAGGCACTCAGTCTGGCAGGTGGGGCAGTCCCATCATGGAAGCTGAGCCTTAGGTCTCTGTACCCAAGAGAATGCTACATCTTCAGGTCAGCAAGCCCCAAACACAGCCTCAGACCCCCAAGCAGGCATTTTTATCTTCTCTGTTTCAAACGCACCAGACATTTGAGGAGAATCTGCAACACAAAAGAGAAAGATAAATAAGCAACATTAGCAAAAATAACTCTGCAAGAAACAGAAAAGGGATTTTTTTGAACTTTCTAATATCCTCGAAGAAATTTAAGATGATACTGCATCACTAAAATAAGAACAAGATGCTGTAAAAAAGGAAAAGAGAACCAAAGCTGAAATAAAAAGGAAAAGAGAACCAAAGCTGAAATATATATACACATGTGCCAAGTAACTTCAGTCGTGTCTGACTCTCTGCAACCTCATGGACTGTAGCCTGCCAGGCTCCTCTGTCCATGGAATTCTCCAGGCAAGAATACTGGAGNAAGCTGAAATAAAAAGGAAAAGAGAACCAAAGCTGAAATATATATACACATGTGCCAAGTAACTTCAGTCGTGTCTGACTCTCTGCAACCTCATGGACTGTAGCCTGCCAGGCTCCTCTGTCCATGGAATTCTCCAGGCAAGAATACTGGAGTGAGTTACCATTTCCTCCTGCAGAGACCTTCCCAACTCAGGGATAGGACCTGAGTGTCCCACATTGCAGGCAGATTCTTTACCATCTGAGCCACCAGGGAAATAGATCTATTATATATATATATATATATAATAGATCTGAAATAAAATAAAATAATAAATTAAAAAGACAAGGGTTAGGGGCTTCCCTGAGGGTCCAATGGTTGGGACTCTGCCCTTCAAAAGCAAGGGGCAGAGGTTCAGTCCCTAGTTGGGGAACTAAAATCCCACATGTCACACTAAGCAGCCAAAGAAAAGAAAAAAATACAAGAGTTGGAAACTGATGTCAAGGAAGTCTGAAAACAAAGCTGAAAAATGGACAGAGAGATAGGGCATTTAGCAGAAAAGTTAATAAATATGATGGATGAATCCAGTAAGTCCAATATTCGCTTTGAAGCATTTTGGAAAAAAAGAATAGAAAAGACAGGGAGGAGACAACTATTGAAGAAATAATGGGGGGAAATATTCTCAGGGTAAAAGAAAAAGTGAGACTTCAAATCAAAAGTGTGAAAGTAAAAAGCCCACACCTTAAACATAGGAAGCAGACATCTTCTCTAGCTGACCCCAAAACAATTTCTTCTTTCTTACTGCTGACAGTGCTCCCATTTGGGGCTGAGGCAGCAGGCAGACAACCTATGACGTCAGGAAATGCACACCCTTCCAGCCCCAGGGAATGGATTTTAATTCGTCTTGGCGAGCATGCTCAGTCCCTTCAGTCATGTTTGACTCTTTACATCCCCATGGGCTGTAGCCTGCCAGGCTCCTCTGTCCATGGGATTTTTCCAGGCAAGAATACTGGAGTGGGTTGCCGTTTNCAGCCCCAGGGAATGGATTTTAATTCGTCTTGGCGAGCATGCTCAGTCCCTTCAGTCATGTTTGACTCTTTACATCCCCATGGGCTGTAGCCTGCCAGGCTCCTCTGTCCATGGGATTTTTCCAGGCAAGAATACTGGAGTGGGTTGCCGTTTTCGCCTCCAGAGGATCTTCCCAACCCAGGGACTGAACCCTCATCTACTGTGACTCCTGCCTTGGCAGGCAGATTCTTTACCACTGAGTCAGCTAGGAAGCCCATAACTGGTCTCCACCAACTATAATAAATTACATTGTCTTTCACCAACGAGCGTTGTCCTGGTCTGCTCAGGCTATAACAAAATAACACTGGCTGGGTGTCTTACAAGCAACAAACATTTGTTTTACACAGTTCTAGAGGCTGGAAGTCCGCATGGTTGGGCTGAGGTGAAGGCCTTCTTCCAGGTTGCAGACAGATGATCTGTTGCTGTGTCTTCACAGGGTGGATGGGGCTGTAGAGCTCTGTGGAGTCCCTTTTATAAGGGCACTAAGCCCATTCATGACGGCTTTATTCTCATGACCTAATCACCCCCCAAAGGCCCCATCTGCTGATACTTTCTTGTTGTTCAGTCGCTAAGTCTTGTCCAGCTCTTTGCAATCCCAGGAACTGCAGCACGCCAGGCTTTCCAGTCCTTCGCTATCTCCTGGATTCTTGTCCATTGAGTCAGTGATGCCATCCAACCATCTCATCCTCTGTTGCCCCCTTCTCCTCCTGCCCTCAANTCGCTAAGTCTTGTCCAGCTCTTTGCAATCCCAGGAACTGCAGCACGCCAGGCTTTCCAGTCCTTCGCTATCTCCTGGATTCTTGTCCATTGAGTCAGTGATGCCATCCAACCATCTCATCCTCTGTTGCCCCCTTCTCCTCCTGCCCTCAATCTTTCCCAACATCAGGGTCTTTTCCAGTGAGTGCTCTTCACATCAGGTGGCCCAAGTATTGGAGCTTCAGCTTAATCACCTCCTAATCATTTGTGGGCAGGGGGGGGCAGTTAGGGTTCAACATAAGAATCTGTGGGAACACAAACATTCAGAGCATAGCAAATGTCCAGGGGTCAGTATCTCACTGTCCAGAGCCTGGCCACCAGATCCACTGTACTCTTCTTGACCGCTTCTTATGCTGCCTAGAAATGCATCGGACACATAATGGGCAGTTGATGTTAACCACTTTCGTTGACTGAATGAACGAAGGAGTCAGTGAACCAACATGACCAATGAGGAGGTGGGCAGCACCCCTAACTGTCCCTTACATTTAAAGGTTCTTGCAGGTCCATGAGGATGGGAAGACTGGAAAATGCTGGAAATTTTCTTAGTTTTCTTACCACCAAGAAACGTCGGTGATTCAGGGAAGGCTCAGTCGTGTCTGACTCTCTGCAACCCCATGGACTATTCAGTCCATGGAATTCTCCAGGCCAGTATAGTGGAGTGGGTAGCCTTTCCCTTCTCCAGGGGATCTTCCCAACCCAGGGATGGAACCCAGGTCTCCCACACTGCAGGCAGATTCTTTACCAGCTGAGCCACAAGGGAAGCCTAAGAATACTGGAGTGGGTAGCCTATCCCTTCTCCAGCAGATCTTCTCAACCCAGGAATAGAACCAGGGTCTCCTGCTAAGGAGGATTCTTTACCAGCTAAGCCACAAGGGAAATCCTTAAGGAAGGGAGTGGCCCTCAGTAATTACTAACATAGAGATTTCTGCCAGCCTGGCAGGAA
>SJYV01021331.1:0-11081 GCA_006410875.1 Neotragus pygmaeus | reverse complement strand
GATGACCTTGGCAGCTCTGAGTAGCACTAGGTCAAGGGTTTCATAGGATGTCCCTCTGTTGGACTTAGCCTGACGTTCTTCTCATCGAAAGGTGTGTGCGTTTTGACAGCAGTAAAGCGTCATTCTCATCACATTGTTTTCAAGGGTGTAGGCTATCAGTATGACATCATTGTGGATGTTAACCTTGATTACCTGGCTGCAGTAGTATTTGTCTGGTTAGAACTTTTTTTAAAGCAGAGTACACAGCTGTGGGGATAGGAAACACCAACCCCTCATTCAGTTGTTGGGCATGACAGTAAGCATACCTGCTTCCATGCCTTGAATTCAGGCACCGTGCCTTTTCCCTGCTGGGAGGCAGGGCCAGCCATAGGGAGGCCGCTGATTTAATGCCTACACTGTGTCCCCAAGGCTGGCACCCCAGCCCTTCCAGAGTGTTGCCTCTGAGCTGGCACAGCCTTTAGAGGGCTGTTGCAGCTCTCACTGAGGCTGGCCTGTGCAGGGCGGTACGGTGTATGATGTGAGCAGTGGATCCCATGGTCAGAGGCTCAACCCCGCACCTTCCTCACTGAGAAGTAGGAATGGTTGAGTGTATGGTATGTGTGATTCCATGCCTACAGATCAGGCATTCCATAAACCACCAGTTAATAGTGCTGGCTGAGCCTCTGTGGCAGGAAAGGTAAATCCGTACCTGGAGTAGGTATCTATCCCCTTGAGGATGAACCATTGGCCATTCCAGAATGCAAAGGCCCAATTAATTTGATTTGCCACAAACCAACTGGTTCATCTCTTCAAGGAATTTTGCCATGTGAAAGGTTTCTGGCGGGTCTGTGTTGCCACAGGGTGGACATTTGGAGGCAGGGACAGTTAGACCGATTCCGGTGGGTGGGTGTCCCTGCTGTTGAGCCCACGCACAGCCCTCACCTCTGCCATGATGGCCCCTCCAGTCACGGGCCTACATTGTCCCTTCTAGGTGGTCAGTGATGCAGCCCGGTTAATGTCCACTGGCTGAGTCAGGTCATCTGCTTCGCTGTTCAGTTCTTCATCCGTGGTAAATGCCCTCAGTGAGCGTTAATGTGTGACATAAAGGCCATCACGCCTTGCGCTCCTCATGTGCGTCCAGCCCTGTGTCTACCCCACTGCCCGTCTCTGGGCTTCCAGCCCCACCAGCTGCCTAGGTCAGCGGCCACTCAGGAATCTGCACATTCTCACCCTCGCTGCTGCTTCTTGCACACGAAGCAGATGACACTATTCACTTCAGAAATGGCCCTTGGTCTGTCGCCCACCCAGGAGTGAAGGGGGCGGACTCAAGTTGAGTGTTGTGGTCTAAGGGTTGTGGCTGTGGGAACCTACTGGGTTTTTGTTTGATTGGTTAGATTTTTGTGATGGCAGCAGCGGTGGTGGGGTCTCCAAAAGGCCCCTTCACAGATCAAAAAAGACATATTTGTGCCAAAGTCAACTGATTCTCTATCCATGTACCTGCCCTTAGTTCTACTCTATTCATGACACAAAAGGTGTTCATAGTAAACACGATATTTAAAGTAACTCACCAGAATGACCTGCAACATACCATGTATTATATATTGATCACTGCTTCCATTTACTGAGGCTTTTCTATGGGCTGGGCACTGTGCCAAGCACATTACCTGCATTTTCACATTACATACTCATGGCAACCCTATGAGTTTGGCAGTTTATTATTATTTTCATTCAACACATGAGAAGACAGACGCTCCAAGAAGTCTCCCAATCTAACTCGATACTCTTAACCATTCTGCTATTGGGCTTCAAATATGTTCTCTTGAAGGCAATTATGCTGCTTAGAAATACACATATGTATGCAGCTATGGATATCTGTATACAGATATACAGTCAAGTAGATCTTCTATACTGAATATTTGAGAAGCGGAAGGAATAATAATCCTCCTTGCCTGTGCCTCCCATGGGCTGGGTGCAATGGGAGGAAGCTGGAAGCAAGACAGTGTGTCAACACAGCCCACGTGGGCCACCATGGCACAGAGCATCTCTGGGGTGGGGTGGAGAAGGTGGAGAGTAAGTTTATAGAAGAGAACCTTCACACTGGTTTGCCATCTCTCTCCCCAACCAAGATGTAATTTCTAAAAGTACAGAGTTGTATGGACTTTTGTTGCTGTTATTCACTGATATATCCCAAACACCTAGAATAGTTTCTGACACAGAGTAGATGCATAGGAAACATTTGTTAAATAAATGAATGATTTCTTCCCAGCGTCAACTGACCAGCCAACATCATTTAGGTTAGGAGTCAGCAGACTACGGCAGGGACTCAATCCTGCCCTCTTCCTGTTTTTGTAAATAAAGTTTTACAAAACTGAAACAGCCATGCCTATTTGTTTACATATTGTCTGTAGCTACTTTTAAGCTACAACAGAAGAAGTAAGCAGGTACTGCCAGACTAGATAGCCTGCAAAACTGAAAGTAGGTTATTGTGTAGTCCTTTACAGGAAAAGTTTGCTAACTTCTCTGGTTGTAGGACTTGGAGAAAAGGAGAAAATAAAGAGCCAGGGGTCAGGAGTTATTGCATGTCAAGACCTGAGCAGGTTGTGATGGGAACTATTTTCTGAGCCTGAATTTTGTTTAGTGTATTACCTCTGCACAAATCCCACATGATCCTGAAGAAGCAAGTCTTTTTATGTAGAAGAAAACTCCTTCACAAAGATATCTCATCCACAGGTGAAACTAATGGTGCCATCCATGAACAGATGCTTTATCTGAGGGGCTTCAGTGGGTTCTCATCCTATTAATCCTGGTGACTTATGTAGTGAAGAGATGCCTCAGGTGGTTCTACCCAAAGAGCTTCCATTTGCCAGACTTCTTGGATCAAGCCGAGGAGCATGGTGACACTTCCCCTCCTGCATGCCCTTGCTCACCAGAACTCTCTTCTAGAGTCTCCACAGGGTTTAAGCTCAACCATGAATCACATTTTCCCCTTCAGTTTTAGACCTAGAACCACAAATTTCAGCTCAAGTATTTAACTTTGGGGAAGGCAAGGTGAAGGTTATGGAGAACAGAGCAGTTCAAATTTCCAAAGAACCTTCAGCATGGCAGGGTGTGGTGAGGAAGCCTTCTAACTGCTCTAAGCCACCGGAGTCCATCACAGCGACTGCTTCTGCATGCCTCATTCCCCTGCCAGTCCTTTATGAGCCATCCTCTTAGTCTCCCCCTCAAAAAAGGCATCTATAATCATCACTTTCTGCTACGGACTGAATGTCTGTGTCTCTCTTAAAATCAACATCTTGAAGCCCTAACCTCTGAGGTGATGAGATTTAGAGGTGGAGCTCTTGGAAAATAATTAGGTTGTGATGGTAGAGCCTTCCTGACTGGGATTAGTGCTACAAGATCGTATGGCCCACAAAACCAAAAACACTTCCTATGTGGTCTCGGCCATTGAGGATCCGAGAAGGTGGTCATCAACAACTGGGAAACAGACCTTCCCCAGAACCCAACCGTGCTAGAACTCTGACGTCGGACTTCTAGCCTCCAGAACTCTGAGCAAGAAATGTCTGTTGTGTAAGCCCTGACTCCTCAGGCTATGCTTCCCATGAGGCACTGGTGGTAAAGAACCTATCTGGCAATGCAGGAGACATGAGAGAGGCTGGTTCAATCCCAGGGTCAGGAAGATTCCCTGGAGGAGGGCATGGCAACCCCGTATTCTTGCCGGGAGACTCCCATTGACAGAGGAGCCCGGCAGGCTACCGTCCATGGAGTCACAAAGAGCCAGACACGACTGAAGCAACTCAGCATGCACCACGGTCTATGGCATTCATCAGAGTAGCCTGAGCCAACTCATCTCCCCCATCTTTGTGGGGTGCTTCCTGCCTCTAAACCCCAATATTACATGGCAGCCCCCTCTACAAAGCTCACCAGGATAACCACAGTCATCAGTCAGACTGAAATTCTACGCACTCAGAGACATATTCCTTGCATCCATAAAATGGCGTTTTGATACCCATTGACTGCATGGACACCAACAGTAAGTCATTTGTATCCAGGATCATCCAGACAAAATAAACAGCTGAGTCCTAACTCAGGGGAGCAAGGTTTTGCTGATGCAGTGCTTCTCCTGGTGAGACTTCATTGGGGTGAATGAATTATCCTCAAGGGTTTCAGTAACTCCCTGATCAATTTATGAACCTGGGGAATACACACCTATTATACCACATAAATTGTGGTTCTGCTAACCTGCAATGAATACAAACAACTTATTACTGGAAGCTTCTTTACATTGCCAAATGTAGCAGTAGTAATATTATTAATATTTCATTTAGAGGAGCCAAAACTGAGAACATAGAAGACACCCTCCACCCACCACTTCTCAGCACACACTTTCAGAATATACACAATAGTTCAGAGAGACATGTGGCTGATTTGGGGTGACGTTATGGTAACCTGTGCCAGTCTTGCTTTATTTCACAAGATTCTGTTTTTGAGAGCCTTTGGAGAATGAGGACCATGAAAAGGTATTTCTGGCACTATGGGGGATGTTTGCTGTAGTAACTGTTTAAAGACAGTTGGAATGAAAGCTTAAATACTTATGTAATAGAGAGACGTACTCACATCTGTGTGTAAAATAAGCAGATAAAATGGTGCTCAAATTAGTTCTGATTCTCCCCCTAGAATTGGCAATGTGCGAGTGAGGCTGGCAAGTGATGGCAGGCATCAGATGACAGCCGAACGAGAATGGTAAAACTGCAACGCCAGCCTCATCCAGGCGGCCACTGTCAGGCGACTCGCCCATCCATAAAGAAGCAAATGGAAAAGACTGCAAGAGCTGGGATGCTGAGACGGCAGAACAATGGTTTGAGGAGTGCCAGCAAATCAGTGTTCAATCAACATGAATGTTTGTCTGAAGTCTGATAGAACTGCAAGACCAACATTTAATTCACTTACGCCAAGTCCACCCACCATCCCAGACAGGCTTAATATCATTAAGATTGCTCTGGTCCAACGTGTATGTCATAAAAGGAAATGATCATTCTTATGGGTCCCCCCAGTGATTGGGGAAACTGGTGAGATATTTCTGGTGCTATTTTGAAAAGTTGAATCCAATAGAATGAAAACAAAGATGCCTATCTGAAACTACCACTTGAGGGAAAAAACAAAATAAAAGATGTAAGTAAAACAACGCGGATACCCTGCATTCATCAGCTAATGCATGTGGTCGGCCTTACCTAGATTTGGACTTATGGTTTCTTGTTTTTCTTTAACACTGACATCTCAGCACTGAAGACAAATGTTTGTTCACTTGTTTAAAATAAGAAATGGGTTATGCTGGTTTGTAGGGGCTTCCCAGGTGGCGTCGGTGGTAAAGAACCTACCTACCAATGCAGGAAGCCCAAGAGACGCAGGTTCAACCCCTGGAGGAAGAAACGGCAACCCACTTCAGTATTCTTGCCTGGAGAATTCCATGGACATAGGAGCCTGGCGGGCTACAGTTCATGGGGTCTCACAGAGTCAGACACAACTGAAGTGACTTAGCATGCATAAACGCACAGTGACGTGGGATTTTTTAAAAATTCAGAATATATTACCTACCAGTGGGATTTGAGGGGCTACCCTGGTATCTCAGCTGGTAAAGAATCACCTGCAATGCAGGAGACCTGGGTTCGATCCCTGAGTTGAGAAGATCCTGGAGAAGGGAATGACTATCCTCTCCAGTATTCTGGCCTAGAAAATTCCACGGACCATGTAAATCCATGGGGTCCCAAAGAGTTGGACATGACTGAGTGACTTTCACTTTCACAGTGGGATTTGAAGGGAGAAGGTCTGGTTGAAAGTAAAAACAAGCTTCCGGCAAGGGTATTTTCGACTATGAAAGAATTGAAAAGAAGTCGGTTCCTTAGGTTTCTCACTGTTTGGAAAACAAAGCACAGTTTCCTCTTCAGTTTTCCATTTTTGTAAACAATTTGGCACAATAACATCGCCTCGTTTTCATTTGACCAGCTCACAGTATGATGTCAAGTTGAAGAGCTAAAAGGAAGTGANCTGAGCCCATATCTATTTGAAGACAAAAGGCTACGTATATAATGTTGGTAAAAGATACAGGAAGCAGTTAAATTACAAACATCTTTTACTGTAGAGCATTTTTGGAACTGTGTTAAAAATCCTATCAGAAACTGGAAGAAGAAAACAGAATCACTCCTTAGGCCTCTTCAGTAGCATGACATCATCTCTTGGCACTAGAAGGCACAAAATATTTTGTCATATGTAAAGAAGAGTTCAGATTTGGTAGATATGAACACTTAATTGTCACTAACAGAAATGCTGACTTTGAATCATACTTTAAGTTCAGCACTGGCTAGATAATCTGCAGGAAACTTTAGAACTTGTAGAAGTAGTTTTTTAAAAATCAGTTGTGACAAACTAGACGAGTGGAATGGGAAGGGCAGGGGAGGCTCAAGTGGAAGTGGGTATATGTATACTTCATCTAATTCACATTGTGTGGCAGAAACCAACACAACATTGTAAAGCAGTTATCCTCCAGCTAAACATTTTTAAAAATCAGTTGATATTATCTCACTATGGAATAAAGCCACCAAGCCCTTTTCAGTATCATTTCTTATAATCTATATGATCTAGGCTTAACTCCAGATATCAGCTCCTGTCCATTCTTTTGTTTGGCTTGGCTTGTGAGATCTTAAGTTCCCCTATAGGGATTGAACCCCCAATCTATGGTAGTGAAAGTGCCTAGTCCTAACCACTGGACTGCCAGGAAATTCCCAAGTTCTCATTCACTCTTATTTCTTGTTCTATTAACATTGAGGACAGTTTCACTGCTTTATGTGTCTCAGTTTTCCTTTTGTCATTTGACAAGGTATGCAGCCTATGCTGACTGAGAACCGTTTGAAAAAGAAAATAGCCTAGAGGTGCTCTGGGATAACCTTAGATCACAGTGACTGAGCCAGAGCTGCTGCTTGTATCCACGGAAACCAGATAAATCTAGTGTCAGTTTCCTAAATGCAGTCAGATACTTCTTCGCGTCCTCATTATTATTGGCATCAGGAAGGGGCCGCTGCGCACGGCCCCGGAGCCCCAGGCCCGCGGGCCCCACGCGGGAAGAGTGGGCGGCCGTCTGTACTCAGGCTTCCCTCCGGCAGAGGGATGGCGTGGTTTGCCCTTGGTGGGGGCTGGGGTCAGGCCCAGCCCAGGGAGGAGGCCTCTGGAAGGCTCCTTCCAGGCACTCTGCCTGCCTGCCAGAGAAGCCGGATGGCTGAACACAGCGTTGGGTTTTGTAGCAAGTCTGACTGGGAACCGAGAGCCAGAAACCAGGGTCCCTCTCTTCTGCCAAAGCCGCTTCTGTGGCGGCATCGCGGCTCCGGGATACCTGTGTCCAGATGGACACTTTGACCTTGGCCGTGGCCACGCAGGATCTCTTCTGTCCATGCCGGGCCTGTGCTTGGCCGGACTGCACGAAGGGCGGGAGGGGGTGGCCATCTGGTATGGGAGGTGCTGGCTGACAGGTGGCTTAGCGGCGGGAGAACTTTCCAGGCTGAAACAAATCTGAGGATGGCCATGGAGTTCACAGAACCCTCAGGGTCAAGGTGGATGGTGGAGGGGAAAGGTCAGCCCCCAGGAACGGGGTCACCCCCACTGCTGCTGCCCTCGCATGGCCCTCAACAAAATCCCTGGACCACAAGCCTGCCACCCAAGGGAAGGGGAGAGGACAGGGGCCATGAGAGAAGGAGGGGTTTGGGGGTCCCTATACATGAACCACTGCCCACAATCTCGTGTGTCCCAAGCCATGTTCAAGGTGGCCTTTAATGACCGTTCTGATAGCTTCTTTTGGAAGATGATGGACTTGGCCTGATCCTGCGTGACTCGGGCTTGAGGGGACAGTGACACACGGGTTTCTGTCCCTGGTGCTCAGGGACCTGCTTCCACCAGTCTGGCTGCTTTGCCAAAGGACATGGAAAACACTTGGGACAGGAGCGGCCACGGTCCTTTATACAATCTCTCCTGACCTTGCAAAGCCCTTGAGCTCACACGTGTTCACTTATCAAGTGAGGGAGACGAATCTGGTAGACTGTCTCTAGATTCCTCAGGAGGAATGAGGACTTTGCAGCCAGACAATTCCAAGCTTGAGTCCTGGCTCTATCACTTTTGAGTTACTTGATCTTGGAGGAATTACCTGTCTCACCTGAGCCTTCAGTCTCTCACTGGTGAAGCCTCATCTAATCTGAGGATGAGTGGGACAAAGCTCTCAGAGGAGTGGGTGACACATAGTCAGGTGTCTCCTCTTCCGGTTGATCTCTTTCTGAAGGTCTCTTCTGTTTAAAAATTCTGTGATTCTATACATGCTGGAAAACCCCATCTTAATCCGCAGCATCTTTGGGATCCTAATCTGTCAGGACTGACTTTCTTGCACAGATAGGACATGGCACCTTTGCACACGCATCTTCTCTATAGAAGGTATGGCTGCGTGCAATCACCTGGACTGGGGAAATCACTAGGCCCACCGGCGGTAAGCCCCATCAGCGACTTCCCTTCCAGCTGCTGAACCACTCAGGGCCTTCCCCACAGGCTCGGTGTCCTTCTCGGCCCTGGGCTGCTTCTTCAGGGAAGTCTTGGCCACCTGATGTGAAGAACTGACTCATTGGAAAAGACCCTGATGCTGGGATAGATTGAAGGTGAGAGGAGAAAGGGATGACAGAGGATGAGATGGTTGGATGGCATCACCGACTCAATGGACATGAGTTTGAGTAAGCTCCGGGAGTTGGTGATGGACAGGGAGGCCTGGCGTGCTGCAGTCCATGGGGTGGCAAAGAGTCAGATATGACTGAGCAACTGAACTCAACTGAGTTCTCAGAGATTCATGCCCACCTCATGTGGAAGGGGTCTGGTCCTTCCACCAGTGGCCCTGAACCACAGGAGCATAACCAGACTATACTAGAAGCTTTGCCAAGGGGTAAGTGGCCAGCCTACCAGGAACTCCTGTACCAGAGATTTGCTGAGGGGTCTGGGGGTCTGCTTTTCCAAAAGCTGAGGATGCATGGAAAAAAGAAACTGATAACTAGTAGGCAAACGATGTCAAAGGAAGCATTTAGAAAGCAATGGAGAATTCGTAAAGAAAAGAATTTACTTTATTCGGAGGTTATCTTTGCAAAAAGTCATGATGAATAATTCATTCTTTTTACTAATTCAACATCAGTTTACTGACTACCGAGTACAGTATATGTCACATCATTCTGGGGGCTCAAAATCCTGAAGCTGAACCACTTTTTAGAGATGGAACCTTCTAGACTCATGATTCTCCAGGTGAGGAGAATGAGACCCAAGAAGAGATGTGACTCAGCTGATGTTACACAGCCAGTGGCTTGAGAGAGCTGGCGGCCAGATGTCCACCTTGCCCCCCACACCCCTGTCCAGTGGGGATCATAGACAAGTTTTGTTTCATCTACCAAGGTTATTTTGCCAACTTCAAGGGTAAAAAAAAAAAATTAATCTTATTAAGATCTGACCACATGGGACACTGGGACTGTGTCTCCCACAGGCAGGATCTGCCGAGGCCTGCCTCCCTTCAAAGCAAGCGGGGGGCCTCGCGTGGCCATGAGCCTGCCCTCCGCTTGGCCTTCGTTTCCGTCACCTGCCTGGACCCTGGGACGAGAGTTTGCATCCCTGCCTGAGGGAGAAGAGACTGGAAGAAAGACAAGCACCGATGACATCTTCCCCGCCCAGATCCGCAAACAGGGAGGGGCTGCCAGCCAGGTGCCCGAGGAGCCCTCGGGGGCCAGACCTCGGTCAGACATTCCAGCAGAAAAAGCACGGTTATATCGAGGTTCAGATGAGGACGTGCAACTGACTTATTTACACTCACGTTATGAGAAAGCTGTATGAGCCACGGGGATTTCTCATTGGGCCTGATGCCGTGAGTCCCAGAATTTGAGGGCTTCTTATCCAGACTGACAGAAATAAAAGCTTAATCCTGAAAAAAGAAAGAAAGAAAGAAAGAATTGGGGGCTTCTTTCCCAGAGGACCTTGATATCCCCGGTGTCCACAAAGATTTAAAAGCGTTTTTCTTGCTCTTTCTCCCCGCCACGGAGAGGCAGCCTGCCCTTTCCCACTTGCTTTGCCAGCTGGGACCGGCTCCCGCCTCCCCCAGACACTGAGCCAACGTCTCCCCACACTTTCCCTGCTCCCCCCAAGAGAGTCCATTGCCGAGGAGGGTCTGGAGTCTTCGGTTGCATTCGTTGGAAGTTCAGACAGGAATTTACCTTGACTCTTTTTCATTCTGCAAATTAACTGTGCTAGCAGAGCAGACGGTAAATGTTTAACTCCAGAGGAGAGCCCTCTGAAGACGCTTTAGTGGCGCTTTTCTGCAGCCAGCCCACGTGCTGAGTATAAACAATTACATTAAATCAGGCCCAGCCCTGACCGTCCCCACAGCACCTCCTTTCTCAGACGTGAGGTGGTGCCTTGAACCCAGACAGTCCTCCCCACATTTACTCTGAATGAGTCGGGTTTTACAGAACGTCTGCAAATAGAAGCGCAGGGCTCAAGACTTTTATTAAAGGACGATGTAGCTGAACTGGGGGCAACAGAGACTTCATGCCAGCCATGGACTGGAAACTGTCACCATCCTGCCCAGAAAGCCAGGAGCCCTAGAGCCAGCCTTAAGGACCACGGAGGTGAGACCTCCATAAATTCCATTTTTACGTGATCCTTCCAGAGGGGATGAGGGGAGGGGCTGAAACAACAGAACCAAAGGACCAAGGGCAGTGTCCTCTGGCCCTCTGACTGTCCTAAAAATGGACAGAGTCACTGCTGGGCACGAGGTGTTCACTCTGCCCCATCCCCTCATCGCTGCTCAGAGCCTGTTCATCCTCCAGGCTCCTACAGCCCCTCTCCGCCGCCCAGCAGCCCTGCTCCCCCCACAGCCTTCCCCTAAGCCTCACAGCTCAAACCTTACAGCCCCGGGCCCTTCTGCAGCCCTCACCTCCCTGGCACTGGCTCCCATCCGTCCCATGCTCGGAATCTGCTCCACGACCTCAGCATCCACACAGGGCTGCCCCGCTCTGTGCTCAGCTCCTGGAGGCAGAAACGGCTGG
>SJYV01021329.1:0-22274 GCA_006410875.1 Neotragus pygmaeus | reverse complement strand
GGATACACAGATGAGCTTTCCAAGTGGCACAGTGGTAAAGAATCTGCCTGCCATTGCAGGAGATACAAGCGACACCAGTCCAGTCCCTGGGTGGGACGGTCCTCTGGAGAAGGAAACGGCAGCCCACTCCAGCATTCTTACCTGGAAAATTCCATGGACAGAGGAGCCTGACAGGCTACAGTCCATGGGGTGGCAAAGAGTCAGACAGGACTGAGCTCACTCGTATTCATATATTCCATTTAAGTATGTTTCTTTTTAAAACCCCTCTTTGGATAAAGTGGATGTAGAACGCTACTTTTAGAATGGAAAATGCATATCCTGCTCCGTCTCTGCTCAGATTGCTTTCCCGTGTTTTCCTGACTCAGGCCCATGTTAAGTTAGCAGGAAAAAGTCACTTGTGCCTGCTGAAATTCTCCTTGCTCTACACGAAGTAGATGTTAGTAAGCTGGGGAAGAAGATTCATGTATTTCCTGCTAATTCCATAGAGAACATGTATCTTTATTAATGTTAATGGTGGAGGCCTCTCATTATGTTATAGAATAATCTGCTTTAGCAAAGGTTTTTCTCCTTAAGAACTTCATAACATTTAAAGGTTAATATGTTAGGTAAAGAACAATATCTTAAGATAAGCGTTTTTATTACAGGACATGATGGGATGGTTTTTATTAAATTACGTGATGATTTGAATGGGGAGGAAGCAGTGCATCGCTTCTTTGCCCTCAACTTTAATGCCTTTAATCAAATAACGACCTTCTGGAAAATAGTTAATTTTCAGCATTTGGGAAGATCAATACCACTTTGCCACCAAAAAATGGCCCAGACGATGAAATTTGATGTATTTAAAGTATCGTTTCACCCTTTTAACCTAGTAAATAATTGAGCACGCTTTCCGCGCTGCTGCTGCCCTTTTGTTTCTCACTGTTCAAAGTGTTATGATTGTTCTCAGAAAAAAAAGACGTTGGTGTGTGAAGGAAGGATGCAGGCTTCACACCCAGGAGTGGGAATGTACCCCCATCAGACCTGTGCTGCTCTGTGTTCGGGGTGCGGAAGAAGTAGTATGTTTCAATACTGTATTTGAGGAGGTGCGTATAAAACATAAAAAGTGTGAAAATGTCCCTTCTCGAACATTCAGGGAGTGGTTTAAAACGTCATTAGTCTCCTTCCATCTTTTGTGATACCTTTAAGCCTTTATAGGGTAAAAGATTCAGTAGCTCTGACAATTAGAACTCACCCCCCCCCCGACCCCTTACAGAACATTGGTATGAAATTACCCTCCAGCGCAGACAGCTTTGTAAAAAAAAAAAAAATTGCCCTCTATTAGCATGTTTGTGGGCAGATTAAAAACTGTCTTCATTAGCATAAGTAACACTTACAGATTCTTTTAAAAGTAGAAAATTATTTACTGAATGATAAATTGCTAGCTCTGTAGTTGTTGTTGAAAATGTACTCATTCAAAATGCCTGGTGTAGTTTAGTCTACAATACTGAAATTTTTTTGTGTGAGAAGTACTATTTAATGGATTATGTACTTAATCCTGTTCCTACTACTTGCTAAAATGTAATTCATGCTTTCCACTAAAATGTTTGTATCAAATACCTCCCTATTTAGATTGATTTCTTTTAATATCATATATTATTATACTATACGCCCCAGAGATTGGAACAAAATACTTCTGCAAATAACACATAAAAGATGAGGGTGAGGCGTTGGGAATAAATAGACTATAAAATGTTTTCCTTTTTAGAACACAAATTACCATTCTGGNCCACTAAAATGTTTGTATCAAATACCTCCCTATTTAGATTGATTTCTTTTAATATCATATATTATTATACTATACGCCCCAGAGATTGGAACAAAATACTTCTGCAAATAACACATAAAAGATGAGGGTGAGGCGTTGGGAATAAATAGACTATAAAATTTTTTCCTTTTTAGAACACAAATTACCATTCTGGTTTTTTTTTTTTTTTTTTTATGTATTTTTCCTTCTTAGTTGCAGTGAGAATTATTTGTCATTTTTTTTCTCTTTTTATAGCTCTTAAGTTTAAAATGTATGTGTACATTTATATATATACATATCCTTGTGTTAAGTGACTTTTTTTCTAGAGAACATGAAAGTCTCTTTCCCCGTGGAAAACTAGTCGTGTTCCATGCTCCTGACTGTCACTGACCCAGCCTTGCCAGGGGTCTCTTTTCATGTGTGTGAGGCTCCCTAGGTACAATAAATTCATTCGTGAAAGGAGGTTGCTTTCCTGACTCGGTGAAAAATCATTGCGCACTCCTTACCCATTAAAATGGTAGAAGGGAATTGACTTGAATTAACTGTTCTAAAAAGAGGGGAATGGAAATCAGAGATTGAGTTTGGGTGGAAATTAGCAGCTGAGAGATGAAGGTGCCAGGATTTTTATTTCAGTGTGGTACAACAAGATTCTGTCGGTAAAGCACATCATTAGAATACTGAGTTCAGAACTGCTAATTTTTCCTTTAAAATGAGCATACAGTCATGTGTTTCATGGACCATGATAAATTGCCATTGTGTTGTCATTGAATTTGTTTTGCTTTTTTTCAGTAGTGGGTTGGCAGTCGTTCCACATTTTCTCTTTTCCTTTTTTTTTTTTTTGCCCCCCCTTACCCTCCCCAAATCTTCCATGTCTTTCATAGACTCCCTAAACCAAAACCGGTCCAAAGACTTATTGATTTCATGCTGTNTTTTGATCGGGACGTTTTCTCTTTTCCTTTTTTTTTTTTTTTTGCCCCCCCTTACCCTCCCCAAATCTTCCATGTCTTTCATAGACTCCCTAAACCAAAACCGGTCCAAAGACTTATTGATTTCATGCTGTCTGAGGTTTAGCATCTTCTGTCCCATTTTCTTGCTTACGGTGGCAAGACATTCACAGATGCTCTTGGTTCCTATAAAGTACATAACAGTATTTCCTTTGTGGCAGATGGATTTAAGACTTTTAGTTCTCAATAAATGTAGGTTTACAATACATAACTTTACAGGATTTGTGTTGTATATAACAGGTTTGAACATATTATCTCAGAATTCATCTGCATGGCATTTTCAGCTTGTTCAGGGTCCATGCCAGTTTTTTTAAGTAATAGGGGGAGTGCTGTGATTGATAGCAACAGCTCAAGGCATGATTTTGAATAGAAACAAAGGGTTTAGAACAGAAGGTGTCAAATTAAACTTTGTCAGTTTGAAAAGTAGGAACATCCTGAAAGTTTGACTAATTTATTTACATGTGGCTCCTGTTTGTATTTTGCCCTCTTGATATGCAGCGTAATGTTGCTTGGCAAATTTACTACATTTAAAGTTTAGGTTGTTCCTTGTGCCATTTTAGTTTTCCGAGAATAGATCGGTCTCATTATTTTAAGGCTGTTAGTCTCCTGTCTTTTCTACTGTTTAGAACAGTTGTGATCTAATTTAATTGTCACAGCAGTTCCCTACCCCGCTTACAGTATTTCAAGTCCCGGAGACCTGGCTTAAAGCGTAATTATGTTCACATTTTGTAGCAAAGTGCTTGCATTTTATTCACCCTCTCTCCTCCACCCAGTAATCTATACATGTATCATTTTAAAAGAACCAGTATAGTACTTAGGGAAATCCCTATTTTTATTTGCCACATATTACCTATATTCTGACATATACTGTCTTCCCAAGTTTATTTGCTCAAACAGCATCGTTTATGGAAAAGTGACCTCGGAACAGGTCTTGGGGAATTAGAACGCGTTTGGTGCTTCTCGTCACTTCCTGCAAAACGTGGACCAGATTACTGTCATCATCTTGATCGATAGGATTGAGGGAGTCAGACGATTCTGAAGTGTTTAAATGGAATCATAGTGAATTAATCTTCTTTTTGCCAGTGTAAATTGGGAATGAGCCAGCTGATTTCTCTGCTGACAAAGAACTAGCCCGTCAGGATACCTGTCTTCCCTTATTTGTTGAGAGCGACGGGTATCAGGAGAGGAGCACACCGCCCCTCCCCCGTTTTTGTTTTTTTGGAATACCCTTGTAGAACTAACAGTTCCCAGCTGCACCGTTAAATATTTTTCTAAGAAGCATCTGATTTCAGTCTCTTAAAATCATCATGTCTCTTGAAAGGCTAGCGGAGACATGCTTCAGATTTATAATTCATCACATTATTTTTAGATAAGGAATTGGAAGTATTATTTAAGGGCAGAGGTTAATAGCAAACTACTGGAAATGTTATGTTAGTCATGGGCAATTAATAAAAATAAGAATCTGTCTCATAAGTATACAGACACAGAAGTGACAATATGAGCAAAATATTTGTTGAATGAGTCACGGCTCTTTTTCTGAAATATTTGTGAAACCAGCATGAGTGTGATTGTTTGGGAATTAGCTATCATTATTAGCCATTTTAAAAGAACTAATGATTTTCTTTTCCAAAGAACATCTGTGATCCACATGTTTTTTTTTCCCCCACATATATCCAAGTGCTAACTGATCTCTGCATTACTTTAAAAAGTTTCTAAAAGGATTCAAAAAATTATTGGAGTGCTTCAGCTTTCTTCAAGAAGATTTTCTTACATGAATTGTTCTTAATTTAACTTTTAGCAATTTTTGGTTACAAGTGTTTATTTCTAAAAAAAAAAAAAAAGACTTAGATGCTCAATGTTAAGCACTTATTACAAGAGTATAATCCTAGCTAAGTAAAGAAAAAAATATGTTCTTGATGAGCCTTCTAGCATCTCATAAAGGTAAATAAAATTGTAGTGGTTTTCTGTTTAGGCACTGGGGCCTGTCAATTGCCACAGCTAAAGAAGAGACGAGGAGTGGGCAGGGTGTAATCTTAACCAGAGTTAATAGTCAAGCCTTCAGGCAGATGGATCTAAAACCTGCCTTACATCAAAATATAGAAGTGAAGAATAAAGCGTAACTTTGATGTAGAGAAGTATAAAATATTTTAATGGCTCAATCCAGATAGCAAATATTTGTCAGTAGGAGCTAAACAAACATCCCCAGGGAACCTGTGCAAGTGGGTCTCAAATGTATCAATTACTCAAATTGTAGTTAATGTTGCGTTCCTAGATAAGAGCGAACTGTGACCTATGTTCTGATTCTGGAAAGCAGCAGAGAGCTGCCAGGGTTAGAAGAGAAGCATGTTCCGGGACACCGTCATCATGGTTATTTTTTATTGAGCTAATACTCTTTCTGGTAAGCCTTCAGTTTACCGCCTTTCTGTCAACCTGGAATTAGGCACTCTGCGGCATCAGCTGAGTGCACAATTGTATGTGTGTCCCTGGGCACATATGTGTTTGAATGATGTGTGGCGTGGCGAATCAGAGGCCTCTCAGCTTCAGTTAGGGTGCGCGGGTCTCATGGGGCCTAGCAGCTGTCACCCTGAGCTGGGTGGCTGGTGTGTCTTGGAAGCTAGTATATCAGTGTCCATCTGTTCTTTTAAAATCTCTCAGGCCATTTTTGGGAAAGTAGACCTTGCCTCTTCCCACTGTGTATTACAGTTAGAAGAGAATTTCTCCAGTGGTTCACGTTGGGAAAGAAAGGAAAGTCATGCCATGTTCTGATCTCATCCTATCATATAAAAAGGCAACTCCCCTTGGCCAATTCTAAAAATCAAATATTAACCTGTCTTCTTTGCATTCCCATCCAACTAGTTTCCAAGGAGCCCCGTTGTTTTAGGTCAGTTTCCCTAAAGCAGAGGCTAAGGTAAGGAATCCGAGGCCCCTGATCTGGTGAGGGGCTCGACAGGGGCAGGAGTTCGGCAGGATAATGAAGTGGAGGCAAGTCCAGGAAGAACGTGCCCCAGGAAAAGCCTGTATTGACGGGGCCCCGCGGCGGGCAGGCCGGGGTGGGACACCACTGGAGAGCCGAGGCTAGAGGGCGAGGTCCGGGGGCAGGAGGGCAGGCCAGCCTGCCACCGGCGCCTGGGGAGAGGGGCCAGGAGGAAGCGGAGGAGCAGCTGGGCGTCCTCCGGTGAGCTGGCGTGCAGACGTTTCTCTAAGCGCGGTTCTGAGCTGACAGCCCCGAGCGGCCTCCGCGCCCTGCTGCTCAGTGAAGAAGGGATGAGATGATGGCTGGAGGACAGGGGCCTGTCCACTCTGCTGGAAAACACGTTCTGCCTCTTAGCTTGTGTTGGCGCGTAGCTGCCTCACGAGTCGTGTTGGCCTCTGCCGGGCGGCACGCTGGATCAGCTCTGTGCACCTGTCTACCCCCCGCCTCGTTTTTTGGACTTCCTTCCCATTTAGGTCTTTTTAATCTGCTCTCTAGGTTGGTCATAACTTTCCTTCCAAGGAGTAAGCATCTTTTAATTCCATGGCTGCAATCACCATCTGCAGTGATTTTGGAGCCCCCCAAAATAAAGTCTGACACTGTTTCCCCATCTATTTCCCATGAAATGATGGGACCAGATACCTAGACAGCATATTAAAAAGCAGAGACACTACTTTGTCAATAAAGGTCCATCTAGTCAAGGCTATGGTTTTTCCAATGGTCATGTATGGATGTGAGAGTTGGACTATTAAGGTCCAGCTGAGTGCAGAATTGATGCTTTTGATCTGTGGTGTTGGAGAAGACTCTTGAGAGTCCTTTGGACTGCAAGGAGATCCAACCAGTCCATCCTAAAGGAGATCAGTCCTGGGTGTTCATTGGAAGGATTGATGCTGAAGCTGAAATGCCAATACTTTGGCCAGCTTATGCGAAAAGCTGACTCATTGGAAAAGACCCTGATGCTGGGAAAGATTGAAGGCGGGAGGAGAAGGGGACGACAGAGGATGAGATGGCTGGATGGCATCACCAACTCGATAGACATGAGTCTGAGTGAACTCCGGGAGTTGGTGATGGACAGGGAGGCCTGGCGTGCTGCGGTTCATGGAGTCACAAAGAGACAGACAGGACTGAGCGACTGAACTTACTCCCGTTCAGGTCACCAGAGAGCGTCACGTGGAGTCCCTGCACTCTGCAGTAGGTCTGCGTTAGCCAGTCTGTTTTTTACATAGTGTTACTTACGTGTAGGCATCGGCCCCACCACCCCACATCCGCCCACTCAGGTCAGGATTGAGCATGTCAGGGTCAGAAAGTGGGCCTTGGAGCGCAGCAGAGAAGTCCAAGTCTCGGCACTCAGTGGACATCGTCTCCCTCAGCCCAGCAACCCTATCACAGTGCTTCCCTGAGGGACCATGTGTGTACACAGCAACAAGCAGGGCTCTGAGGCCACTTTCTGGAAAGTTCTGTACTGGAGAATTCTTCTAATGCTCATTCTAACATAAAGCTTTACCTTGGACAACATTCATGCTCACACAACTGCACACATCCTTTCTCTCCCTTTTCTGCACAGACACACATACACACATACATTGACACACACACACACATATTCACAGAGCTGCCTTATTAATGCACACACCATAAACTTAGGGAATCCTTTTAGGAAAATTATTCTAAAGAGCTGTCCCAGCCCTTGGTAAATGCTGTCCTCAGAACCTCAGCACACTCGGCCTTGCTTTCTCCTTGGGCACATTCTGCAGAGTCCAGGGTAAACGGCTCTTGCCTTTGGAGTCTGAAAAATAGGGCCCTCCTTTAAGATGCAAATAGGAATTGTGTATTAAAAAACAGATTCTGCCCCCCTTTGACAACCACACCTATTCTCTTTTAACAGGTTAAAAAAAATTTTTTAAGCAGATTGGAGTCTTTTGAGCTGGGGAAAAGTTAACTGCACAGGGTCCTTCCTTTTTACTTCCTAATGGGAAGGGTCAGCTCCCCACCCCGCCCCCTCTTGGACCTCAACTGACCTGCTAACGCCCTTGTCTCTAAGGGGTGGCTGTGCGAGCTGTTACGCTGGAAAGAAGACCCTTCTCCAGAAAACAGGACCCTGTGGGAGAACCTCTCCATGATCCGAAGGTTCCTCAGCCTCCCCCAGCCGGAACGCGACGCCATCTACGAACAGGAGAGCAACGCAGTGCATCACCATGGCGACCGGCCGCCGCACATTATCCACGTGCCCGCCGAGCAGATTCAGGTTCGTGTTCCTTGGCCGCTGCGGTAGAGCACTGGGTGAACAGACGCTTAAACTTAGCAGGGAAAGGGGCATTTCTCTTCTTTCCGCCAGTCTCAACATAGGCTTCTGAGCAAGCGATAACAATACCCTGCCATCTCGGTCGGGGGGCAAAAGAGGACCTGGGTTTTCCAGCACGTGCGCTGTGTTCCTCTCCGCGCCCAGCCCCCAAGGCGGCAGGAACCCCCTTCCACACTTCCATGGCTAGCCAGTCTTCGTTAGAGCTATGTAAGAGCTTAAGAATCTGTTTTGTCATATTGAAAGTCGCTCAGTCGCGTCCAACTCTCTGCGACCCCATAGACTATACAGCCCATGAAACTCTCAGGCTGGAATACTAGAGTGGGTAGCCTATCCCTTCTCCAGGGGATCTTCCCAACCCAGGGATCGAACCCAGGTCTCCTGCATTGCAGGTGGATTCTTTTACCAGCTGACCCACAAGGAAAGCTCAAAAATACTGGAGTGGGTAGCCTATCCCTTCTCCAGGGCATCTTCCCGACCCAGGGATGGAACCTAGGTCTAATGCATTGCAGCAAAATTTGAATTTTTAGACATGCCACCTATTTTTTCATGAACACTGATCCCGTCCCCGAGGAAAGGCATGACTGCCATTTCTGCAGAGGAAGTTTGTAGGATTGCAATTGTATGCCTTAGATTCTGTCCCGGAGAGGGGAGTGGAGGGAAACCAAATTGGCATCTGGCTTCTGACTCCCCAGCCCTGCCTTCACTCTAGCTCTGTCCCTGCTGGCTCGGGGAGCACAGTTTGGGGTGAGTCTCGTCTGTCTGTCTTTCCCTTAGAGCCCGTCTCACTGCTCTTGGGCAAGGAGAGTCTGGAGGCACTCGGCCCTGTGGCTGGTACTCCACAGGTGAGCAGGCCCCAGTTAGCCAGTCAGAGGGGGCACACGGAAGGCTGGTGCCAAGACCTGCTCCCTGGGCAGGATGCACAGCCTGGGAACGGCCACACCAGCAGTGGTGTCGGTCAAATACACTGTGCCCGCAGGGTCAGCCTCAGACTCACCCAAAACTACTCCCTCCCAAGACCTGGGACCTGTCTATTCATCCACTGAGTGGATCCACTGAATTCATCCCCAGTTCGTTTAGATTGGGAAGGTCTGGGCCTAGCTAGTTGTTGACTTCGATTGCTTAGGAAGCGTGTTGAAGTTGAACTTGAGCTGTACTAATTATTTATGTTACATCCAAAGGGATGCTTTTAGTTTTCCCCTTTAAGGGAAAATGCCATTGCTTTCCCAGGTCTTAAAATTCTACACTCTGTTTGTTGAATCACCTGCATATTATTTCTTGGTACTGCTGTGTGTGTGTGTCTGTGGGGGCACGGGGTGGGGGACAGAATGGTGATACACACACACAACAAAAACTGGGTTATCCATCCACTAAGAAAAAGACTACTTGAGTATATATTAAAGATAAATTGAGAAAGAGAATCCCTTAGGATATCAAGCACTAAAATAATCATGAAAGCCTGAAATCTGTACTGTTTAGCAAAAACAAAAAAAGATAAGTAAAAAAAAAATAATACTTGTTTGAAAATGTAAATTGTTTTTAATAAAATTGCTGCTTAGGGGGATTAAGGAAATATTTAGGGCGAAGTATAAACGTTCCAATATTTTAGGCTTCCTCAGGTTGATTTCCTTTGTTGATAAGAATCCTGGAGCTGGAGTGTGTGTGTGTCACATTTATGTATAATTGTGTATGGAAAATTACAGCACAGATACTAATTATGAAAAAGTGTCTATATACACTAAATTTGAATCCTGATTACATCTGAGCTTAGTATAGACAGAAAAATTTACTAGCCGTTGTAGGGTGAATGAAACCTTTATTTTTCGGTAAGAAAAAATCTTGCAATGTCAGCCCAGTGCAAGTCGGTAAGAAATGTGTGTCTGTTAGACTGAAACTGTCTGGTAGGAAATTCACAAACGTGAGAATCTCAGAAACTCTTTGGATTCACAAGACCTAATGGTTTCCCTCATAGCTCAGCTGGTAAAGAATCCGCCTGCAATGCAGGAGACCTGGGTTTGATCCCTTCATAGGGACGATCCCCTGTTGAAGGGAAAGGCTGCCCACTCCAGTATTCTGGCCTGGAGAATTCCACGGACTGTATAGTCCATGGGGTCTCAAAGAGTAGGACATGACTGAGTGGCTTTCACTTTGAATGCTGCAGAAGAGCACAGGCTTCCCCATTTTATTTGGAACATAAGACCTTGTACGCCAGGGCCACGTTTTAGCCATCTGCTGCAATGGGACGAGACACATTTCCTTCCCGGCGTGTCCACAGCTCACCTCCCTAAACTGCCTTTGGCGCAGTTGACTTCTCCGTCTTCATTTTAAGTCTTTATTACTGACATCACAATGTGCTGTCTTCACTTCGGAGGCATATCCTCCTGGTGAACGTGGCTCACGCTTTCAGAGTGCTGAGTTTCAGCCTGACCTCTAACGAGGAAGCCCTGGAGCCACCCAGGCCTTCCCCGATCCTCCCTTCCTAGCGATCGTTCTGACCTCCTTCCCGGTGCTGTGGGCCCTTCAGCTGGCCTGCGTTTCTGTGCGGCATCCGTTCCCCACAGTCCCGGCCGGCTGGTCGTGTGCTCGCTCCTTCCGGGCCCCCATGCGCAGTGCCCAGGAGTTGCGCAGGGGCCGGGCATGCGCAGTGGCCACGCACGCGTGGGGCCGGGCACGTGCGGGGGCCGGGCATGCGGAGTGGCCGGGAGTTGCGCAGGGGCCGGGCACGCGCGGGGCCGGGCATGCGCAGTGGCCACGCACGCGAGGGGCCAGGCACGTGCGGGGGCCGGGCATGCGGAGTGGCCGGGCGCGCGGGGCGGGCACTTGCAGCGCCGCTGACCTTGTGCTGCTGTCTCCCCGCAGCCGCCGCAGGCACCCCCGCAGCCGCAGCCCGCGCCGCCCCCCGCGCCGGCACAGGCGCCGCCACCCCCGGCCGGGCCCCGGCTCCCCGTGCGGCAGCCGCCCGCGGCGGCGCCGGCCGAGGCGGAGGATGAGAGCCGGCCGAAAGCGCGGCCGCGGACCAAGATCTCGGTGGAGGCGCTGGGCATCCTGCAGAGCTTCATGCAGGACGTGGGGCTGCACCCGGACGAGGAGGCCATCCAGACGCTGTCGGCGCAGCTGGACCTGCCGCAGCACACCGTCATCAAGTTCTTCCAGAACCAGCGCTACCACCTCAAACACCACGGCCGGCTGAAGGACCACGCGGGCCTGGAGGTGGACGTGGCCGACTACAAGGACGACGAGCTGCTGCAGGACGCGGACGAGGGTGTCCCGGGCGCGGGCGCCAGCCCGCTCTTCGCGGTGAAGCTCGAGGATGAGCCGGCGGCCGACGGCAGCACGGACGCGAGCGCCGACGCCAGGGACTGAGCCGCGGGCCCCCATCTGCGCCCCGGGCCGGGGGTCCGCCCCGGGCTCGCCTGCGAGCCTCGCGCTCCGCCAGTCGGCCAGGGAATCGTGAGAAACTTGCACAAGCGGGCACGTCGAGAAAGGCTGATACTGACTGCACTAAACCTTTTCCTCTCTTTTACGAACTGCTTGGCAGCCCCAGGTGAAGCATCGGATTGTTTGGTATTAAAAATGGAAAATTTGTGTTCACGGAACACACCCAGGTGTGTGTACCCGTAAGCATGATAACCAGTGATTTTTTTTTAAATTTTATTATTATTCTGGAGCCTCAAAACAAGCATTATAACTTCTGTGATTATCATTTCCTTCTTTTATTTCTGTAACACTTCACACTTATCTTTGGAAACTCGCCCCTTGTTTTAAAAAAGAAAAAGAGTTTGTTACTCTATTGTATGTTGCAAAAGAACTATAGACTGTGGAATGCAGTTTAAAGATGACATATGCCAACAAATGCCTTGTATTATATGGCACTGCCGTAATTCAAATTTGTTTTTATTTTGGAAATAAAAGTTCACTGTAATTTTTTTCATTCTCATTGTTACAAGATTTTTTAAAAAATGAAAAGAAAATGTGAAACACAATTTAATCCTCATTATTTATTTGTAGATCCTGCAGCATCATGTTGTAATTAATTTTTGGAAGTTTCCGTTAAATGTAATATTGCTTCTCTTGTTATCATACTGGTTCTTTTCTATTTATAAATGTATTTTGATGGGCAGTAAAACAAAGTGTCTTAAAAGTTTTAAATAGATAAAATGTGCTTTACACAGTTGCCTATAAAAAGTGCTCTATGTTATCCAAGCAATTCATACTATAAGCTTCACTCTTATTGTTGTATGCAATTTTTACTATCATGCAAATAAGCTTAGGTTAATAAAACTAATAGATCACCTTAGAAAATTATGCAATTAATGTGAAAATAATTGATGTTTGCAACGTGTCTTCCTTTGGTTTACAATCAATTTTAAAGCTACATCTGTATAAAATTTCTGTATAAAGGTGTTATTTCTTTTTTATGAGTTTATGGCTATGAAAACACCAGCTATTTTGTTACAGCTGGCTGTTTTTATAAGTGTATCACAATTTTCTTTATGCAGAAATGTTCTGATTAGGAGTGGTTATTGACTGTAACTTCACGATTAAAATTGTTTGTATGGTAAGACATGGTAGGGTTTGTCTGCTTATGTGAAGTAACACAGAGTCCAAGATGGCCCTCTCAGTAAGATGCATGTTAAAACTTTCTTGACATTTTACAGATCTGAAAAAGAGCAATTTAAAAGTCACTTGAAACACTGTAAAATTAGATCTCGAACATATGCTCATTTTTTTAAGTTAAACAGTGAAGACGATGACCTGTTTTTGGTTGACGTTTTACTTGATCAGGAGGATGGTCAAAAGACTCACCAACGAAGACATCATTTCAGTCTCTAGCAGATACGCACTTAGAATAGATTCATCTGCGTTTACTTCACAATACGCTAGTCATGGCAACACTTTTTTAAAGCTGGTGTATATACATTTTTAAAGGCCGTTAAAAGTAACATAAGTAGGGGGGAAAATGGACCTTCTGTACAAGAACTCCTTAGTAAGCACTGTATTTTTTCTTAAGTTGTAAATGGAGTACAAGTCAATATCTGAGCTCATTTGGCTATGTATGTCATAACTAGAAGAACTCCATGAAGAAGATAAGAATTAACCAACCTGGAATGTAAACTTCAAAATTCTTGCAATGTAAAACTCAGTAAACTCCAGGATATGAAGTGAGGTGCGCTAATGTTCATGTAAAGGACAGGGCCAGTGTTGCAGTTTTTGGTTATTTTTGTTCACATTTACTTTATATTTTACTGCTTTTTTAAGATTTCTTACTTGTTAGGGGGTGTTTGGGTTCCTTTGGTTCTGAAATCATCCACTCTCTTCCTGCCTCTTTTCCCTGGACCCTGATGAACTCGGAGGGCAACTGGACTCCCCCGATGCCGAACTTAAGAAACTAAAATGGGATCATAGAAAACTCCCAATTCAATTTTAAAAGTTACTATCTACTTTAGAAGCACAGCTGAACTACTTCAGAGGCAGCTGGTTTGCTGTAAACTTAAAATTATGTTGAAAAAGTTACACTTCTGTGCATTAAATGAGAAAACACCTTTAAACATTCTAGCTTATTACTAGGGTTCAGAAAATCATTTTAGCAAAATAATTTTGAGTTCAAATAGAAACCAGATTTCGTGTATTACAAATAATAAATAGGGTAATTAAATATGCTATGAAATGTAATGAAAAACAGCCTATCTTCTCTGACTTTAAAGGGAAAAGCTAGAGCGGAGGGTAGTGTTTTTTGTTTTTGTTTTTAACATAAGCACAACACCTAATATAATGAGTCAAAGATGTAATACCTTTTTAAGGGGAATTTGGGTTGCAAATAAGATTTTTTTTTCTTTCCCACTAACCTAACTTCTTTGAAAATACATTTTCAGTAAATTGAAGAGTGTGTATAAGAAATCAACATGACAATAAAATTCTCGGACTTTTTAACTCATGAAGCATCATCTTGCTAATATATTTTAAATCAAAAAAAGCACATATCAATAAACAGTGTTGGTCATGATGGAGTGAGCAAAATTGTTCTTCGGGAAGATGGTACATTTTGCAAGAGGTTTGAGGAACCTTCCATGTTGCTTCCCGGGGGTCATTTGTCCCTCCTACCAGTCCCGACGTTGCCAGAGGCTATGGTAGAACTTGAACAAGCTTCCTACTGTCCAAGTGTTTCAGTAGCTTTTAAAAGCTGGGCATGATGTAGCCCTCCGTGCTAAGGCCTTAGCAGAGTAGGTAGTTTACGGGTAATATTCAGCCTTGTGCGTCTGAATCTGTCATGGACTCCTTCCTTCAGCACTTTGCCACTACTTTGTATTTCACTCTGTGGCCATATAATACTTGCACATTATGCAAAAAATAATGGTAGTATCTCCTTGGCACATAATATGCAGAGTTGACACATAACCTTTGAAAACCAAGGTAAGTAACGTGTGCCCTGGTTGTATGACCTTTGGTTACAAAGCCTGTACATATTATATAGAAAATGCATATTAATTAACATTTAGTCCTAAGGAATTCTGAGCTAAAAAAAGAAGTGTTTATCTTCATTAGTGAAATCTATATCTAACTGTGCTTATCTGAAATATGTAGCTTAAGTAGAAAACATTTTCAAATGGTTCAAGATGGAGTGAAAATGACAATCTCATACATTCCATCATTCAGTTCTGCCCTATTCCATATTGTTATCTTTGGCTGATATTAAGGTCCTTGATTTTCACAATATTATCAATAAATAAGGTATTCTGAACTGCTTGGTGATATTTTCAAAAAGAGCAATTAATATGTGTATGCCCTGTCATATAGCCAACAGAAATTGGACTACTGTGTTAAAGCAAGCCAGAAATTTGCATGAAAGTGTGGAAACCAATGGAGGTTCAAGAAGAGTAATCCTGTCTAAAACATTAGGAAATAAAAATTCACCTTAAAGATTTTTTTTTTTTAGTTTTTAAGGGAATGTGTTCACTGTTTCTTCTGAGGCAGTCCATTTAGTGTAAATACTAAATACTTGCATGTCTTTGAACAAAGGCTGAACTACAGTCTGTGGCCATGCACATTCTGATCAAATGCAAAGAACACATTTAAGAAATGTCTATGACCAGAATACTATTACCTGTTTAACAATTCCACATGTCAAATAAAAATAGTTTGGAATTCATGTTTAAAAGATGAACATTTTTAAACCTTCCTTGCTTTACCCTCCTTAGGTGGATCATATGTATTTACAAATTTATCAAAAAAGTTCTACAAAAATTCCATTTTATCAAAATAATTCTACAAGAATTCCATTTTGATTCCTTGCTCTATATCAAGGTTGTGCAGTAAGTCATTAAGTCACCTTCCTGTGTCAGCTATTTCAACTAATATCCCTGTTGTGATCAGAAGCACATGACTGGGGCCCTATTCTCTGATACCAGCTGATGAGGTGATCGATGAAAAACAGCAGTCCATTTTTTTTTGTTGCCTTGCAGAGTAACCACAGAGAAACTCTAGCGTATTTTGCACTGCATTAAATGTTGCACATTGTTTCTTTAGTCTTTGTTGCCTTTTCTTTTACTGTTATTGAATATTTGCTTTGTATGGTGTTCAAACAAGTTTTCAGGACAGTGACAACCTGTGATGCATGCCCTTACACCCCTCCCCCACAAAGAAAGGGTGTCCCATGGGCTGCTGTACGAGTTTCTCCAGCCATAGAGGAACCAACAGTACCTGTTAAGTGAGAATGTTGAGAAAGTTCAAATATTTTAAGTGTGTGCAATAACTCACTGAGTCTGTGGCGTTGGGTTGCAATATGCACACTTGTCCACTGCCATGAGTCTACCCCACAGCGTCTTAATGAGGGGACAGGTTTCGCCTACTTTGCTTCCACTTTTAATTTTCAAATATTTGTTCTACCGGGTCTCATACAAAGAATTCTTACCTTGTAAGGCTCCTTCATAGGTTTGCCCTCAAATATGCTTAAAATGATAATAGCAGCAACATTAGTAGAAGGCTTCCTTTTACACGACACTGCCACAGACATCTCTGTCCCACCATGCACGCTTAAGGCAGACACGAGAGGGGAGACTCCACATTGGTTTCAAACCCAAGTCTTATATCTACAAGTTCCTATCTCTTTCCTTCTCAATAAGAGCTTTATCAAATGCAGAAAATATAGGAAAAAATTAAATGCAATTTCACATTTTCAGAAACATAGCATAATTATTTTATTACAATGAAAAAGTCCATCACTAAGTCATTGAATTCCAGTGTATGAAATATTAACTCCAAAACTCTGGTTAAAATCCATATAACCAAGGTTTTTTTAAACACACATTTGATTTCCAAATACACACAAAAAGATAGAATAGTATAATGAATCTCCAAGGGTTCATCACCTAGGTCAACCACTGTAACATTTTTCCATCAATAGATACTTTGTGAAGCTTGTTAAAATTATGATGAAACTTATGAAAATATCCAAACTATTCAATGGCTTTTGCCCACAATGACATGACATCATCTTGATTTTGCAAAGTAATGAATTTTCCGGTTTCCAAAGAAAGTCTTAAAACTTGAAGATTTTCTTGGGTCTCTCTGAGAATTTTCAAAAAGCCAATTTTAGAAAGAGAACCTTTGAGAATTCCACAAATATTTGTAAGGTAAAAAAATAGAGACAAACCAGCCACTCTTTATTTATGAACAATAAGTGCTTTCATATCATTGTTGAAACTAAAGTACATAATTTTCAGTTATGCATAATAGAATATGTAATTAAGCAACATTCCATGGTGGATTAAAGAATTAAAAGCTTCAGGTGCAGAAAAGAATTTGTTGGCATTTTCTCTTTCAAGGTGGTATTTGGAGGTGTTACTTTTCATTTTCCTTTGACATCTTATACACAAACAAATAGCGCAGTTGAGAAGCAGGGAAACGAAGAATTGGCTCTGCTACAATGGACCTGAAGAGCAGAGTGACCAGAGTGAGGCAGGATATTTGCAACATGCTCACAAAGGTAAAATTAAACAGGCAAAAATCTTAGCCTGGGGAGAAAAAAGTCTCTAAAGAGGGGCATGAGCTTTAAGAAATAGAAAAAAAGAACATACAAATTTAACTGCATTTGGTGATTCCTCTATTTCAGACTACATTAATTCACACTCCAATTGGCACAATCCAGTAAACTTATTTTTCAAATGAAGAACTACATCTAATTAATAATTCTATGCTAGAAACACTGAAGTTCATAGAGACGTTTGGCATGTATCCTATTTTTTAAAAAGGGTAATACATCAAATAAAATCAAACCACTCAAATGTCAGAATGCATCAGCATGATTCTGAAAATAAATTATTCTGAACAGCTAAGAAAAAGTATGATATAGAGGTGAAACTCTGCATCTAGCATCAGTAGAACTTTCTACCTAGTGTTGGCAGTTGTACATGCACTGCTTTAACTACAGTCATTCAACCATCTATGAGCAAGTAAATTCAATATCATGTTGGTATTAGTCTAAGAGATACATACTTGTAAGTTAATAAAGGAATCAGTGATGCCAGACCCTGCGGAGACGTGCTGGGGGTGTAGTGTGGAGGGAGACCCTTATCCCATGGACAGCCCTGTTTGTGCTGCACTGTTTTTAGTTATTTATTTCTTATTAAAGTATAGTTGCTTTACAATATTCTGTTAATTTCTGCTGGACAGCAAAGTGATTCAATTATACATGTATATGTGAATGCTCTCTTTTTGTGTATAAATATTCTTTTCCATTGCAGTTGGTGGCAGAGTATCGAGCATAGTTCTCTGTGCTACACATAGGACCTTGCTGTTCATGGATGTTGCACATAAATGCTCTCACCTGCTAACCCCAGCCTCCCTCTCCGTGCCTCCCCAGTCCGTCCGTCGCCCGGGGCAACCACCAGTCTCTTCTCTGTGTCCTGAGTCTCTTTCTTGGTGGTGCGTTGTATTTTTTTAAGTGGGAGTCATTTTATTCTTATGATGACAAGACAGGCGACAGGTTTTCATGTCACTGTTATACTTGAGCTAGGGACAGCAACACTTCCTCTACTATAAATGCTACTTGAACTTTTTAAAACGTGTTATTTACTGTGCTTGGAATATCTGGGCATGCTTAATAAAATGACCGCCCTGGGTCCTGGTGCCGCTGAAGCTCACATGCTTTGGCCACCTGATGCGAAGAGCTGACTCTGACCTGATGCTGGGAAAGATTGAGGGCAGGAGTGGAAGGGGACGGCAGAGGATGAGATGGTGGGATGGCATCACCAGCTCAGTGGTGATGAGTTTAAGCAAGCTCCGGGAGTTGGTGATGGCAGGGAAGCCTGGCGTGCTGCAGTCAGTGGGGTCGCAAAGAGTCAGGCACCAATTGGTGACTGAACAGCAACAATGAAATGAAAAATTATAAATATTCCAAATATTTTTACTTAAGCAAATTATCTAATTTTATACAATGAACACACAATCTTTCACTTTAGTAACAGAAACAAGGAAACTATTTCACTTCTTAATAGACATTTAACTCCCCAAGACAGGCACCTACAACGATAGAGTAGATTCTGTCATCGTTATAAAGGCCTTGGTATCTTTTATACTAAATTTGCGTTTTAAATTAAATCCTATTTACCAAAATAAAAGCAGGCTAAGATAATGAACAAGACGTTCATGAAAAAAGAGTACAAACAGTTGGTGGCACATTTTAAATAGATATTTGTGCAGGAGCTTTGTTACCATTTAGCTTTGTTACCATCTCCTGGTCCTGCTAAAATATGGACCATTATATTTACTAGTGTGTGTTTTGATACCCCATTTACTATAAAAAGAATTTCCTGAGACTTTCATATATACTAAAGCGTTGTTTTGTTGCTAAGTCGCGTCTGACTCTTGGCAACCCCAAGGACGGTCCCCCGCCAGGCTCCTCTGTCCATAGTGTTTCCTAGGCAAAAATACTAGGGTGAATTGCCTTTCTCTTCTCCAAAAGATCTTCCTGACCCAGGGGTCAAACCCATGTCTCCTGCATTACAGGCAGATTCTTTGCCACTGAGGGCTTCCCTGGGGGCTCAGACCGGAATCCTCCTGCACTGTACATGCAGTGCGGGAAGACCTGGGTCAGCCCCTGGGTCGGGAAGATCCCCTGGAGAAGGGAATGGCAATCCACTCCAGTGTTCTTGCCTGGAGAATTCCACGGACGGAGGAGCCTGGCAAGTTACAATCCATGGGGTCGCAGAGTCAGACATGCCTGAGCCACTTTCACTATTTTTCTTTGCCGTTAAGCCACCTGGCAAGCCGATAATTCAGTGACATGGGATAAAAAAAGAGAATAAAGAACAAAATTAATCCAAAATTTTTATTAAAAAAACACAAAATGAAAAGTATATTTGACACTCAGAAATACATATTGTGAGAACCTATACAATTTATTACAGTGAACTATCAACATTTTAACAGCTTTATTGAGGTATAATTGATAGACAATAAACTGTACGTGTGTGCGCATTCCTCAGCTGTGTCTGACTCTTTGCGACCCTGTGGGCTGTACATGGGATTCTCCAGGCAAGAGAAGACCCTTTCTCCAAGGGATCTTCCCAACCAGGGACCCGACTTGCGTCTCTAATGTCTCCTGCGTTGGCAGGGGTGTTCTTTACCACTGGCACCTCCTGGGAACTATTTAAAGTGTACAGTTTGATAAAGTTTTGACACATACCAGATACAAATAGGACACAATCACAAAAACACCCGTAACTCAGAACGTGGCACGTCCACCCCAGAGGCTTGCTTGTGTCCTTCTAAACTTCCCTCGCTCTCCCCCTTCCCGTCCTCTCCCGTCACTGTCCCTGTGAAACTTACTGTTCTCTGTCCCTCTAGATCAGCTTTCATGTTCCAGTTCAATTCAGATCAGTTGTTCAGTCGTGTCCAATTCATTGCAACCCCATGGACTGCAGCACGCCAGGCCTGCCTGTCCATCACCAACTCCCGGAGTTCACCCAAACCTATGTCCATGGAGTTGGTGATGTCATCCAGCCATCTCATCCTCTGTTGTCCCCTTCTCTTCCTGCCCTTAATCTTTACCAGCATCGGGGTCTTTTCAAATGAGTCAACTCTTTGCATCAGGTGCCCAAAGTATTGGAGTTTCACCTTCGACATCAATCCTTCCAATGAACACCCAGGACTGATCTCCTTCAGAATGGACTGGTTGGATCTCCTTGCAGTCCAGGGGACTCTCAAGAGTCTTCTCCAACACCACAGTTCAAAAGCATCAATTCTTCGGCGCTCAACCTTCTTCACAGTCCAACTCTCACATCCATACATGACCACTGGAAAAACCATAGCCTTGACTAGACGGACCTTTGGTGGCAAAGTAATGTCTCTGCTTCTTAATATGCTATTTAGGTTGGTCATAACTTTCCTTCCATGGAGTAAGCGTCTTGTTCTAGAATTTTATACAAATAGAATGATTCAGAATGTACTTGCTTTTTTCTGCCTTTCACTGGGCATGAAAGAAGAATACTTTCAGGTTTATCCGTGTTCGTTCCATTTATTATTGCACAATATGATCTTTGTGCCCATATTGCAGTTTGTTTGTTAAGCCTCTGATGGATATTTGGGTTCTTTCCCGTTTGGGGTTGTCATAGATAAAGATGCTATGAGCGTTTATATGCATGCTTTTTTATAGACATATTTCATTTCTCTTGGGTGAATTCCTAGGGGTAAAGTAACTTCTCATATCATAGGTATTAGTTTAACTTTATAAGAAACTGGCAAACTGTTCCTCGCAGGACGTGGACTGTTTCACATTCCCAACAGCAGGGCCCGAGGTTTCCTGTCGCCTCACATTCTTGCATCACGGGATATGGTCAGTGTTTTTAATTTCAAACATTCTCAGAGGTGTGTCATAATATCTCAACATGATTGTAAACTGCATTCCTGTAATGAATTGCATTTGGCTGAGTAAGTTTTCATCTGCTTTGCTGCCATATATCTTCCTATAGGATGTGTCTGTTCTTTTACTCAATTCTATTGAGTTCTTTGTTTTCTTATTATTGTGTTTTGAGAGTCTTTCATATACTATGGTCACAAGCCGTTTGTCAGATATATGACCTGCAATCATTTCCTGTCAGTCTGTGGCTTATATTTTCATTCTCTTAGCACTGTTCTTTAAACAGCAGAAAGAAGTTCTTGATTTTGGTAAATCCAAGTTAATTTTTTTCTTTTAAACATCTTGCTTTTAGTGTTATATTTGCCTAAATCAAAGTCATAAAAATGTTCTCCTATCTTTTCCTTTAGAAGCTTTAGAGTTTTAGGATTTATATTTAAATCCAAGATCCATTTTGAATTAATTTTTATATGATATGTAATATCAAGTTATACATCAAAATTGTTTTTACTTTTCGCTTTAAAAAAATATGTTTCCTATTATTGTAGTACCATTTGTTGAAAAGACTGTTGTTCCTCCACTGAATTCCCTTTTAATCTTTGTCAAAAACCAATCGACCATACACAGGTGTGTCATTTCTGGATTTTTTCTTTTGTTGCTCTACCAAACTTTTCACCAAAACTACACTGTCTTGATTATGAAAACTCCATAAGGCTTCCCTGCCGGCTCACTTGGTAAAGAATCCACCTGCAATGCGGGAGACCTGGGTTCAGTCCCTGGGTTGGGAAGATCCCCTGGAGAAGGGAAAGGCCACCCACTCCAGTATTCTGGCCTGGAGAATTCCATGTACTGTATAGTCCATGGGGTTGCAAAGAGTCAGACATGACTGAGCGACTCTCACTTTCACAAAATAAGTCTGCAGATAATCTATATCTTCTAACTTTATTCTTCTTCAGTGTCATCTTGATGATTCTGGGGGTCTGAAGGGTCTTTTCATTTCTCTGAAGTTTACATCCAGTTTGTCAGTTTCTACCAAAAAAAATAAGCTGGATTTTGACTGGGATTGCTTTAACTTAATAAATCATTTGAGGAAGAATTGGCATTTTAATAACACTGAATCTTTAGACTTGTGAACAGGACACAGCTCCTAATCAGTTCAGGCTGTTTGTTCTCTCAGAAATATTTATGTATAGTTTTCCTGTGCAGTTCTTGCACATTTGTCAGATTTCAGTTCAGTTTCAGTTCAATCACTCAGTCGTATCTGACTCTGCAACCCCATGAATCGCAGCACGCCAATCACCAACTCCCAGAGTTCACTCAGACTCACATCCATCGAGTCAGTGATGCCATCCAGCCATCTCATC
>SJYV01021328.1:0-25055 GCA_006410875.1 Neotragus pygmaeus | reverse complement strand
AAATAGATGGGGAAACAGTGGAAACAGTGGTTGACTATTTTGGGGAGCTCCAAAATCACTGCAGATGGTGACTGCAGCCATGAAATTAAAAGATGCTTACTCCTTGAAAGGATAGTTATGACCAACTTAGACAGCATATTAAAAAGCAGAGACATTACTTCTGTCTCTTATACACATCTAGATGTGTATAAGAGACAGGCCCAAAGGAGCTCCAGCTGCCCACCTCCTCCTGCTAAAAGAGATGCAAGCCAAAGCCGCCCTCCTACCAAGGGCTCTGAGCGCAGCCCACACCTCTCCAAGAAGGACTTCTGGCTAAAAAGGAGAAAAACCTAAGGGGAAAAAAAGTGTGAAGGAATCTGCTATAGGTTTTGTGTAGACTCTTTGAGGTGCATTAGATTGTGTCATTTGCTGTGTATGCTTCTAGATTTTCTTTCCACTTGGCACATCACTTAATTTTTGTACTAACTTAGCTCAGGGGATGGTTTTTGTCCTTTTACTGGTGAGAAAACAGAAGCTCAGAGAGGCAGTTGCTTTCCCTGCACCCAGCAGTTGATGAGGAATGTATCTCCCTGGTTTACCTTCACAGCGGAAAGTCCCTAGGTGATGCAGTTGGTAAAGAATCCACCTGCCAATGCTGGAGACTCAAAAAATGCAGGTTCGATCCCTCAGTGCGGAAGATTCCCCTGGAGAAGGAAATGGCAACCCACTCCAGTATTCTTGCCTGGGAAATTTCATAGACAGAGCAGTCTGGCAGGCCCCAGCCCACGGGGGTGCAAAGAGTTGGACATGACTGAGCATGCACACAGAGAAGGTCCCACAATCAATAAGACAATGATGGAACTTGCTTTTTATTTCTTGTTCTCATAATTTTTTCCAAGGAAATAATTCTAATTGAAGATCAGGCATTATTATCAAAGATACATGTGGCTGTATGATTTTAAGGAAAAGCAGAAAATGTTATTTATTAAGTAAATGTACTTTGTCCGCTGAACATACATTTACAAAGCATTTAGTATAACATAGAAACATTTTCTTTTATAACTAATAAAAACCATAGATACTGAAATTTCTATATTAAGCTCACTGATCTCAAGAAAAAATATATTACAGTCTAAGCTGGAAAAAGTAATCAGATATTTAAAACATTTATATGTTAGTTTTCAGTATCTTCCAGACCTTTGGAATAGCTATAGATTAACTTTTTAATGGAAAAGTGAAATGAATTAGGATTCAGTCATTCTGTTCATGCTGTTCACCAGTAGCACTGATTTGGGGATCTACCTTGTGCCAGTGTTACAGGCTCAGTATTTGTGTTCCTTCAAAATTTATATGTTGCAGAGAATGAACTTCTGGTTGCCAAGGGGGAGGGTAGTAGGGGAAAGTTGGAGTGGGAGCTTAGGAATAGTAGAGGCAAACTATTACATATAGGATGGAAAAACAAGGTTCTACTATATAGCACAGGGACCTATATTTGGTATTGTGTAATATGACATTATGGAAAAGAATATGAAAAAGAAAATGGATATGTACAACAGAATCACTTTAGAGTATAGTAGAAGCTAACACAACATTCCGAAGAAACTCTACTTCAACAAAATACATTTTTAAATATTAAAAAAATCCATATGTTGCATCCCTAACCCCCACCTCCCACACTGTGTGTTGGTATATGGAGGTGTGGCCTCTGGAGACTATTAGGTTAAATGGGCTCATGAGGGTGAGACACCCACGATGGGATTGATGTCTTCTTGGAAGAGGAAGACGAAGCATCTCTGCATCCATGTGCAAGCACAGAAGAAGGGTCCTGTGAGCCCAGGGTGAAAAAGCAGCCCTCTACAAGCCAGGAAGTGGGTTCTCATGAGGAACTGAATCTTCTGGCACATTAATCTTGGGCTTTCAGTTTCTAGAACTATGATAAATAAATGTCTGTTGTTTAAAACACCCAGGCTATGGTGTTTTTTTAATAGTAGCCTGAGCAGACTAAGACAGCCAGATATTGATATAAGTACTTTTACATATCAATTGACAGACTTTTTCCTTGACTAAACTTCAGTCTGACTCCTCTGAGCCTTCCGCCCTTGTTGGGTCTGCATCGTTCAGCATTAGCAAGAATTCAGCAAAGCCAGTTTAGTGAGAATCCCTTCCTATCCTTGATATATTTAATATGATCACTCTTGAGACCTAATCAAATGCCTCATCTCACACACTTAGTATCTGATCATCCTGGCCTGCCTTCAGGAAGAATTCTGTAAGTCGGTTTAGCAAGAATTTCCCTACCATCTGTGTCTCCTCTTAGCAATAGTCCATCCAATGAAGCCCTACCTCTGCTCACTGGCTGTAAATTCCTAGCTGTATTCAGAGGCAAGTCTCATCTCTCTTCCTATGATAGTCTTGACACCTACTGTGATACCCTAAACAAAGTCTCCCTTAACATTTTAACAAGTGTCAGTATGTTTTAAAGACAATTCCTTTAAGCTTCTAACAACATTTGAAGGTGGACATCATTAACCCGTCTTACAGAAGAGAAGACTGAGAACTGGAAGTATATTGCCACTTTTTCATTGTTAGCAAGTAAGTGATCACACCAATATTTAAATCTGGACAGACAGCCAGTACAAATATGCCATTCTGCTTATTTTAGCTGGGTCTTTTCTTGGACCACACTCCTTATTTGCTTAGGGATTCTTTCTTAAAGTGCCTTTCCATTCATCTGATAGTCACAAGATTGTTCGTTGTGTGCTCTGCGTTTCTCCTGGGGACTCTGGGTTGGCCTTTTCTAATTACCTCTGTTTACCAATAACCTCAGATATGCAGATAACACCACCCTTATGACAGAAAGTGAAGAGGAACTAAAAAGCCTCTTGATGAGAGTGAAAGAAGAGAGTGAAAAAGTTGGCTTAAAACTCAATATTCAGAAGTCTAAGATCATGGCATCTGGTCCCATCACTTCATGGGAAATAGATAGGGAAACAGTAGAAACAGTGTCAGACTTTATTTTGGGGGGCTCCAAAATCGCTGCAGATGGTGATTGCAGCCATGAAATTAAAAGACACTTACTCCTTGAAAGGAAAGTTATGACCAACCTAGATAGCATATTAAAAAGCAGAGACATTACTTTGCCAACAAAGGTCTGTCTAGTCAAGGCTATGGTTTTTCCAGTAGTCATGTAAAGCTGAGTGCCGAAGAATTGATACCTTTGAACTGTGGTGTTGGAGAAGACTCTTGAAAGTCCCTTGGACTGCAAGGAGATCCAATCAGTCCATTTTAAAGGAGATCAGCCCTGGTTGTTCATTGAAAGGACTAATGCTGAAGCTGAAACTCCAATTCTTTGGCCACCTCATGGGAAGAGTTGACTCATTGGAAAAGACTCTGATGCTGGGAGAGATTGAGGGAAGGAGGAGAAGGCGATGACAGAGGATGAGATGGTTGGGTGGCATCACCTACTCGATGGAAATGAGTTTGAGTGAACTCCAGGAGCTGATGATGGACGGGGAGGCCTGGTGTGCTGTGATTCATGGGGTCACAAAGGGTCAGACATGACTGAGCGACTGAACTGAACTGAATCTATTGAGCATGATCCCTGACATGTTGGAAGTCTTCAACAAATATTTGCTAGTTTAATAAAAATGCATATTATCATAGCACTTGGGAAATATCAGGTGACCAAAACATATACCTGTTAAAATTGTTGAACTGATAATTTAAACAAAGGGTATAGAAGCTCTAATACAACTCTCTTCCTCACCCCTAGCTTTCCCTAGTCTTATACTTTTTTTGTAAAAAAACAAAAAATGTGGTGAGATTGAAAAAGGTGACAGATTTGTTTTAATTTGCTCCTGACTCTCTAATATGTATTAGGAAATTCCTCAGCACTTTTCTGAGGTCAAGACTGCTCTAGAGAAGTTTGTCCATTCCTTTGGCTCATATAAGTAGATGTGTATAAGGTCTGTATAGTCAAAGCTATGGTTTTTCCAGTAGTCATGGACATATATGAGAGGTGGACCATATAGAAGGCTGAGTGCCAGAGAATTGATGCTTTCCAACTGTGGTTCTGGAGAAGACTTTTGAGAGTCCCTTGGACTGTAAGGAGGCCCAACCAGTCAATCTTAAAGGAAATCAACTCTGAATATTCATTGGAAGGATGGATGCTGAAGCTCCAGTACTTTGGCCACCTGATGCAAAGAGCCAACTCCTTGCAAAAGAGAGCATCCTTGGATACTGGGAAAGATGGAAGGCAAAAGCAGAAGGAGGTGACAGAGGATGAAATGGTTACATAGAAAGACCAGCTCAATGGACACGAACTTGAGCAAACTCTGGGGGATAGTAAAGGACAGGGTAGCCTTGGGTGCTGTGGTACATGAGGTCTCAAAGAGTTGGACATAACTTAGTGACTGAAAAACTGCAAAAGATTTGTTGAGTAAATGAGTTAAGTGTTAAGCATGAGAGGAAGAGGGAGCGGGCAGAGCCAGCTCCCTGGGAAGGAGTGGAGTTTTGTTATGAGAAACATACTTGATTGTCTCTCCTCCCATATTTTCCTGCTTTTTAATGAGGCTGTATAGGATGTGGGTGCAGAGAGGACTTTGGGGTCCTGTAATTACCAGAAGACTTTCCTTATCAATAAGCATATAAAACCTAGGAACAAATCAAACTGAGAGGCAATGGTCCATGATACTTTCTGCTTTTACAAATGCCCTGCTTTCTGCAGATCTGGATAAATGAATGAAATAGCTAATACCAAAAGTAACTTCCAAGGTGAACTATTGTTGCTGTTTAGTCACTGTCATGTCTGACTCTTTGTGACCTCATGGACTGTAGCCCACCAGGCTCCTCAGTCCATGGGATTCTCCAGGCAAGAATACTGGAGTGGGTTGCCATGTCCTCCTCTAGGAGATCTTCGTGACGCAGGGATGGAACCCGTATCTCCCATGTCTCATGCATTGGCAGGTGAATCCTTTACGGCTGAGCTACCTGGGAAGCCCAAAGTGAACTATGCTGCTTCTCTGCTGCTGAGTCGCTTCAGTCGCGTCCGACTCTTCGTGACCCCATGGACTGCAGCCTTCCAGGCTCCTCCGTCCATGGGGTTTTCCAGGCAAGAGTACCGGAGTGGGGTGCCATTGCCTTCTCCGAAAGTGAACTATGGAGGGTGCCAAATGAAACATGGAGAAATTGAGCGACACAGGATATCAGAGCAGAGAGGCCTCCAGCTGGACACAGAGAGAGGAAGTTGGGGGAGTTAANTGGAGTGGGGTGCCATTGCCTTCTCTGAAAGTGAACTATGGAGGGTGCCAAATGAAACATGGAGAAATTGAGCGACACAGGATATCAGAGCAGAGAGGCCTCCAGCTGGACACAGAGAGAGGAAGTTGGGGGAGTTAACTCAGGTCTTGAAATGCAGCTTCAATTGGTCAGAATTGCAAATGCCTTTTACACTGGCTGCCAGCATTCCAAACCCCTCCAGCCTTACGCTTCTAGAGCTGCACAGACACCAGATACCAACAGTCAGTGGTCCTCAAATGTGGTTGTGTATTAGGAACCTCATTCTGATCTTAAAAGACCACATGAGGTCAGGAGAGAGAGTAACTGGGAGAGGACTTAAAGGTGGGGATAGGGCATGCTGATAGAGGGCTGGTGTGACCAAAGACACAGCGACAGGATTCAGATAAAGCTATCAGGCAGCAGGAGCGAACAGTGAGAGCAAAGATTATTTACAAGACAGAGGTAGGACATGAGACAGGAAAGTTTTCCTTCTTCAAGTCACAAATGTGGACCCCATTTTCAAGCATCAGGTAAATCTCAGACATAGACACTTTTCACTTTATCTTTTTAATCTTTATAAGGTATTCATCTATCCATGTAACACATACATACTTAGTGTCTTCTTTAGGAGCTCTTATGAGAAGAATCAAACAGACGTACTCCCTCCTTTGTTCCTTTGTGGAAGATAAACCAAAATCAAATAAGCAAAAATTAATTCAAAAACCAAGCAAGTAAACAAAGAAAAGGAAAAAAAAAAACAAAACTCTACCAGAAATGAGTGCTATGAATGAGTAAGCGGTGTGATGGAAGAGAGGTTTTCAGTAGTTAAAACCGTGCTTACGATGTATCTTAATATTCTCTCTTCTTTAGGCGAAGGTCCTTGGTTCTTTCAGAAATTTCCATGACCCTCATAGTGCAGAGCAGAGCAGTAACCTGAAGATAGAAAACTCAAGGATGGGAGAGTTTGCTTTCTGGGTTTTGGTATGAATCTCAAGTTGTATCCATCAGCTGGGAGATCTTAAGAACACTGTCTGTCTCCTTACCGTAAAAAATGGAGAGAGAAATTTTGTTTCACAAATGCAAATGTCTAGATTTAAAGGTGGCACGTATGTGCTATTTCTACCATAGTTCTTGCTACATAGAGTGTGCTTCAAAATGGTCTTTCCTTTATACCCTCCATATGCCTGTCTACAACTGAGCCCCATCTCACACACACACACACACACAGACACACACATCCCCATTTGGACCCCAAAGGCAGATCTGTTATTACTTTTAAAAGAAAGTGCATCCATGTCCTGGCTATTATAAACAGAAACAAATCGCCAGTCCAGGTTTGATGTATGATACTGGATGCTTGGGGCTGATGCACTGAGACGACCCAGAGGGATGGTACGGGGAGGGAGGAAGGAGGGGGGCTCAGGATGCGGAACATGTGTATACCTGTGGCGAATTCATGTTGATGTATGGCAAAACCAATACAATATTGTAAAGTAACTAACCTCCAATTAAAATAAATAAATTAATATTAAAAAATAAAGAAAGTGCAACTATTGAGGGCACACAAAATAGCCCATTGATTGCTGGTTGGCTGCCCAGAAATTTATTTCCAGTAAAGTCACTTACTGAGCATTAATACTACAGAGGCACCCCTAGGCAATCTCTTTTTCAAACTAGCAAATGTATGAATTTGTGAGACCCCCTGCCTGGGCTGCAGAGAACATAAGCTGTATTAGGAGAGTGGCTGGAAAGACAGTGCTTCACAGTCTGATGCACTTTTGTGGTTGATCCTCAAAGATTTATCATGAAGAGTAATAGAAATGTCCTCTGAGGTTACACAGACATTGTTTCTGAGTCCAGGGTTCCTAGCAATGAATGTTCTCTTAGGGAACTATTAGGGTCTTGGGAAAACCAGACCAAGTTACCCACACTCATGCTGGCCTGAATCCCTTGAAAAATGGGTGATGTGACCACAAAGCAAGTCTGTATTAGGGACTCCATCAAGGCATTCCTTGAGACTGTGCTTTTCTTCCTACACAGGAAGTAAAGTTAGACGAGAATGAGTAAAGAAGGAAAGTCCCCTTTCTCTGTTAGCCAGTATTGACCTCTGAGTTTTGAAACACTGACATTTTTCAAATGTCAGCTCAGTGACAATGCCAACTGTCACTATCTGGGCATGAAATTCTACTGTAATTTTGCAAAGTGCCTCCATTAGGAGTGAGTGACTGAAGGGGTACACAGGGTCTCTCTGTAATATTCTTACAACTATGTGTGAGCCTATGATTATATCAGAATAAGAAATTTAATATTTAAAAGTGATTATGTGATTTAGGAGACTATATAGGGCTTCCCTAGTGGCTCAGTGGTTAAAAAAGAAAAATCTGCCTGCAATGCAGGAGATGTGGATTTGATCCCCTGGGGGAAGCAATGGCAACCCACTCCAGTATTCTTGCCTGGGAAATCCCATCCCTGGAGGGTTACAGTCCATAGGGTCACAAAGAGTTGAGAAGGACTGAGTGTCTGAGCATGCATGCAGGAGAATTATCAACCAGATGCAACGTGTAGACCTTGCTTGGATCTTGATTCAAATGCACACTGTAAAAGGCATTTTGGGGTCAATCAGAAAAATATGCTACCAGAATCAGATGGTATCAGAGAAACATTGTTTATTTTGTCAGAGGTAATAGTGACACATTAGAAAGGTTTCCTTTTTTTTTTTTTTTTAATGTCCTTCTCTGTTAGATATATACACCGAATTATGGATAGACTAAAAAGGCATTTAATCTGGAATTTGTTTTAAAGGACTTAAGGCTAGAGTGTGGGGTCAGAGAGATGGGTACATGGTGATTTTTTATACATTCCTCTCTACTTTTGCACATTTTAAAAAAATTCTATGATTTAAAAAGCTAAAATAAATAAATAAATAAACAGCCCAGGGCCAAGCACAGTGCATAGCTGAATTCAGCTCAAAGGGCTGAGATGAACCTGACTGGCTGGACCTTCAAGGGTGGGGAACAGAGGTTTCTCACAGACCACTGCCAGCAGAGAAGGTGCCGCTGCCCCCAGCATGCAGTGCTAAAGAGGACCAGCCAAGTCAATTACATACGGCGGCTCTGTGTTGGCGCCCAAAGACCTCGGGCGGGGCGTGGCGTCCTTGCGTGAGATGACCCGCAGGGCGGTGTCCTCCTTTGTTCTCGGTCTTCCTGATAACAGGGGCTACCATGCCTTGCCCAAAGCTAGTTCTCAAAACCAGCCGTTAAATGAATGCATGGCAAGGAACTGTGGGGGCAACGGGGAAAATACAATCTGAGTAAGGTAAACCCACAAGAGTGAGTTTAGATGGACTAGACCTTTCCCGGCAATGAACTCCAGTTAAGCAGGAGGAAGAGTGTGTACCAGAGAGACCGCCAGTGTGACTGACCAGTAGTATATGTGGTATCCTTTCTCATCCTCTCCCCTTTCCCTCCTCCAGGCTTCCCTCCTTGCCCATAAAGTGGGAACCTGCCCTCCTTGTCCATAAAGTGGGAACTCCAGCACCTGGTTCACAGTTTTCTGGTGAGCACTAATTGCGTGTGTGTGTTAGTCACTCAGTCGTGTCTGATTCTTTGCTACTGCAAGGACTGCCAGGCTCCTCTGTTCATGGACTTCTCCAAGCAAGAATACTGGAGTGGGTTGCTGTTCCATTTTACAGGGGATCTTCCTGACCCAGGGATTGAACCTGGATCTCCCACATTGCAGGCAGATCCTTCACTGTCTGAGCCATCGGGGAAGCCTTAACTGGGTAGCAGCAATTTCCCTGAATATTCCATTAACTGGTCTTTAATTGCATCTGGATTATTTTTGACTCTGGGAAAGTCTCTTAGCATCTGCATACTTCAATCTCCTCATGTGTAAAATGTAGCTCTTAAGAGCACCTACCCCAGAGGGTGTCTTAAAGTTAGATATTCAATGCCAAGTGCTTGGCACTGCGCTTGACACTTAGGAAGTACCCAATAAGTGAAATAATTACCTTCAATAATTACCATCATTATTGCCATCATTAGCAAGATATCTAATGCTAGAGGAGTCGACAAAGGGCAACTCCCATTTTTCCTCCCATTTCTTTGCACTCAGGACAGTACAGTGAGGTTTCTGTTTCATGGAATGTGACACCAAGTTTTGAGTTTTTGAAGAATTGAAGAATCCACATGACATGCTTAATCCTTGACTTGGTATAACATACATATGGAAGCAAAAAAGCAAACAAACCCCAGCCTTATCAGTAATAGTTGTCAGTGCTTTTAACCCTCAATGCAATGCTCTTCCCTTTATAGTATGTCCTGGATTTGCAGAAACAATTCCAATTTGATATATGCCTTGCCATTGAGAGAGCAAATGTCAGAGTGTTCCTTCCTGAAATCTGACTGCTGCAGTGACAATTTCCAGTATCCAAGTCAGCTAAGTAACTCAGCTTTGAATTTCAGTGGTAAAGGAAGGAAATCTGTTTATGTTTAAAAACAGATGGCTGTGTTCTGGTCTAACAACTCATCAAGGGGAAAACACACATAGGTACATTTATACACATGAAGAACACATGCACACATGTACACACATGCAAGCATGTACACACATCCATGCACATGTACACAAACAGTGGAATAGCGAGACTGGCAGGCCTGTTCAGCCCAACAGTTGGGCAAATCGGCCTCCAGAGTTGAGATGGAAAGGAAGTAGTTGGAGGGCACATAAACTTGCAGGGGGTCTCTCCTGAACCCTTTCACTTCTTGGTTAAGAAGAGTGATGCTGACTTACAGGCACCTTTTTCTCCCTGGGTGGCAAAGCCCTCTCTCTGTAGTTATTCTCGGAGACGCTGATTATGTTGACTAAGGGAGGCTTGTTGCTCAGCAAGCCCTGAGCTGAATATCTGTAAATTCATTGCAGCTAAGAGAGTCTCAGGTCTGAGAAGCAGGTGGCCAGAGTCCACGTAGATTAAATGCTTGTACTTGGAGGAAGGTAGGGTATGATGGAATCCGTGTCAGAAGATTTGGGGTCTGACTCTTATGAGCTCTATGGGTTTGGGCAAAACACTCCCAATTCCCACCTAAAAAGAAATGGTTGAACACCTAGAATGTAGTCATGCTTGAAAAGTGCTTAGAGCAGTCCTCAGAACATGGCAAAAATTCAATAAATAGAGCCCTCGTGACTGTGTGCATGGTGCTATGCTATGTTACTGGGGAACTCGCAGTCTTTGAGGGTAAGGAGTCATTGATCATATAAAAAATAACAAATGCAACAAGAGAAATACAAGAAACACACGGAGCAATGTAGAAAAGGATTGGGTTTTTCTTTGCTGAAGTGGGAAAGATAAGGGCAGTTTTCCCAAGAATGGCAATATCTAAGCCGAGCTAGAAAACATCAGTAAGAGCTCAGTCATGTAGATTTAGCTTAGTTCAGATGGAAGAAAGGGTCTGTTCAAAGCCCAGAAATTTGAAATAATTTGGTCCCTCTGGGGAGTTCCAATGATGCAGAATGGTGTTGGGGAGAGAAAAGGTGGGAAATAGCACTTCAAGGAAGTCAGAGCCAAGCCATGATCTCCAACCTTCCATCCCTCACATTGTGTGTGACTCTAAAACTCCCCATCTGGGTCTTCTATTGACCATATCATTAGCTGGTCAGTGTTCATCTTGACCTTGCATGGCAGATGTTTACCATCTGTCAATGGAGCCTGGGAGCCTGGCCTGGAGAATACCAACTTCTTCCTTTAACTTGAAAACTGAAGAAGCCTCTGCCTTCTCTCTTCATGAGACTGTTTTCATGAAAACTGCAGAAGTCAAGATGGGAGTAGGGAAGAATATCATCAACCTCCTTCAGCATGTGATGACCTGCCCTTGATCCCTTGAGTTGGTTCCGGTGGAAGCCCCCTCCTCTTCTTCTGTTTGCCAGGTCACTCAGAATGTTCCATGCTGGCTTTTCCTCTCTCCTTGCTCTCTGCTTTCTGACTGAACACTTGAGATTCTCTTCCCCCAAAACTGGCTAATTTCTATTCAAGTTTCTGTTTAAAATTTTATTTTTAATTTGGGTTTGGTAGATGCAAACAATTACATAAGGAATGAATAAACAATAAGATCCTACTGTATAGCACAGGGAACTATATCCAGTCTCCTGGGATAAGCCATAATGGAAAAGAATATAAAAAAAAAAAGAATATATATGTGTAAAACTGACTCACTTCTCTGTACCGCAGAGATTGGCACAGCACTGTAAATAAACTCTTTCTATTGTTGTTGTTTAGTTGCTAAGTCATGACTGACTCCTTTGTGACCCCATGGACTACAGTCCGCGAGGCTCTGTGTCCATGGGATTTCCCAGGCAAGAATATGGGAGAGGGTTCCACTTCCTTCCCTAGAGGATTTTCCAGATTCAGGGATTGAACACGAGTCTCCTGCATTGCAGGTGGATTCTTTTACCACTAAGCTGCCTGGGAAGCCCCAAGTAAACTATACATCAATTAAAAAGAATGTCAATATAGAAAGCACACAGAAATGAACATTTTTTAAAAAATAACAAAATGAACTTCTCTGTCCTCAGAATACAGCTTACAATTTGGAGCATTACCCTGAGTCTTAGAAGCCACTGGGAGTAAGCCATGGATATAGGAACATCACTTATATCTGAATATTGGGTTGATGGTCCTGACCAGCATGAAAGACAAGACCATAAAGCCAAGTGTATAAAGACTGGAAAGGAAGAAACAAAACTCTTTTTATTAACACAGATAATATGATTGTATACATAGAAAAACCTGAAAATCAAAAGACAGAATTTTTTAGGATTAAAAAAGTTAGTAAGTTTCCTGAATACAAAATCAATATGCCAAAATGAGTTGAAGGCCATATACAGAGTTTGAAGATGTAATTTTAAAATCTAAGATTTATAATAGTCAAACACACACACCATCTCTATCTATCTGTCCATCTAAGCACATAAGACATAAAACACTTGGGGAAAAGTTCAGTAAACTTTACATAAGCCCATTATGGTGAAATTACAAAAACCTTTGAAAGATACTAAATAGCTAACCGAATGAATAGAGAGACTCAATATTATAAAGATGTCATACATCTCCCCCAGTTGAGCTATAGCTGTAATGTAATTCCAATGAAAATGTCAATAGGATATATCACAGAACTTGACAAGCTAAAACCCCAAATCTAATTGGAAGTGCTAAGGTCAATAATAGTCAAGACAAAGAAGAAAAATGGGTTGTATGGCCTTTCGTCTGCAGATATTATGAATTACTGTAAAGTTAGGGTAATTAAGTAATGGTGACATTAGACATAGGCAAATTGACAACCATCAGAATAAAGGGATTGCCAACCGCCCTGACAAATACGGAAACCTGATTGATGGGGAACCTGGTGCAGCGAATCAGTGGACAAAGGAGAGACATCTCAAAAAATGGTGCTAGGACTCTGGGTTGTCAATAGGGGGAAATAAATTGAACCCTTAAATCTCCCTATACATGAAAATCAATTCCAGGAGGATTAAATATGAAAGATGAAACTGTAAAACATTTAGACGACAACAAAGGAAAAAGCCTGTAAGTTTCTAAGCAGGGGAAGACTTCTTAAACAAGACACAAAATGCAAACACAGGAGCAATGGCACAAGAGACCAACAGAACTAAAATTTTGTAATTTGAGAACTATTTGGATTCTGCCACTCTCTGGGCAAACTTGCGACACTTAGGCTGGGGAAGAGGGCTTCTGAGAAGCACATAAACTGCATCTCATACCTGGAGATTGGGAAAGCTATCTGCTTCGTTACAAAGCAATTAATCAACACTTACCAATGATTAAATAGTTTGTCAGTTTGCACTGAACATTTTAGTTGCATGAGAATGTGTGTGCTTAGTCGCTCAGTCATGTCCAACTCTTTGCGACCCCATGGACTGAAGCTCACCAAGTTCCTCTGACCTTGGGGATTCCAGGCAAGAATACTGGAGAGGGTTGCCATGCCCTTCTCCAGGGGATCTTCCCAACCCAGGGGTTGAACCCAGGTCTCCCGCATTGCAGGCAGATTCTTTACCAATTGAACTACCAGGGAAGCCCACATAAGAATAGGAAGAACATTATATTCTTTTTGAGTCTACAAATATTTACAGAAATTTAATTAACACACAAGGCTAACTGAGATAAGATTATATCACAGCTCAAACGTGTACAAATTGATGCACTGGCAAGCATGCTACTGACCCACCTGCTGCTGCTGCTGCTGCTAAGTCATTTCAGTTGTGTCTGACTCTGTGTGACCCCATAGAGGGCAGCCCACCAGGCTCCCCCCATCCCTGGGATTCTCCAGGCAAGAACACTGGAGTGGGTTGCCATTTCCTTCTCCGATGCATGGAAGTGAAAAGTGAAACTGAAGTCACTCAGTCGTGTAGGACTCTTTGCGACCCCATGGACTGCAGCCTACAGGCTCCTCTGTCCATGGGATTTTCCAGGCAAGAGTACTGGAGTGGGGTGTCATTGCCTTCTCTGACTGACCCACCTAGTATGTAATATATATGTTAATTTATCAGTTACTGTATCAAAATATTTTTTGATAAATATTTAAATATTTTTGGTCAGTGCACACTGTAGCTAGATTTGTCTATGTTTTCCTTAGTTAATAGCATGTTTCTATTAATTTTTATTTTTAAATATTTATTTCACAGAAAATTATATATATATATATGTGTGTGTGTGTGTGTGTGTGTGTGTGTGTGTGTGTGTGTGTGTATATCCTAAAGCTAAGGATAAATTTGGCAAAAAATGGATCAATAATGCATCCTAGAGACTGCAATACAGTCTGTGCCTATTGGGACTGATTCTAAAGGCTTGAAAATGTTTCTTCAGTCAAAAATTTTCCAGTGACATAAGTTTGCCTGCAGTTTACTATAAATTTCAGCATATTTGGTAAAAGTTTCAAAGGTATTCTGCAAATATTAGAAAAATGATTGAAGGATAGAAGACACTGAGACCTTTTCATCCATTGCTTTAAAAGGAGGGTCAGATCTTGGTGAAAAGGATGGAAGCATTCAAACTTTATTCTTTACATTATTTTCTGTAAAGCAAGACCAGCATCTTTTGTTATTTTAATCCTGGCAATCTTCTTTAAAATTTCACTCTTTTTCCTATGTAAGTGTTCCTCGTTTGCAATTCGTTTCTACTCTAATTATGTTCATCTTAAAAAAATCTCATATAGCTATCACTGCCTATTTTATTTAAACTCAATTTTATTTTATTTTATTTATGTTTTTGGTTGCCCTGGGTACTTGTGGTGGCGTGGACTCTTCCTTGTGGTGTGAGAGCTTCTCCAGTTGTGATCCACAAGCTCCAGATCATGTGGACTCAGTTCCAATACTGGACTTTATTGTTCTGCAGCATGTGGGATTTTAGTTTCCCATCCTGGGGCTGAATCTGCATCCTCTGCACTGGAAGGCATATTTTCTACCATTAGGCCAAAAAGGAAATCTTTGTGAGTGACTATTTTAAATCTACTGCTCAAACACAGGAATATGTATCAAAGCACCAGTGTTAGAGGTATAAACTTCTCCCAAAACAAGCTTGAAAATTTTCAGAACATAATATCTTATTCTTTTATAATAACAAATGATGTAATTGAGTTTGTGTTTTGGGGAGTTTGCTGTACAAATGAACAAATGAGAATTTTCCAAATTAACCTCAACATACATTTATTTTTAATTTATTAGAGGATAGCTAGTAAAAAATGTCTTGTTATTAAGCTTATGTATATGTTGTTAAAAACCAGCATTAAACATAGCAATTTTTAGAACATAGACCAATAAAATATATTTTTTCAAGGAGAAATATTTTATCACTGACCTTGGTGAGTTGCTGACATTTAGTGACACAAAAAAGGCAAATTAACTTTAGTTTGCTTTATCATTCTTATAAATTCTCTGTATATAACATGTCATTTTATTTTTTGTCCTCTGAGAGACCATTTTCACTTCCTAAGCTTGGTTTACCAGTCTGCACAATATTAAACAAAATAACCTTAAGATATACAGATATTTATATATTGAATTTTTAGCTATTTAATTCAATGTAGGTCATGAATCTTTTGATTAAAGTCCTGTTTTGGAATTCTTCACATCTGGTGAGCCTGAACCAAAAGCAGAATGTCAACTTTGCCACCTCAAAATTTCACAAGGATTAAAAAAAAAGTCCCCAACTCATGTATAATATCCATGATAAATCACTTTCAACTGAGACATAAAAGGAATGTAGAGGAGGAAGAAAAGAAGAAAGTGGGTTTTGCATTTTGTTTTGTTGTTGTTTTTTTAAAGAAGCATCCACAAGGATCTGGCTTCACTACCGGCTTCGGAAGAAGGATGCTGGCTTCACTACCGGCTTCGGAAGGCTTTCTGGGCTCTAGTCCCGCCCTGGGGCTCCGCAGAGTCCCAGAGGGAGAAGCTGCCTCTGTGCTGTCGCCCCTCAGATTTTTCACTTTCACCTGTGCTTCTGACCTCTGCAAATTCCTTACTTTCTCACCAGCTGAGAGAATGATTCAAACTATTTGCAAAATATTTTTCTGTCTTATTCAGCTTTTAAGTTGTTTGCATTTGAAAAGTCCTTCAGGGCACCTACTCTGCCATCCCTCTGGACATTGCCAGCTTCTGAAAAATGTTTTTTTCTTCACTTCCTCCAGCATGACTCTCTGATGTCCACAACTGGCTCCTATCACTGAGATTTATGTTCTCATAGCTTTGTGTACTTCCCCTTTCATAGCAGGTCCTTATAATATTTGTCTTTCTTTTCCAACAAACTGTCAGCTTCCTGAAGCCGCTCTGTGTTGCTTCCTGTAATGGCCCCAAAGCTTCACTTGGATACATTCAAGGTGCCTCTTTCTTGCTTGCTTGCTTGCTTCCTTTCTTTCTTTCCCTACCCAATTCTCCTTTCTCAGCCCCTTTTTCTTTATTCATTCCTTTAGTAAATAGTTAATGAGAGCCAACTGACCTATTTAAACAAGCAACTAAAATACAACGTTCTAAGTATTATAGTCCCCTTCATGGACCACGGCCTTGCTGTGGCGAAGCAGCCTACATAACTCAATGAAGCTATGAGCCATGCCGTGAAGGTCCACATTACTTTGCCAACAAAGGTCCATATATTCAAAGCTATGGTTTTTCCAGTAGTCATGTATGAAAAAAGCTGAGTGCTGAAGAACTGATGCTTTTGAACTGTGGTGCCGGAGAAGACACTTGAGAGTCCCTTGGACTGCAAGGAGATCCAACCAGACAATCCTAAAGGAAATCAGTCCAGAGTATTCATTGGAAAGATTGATGTTGAAGCTGAAGCTCCAATACCTTGGCCACCTGATGTGAAGAGCCTGGAAAGCCTGGTGTGCTGCAGCCCATGGGGTTGCAGAGTCAGGCACGACTTAGGGACTGAACAACAAGAAAGTGTTAGGGTATGAGAATTATAAGATGACATAGATGTGTGTGGGGGGTTACCCTTAAGCTAAACTTGAGAAATTTAGGAAGGATCCACAGAAGACTTAATAAATTTCCATTCATTAATACTCTTTTTCTTTCCTACCTCTCTCCCTTTCTCACTGACTTCTCTCCCTTTATATTCTCCCTGGAATCATCTCCCAAAGAAACCACCTAGATCAAACCCTTACCTCAGGCTTTGCTTTTAAAGAAAGCCAATTGAGCAAATGCATAGACCATTGTTTCAGTCTTTCCAGTCTTTGACTCCATTGTGACTTTTTAGTCTCATGTCTTACTGTTACCTCCTTCATTTTCACCAAGTTTTTCAAAGTAAACTTCTGAGAGAGAAACTTATTTTTCCCAAATCCTCTTTCCTAGACCAGACCCCTTTTCCAGTCATCACAAGCCTATAGACTGGCTATTTCAGGGTAAGGCACATTTCCCCATCCCAGTTCAATCCATTGTGGTTGGCTGCATAGGGTACAGAGGGCTGATCTCAGTAACATCTACTGGCAGAGAAATGATGTGGCAGGCACCCATGGAATTCTCCAGGCCAGAATACTGGAGTGGATAGCCTTTCCCTTCTCCAGGGGACCTCCCCAACTCAGGGATCAAACCCAGGTCTCCCTCATTGCAGGCAGATTCTTTACTAGCTGAGCCACAAGGGAAGCCCAAGAATTCTGAAGTGGGTAGCCTATCCTTTCTCCAGCAGATCTTCCAGATCCAGAAATCGAACCAGGGTCTCTTGCATTGCAGGTGGATTCTTTACCAACTGAACTATCAGGGAAGCCCCAATAATATCTCAGATCAGTTCAGTTAAGTTCAGTCATTCAGTCGTGTCTGACTCTTTGTGACCCTGTGGACTGCAACACGCCAGGCCTCCCTGTCCATCACCAACACCCGGAGTCCACCCAAATCCATGTTCATTGAGTCAGTGATGCCATCCAACCATCTCATCCTCTGTCATCCCATTCTCATCCCTTCAATCTTTCCCAGCATCAGGGTCTTCTCAAATGAGTCAGTTCTTCTCATCAGGTGGCCAAAGTATTGGAGTTTCAGCTTCAGCATCAGTCCTTCCAATGAATATTCAGGACTGATCTCCTTTTAGGATGGACTGATTGGACCTCCTTGCAGTCCAAGGGACTCTCAAGAGTCTCCTTCAGCACCAAAATTCAAAATCATCAATTCTTCAGCACTCAGCTTTCTTTACAGTCCAACTCTCACATCTGTATGTGACTATTGGAAAAACCATAGCTTTGACTGGACAGATACTTGTTGGCAAATTTATGTCTCTGCTTTTTAATATGCTGTCTAGATTGGTCACAACTTTTCTTCTGAGGAGCAACTGCCTTTTAATTTCATGGCTGCAGTCACCATCTGCAGTGATTTTGGAGCCCCCCAAAATAAAGTCTGTCACTGTTTCCATTGTTTCCCCATCTATTTGTCAAGAAGTCACTGGGCCAGATCCATGATCTTAGTTTTATAAATGTTGAATTTTAAGCCAACCTTTTTCCTCTCGTCTTTCACTTTCATCAAGGGACTCTTTAGTTCTTCTTCACTTTCTGCGATAAGGGTGGTGTCATCTGCATATCTGACGTTATTGATATTTCTCCCTGCTAATCTTCATTCCAGCTAGTGCTTTATCTAACCTGGCATTTCACATGATGTACCTTGCACATAAGTTAAATAAGCAGGGTGACAATATACAGCCTTGACGTACTCCTTTTCCTATTTGGAACCAGGCTGTTGTTCCATGTCCAGTTCTAACTGTTGCTTCTTGACCTGCATACAGATTTCTCAAGAGGCAGGTCAGGTGGTCTGGTATTTCCACCTCTTTAAGAATGTTCCACAGTTTGTTGTGATCCACACAAAGGCTTTGGCATAGACAATAAAGCAGAAGTAGATATTTTTCTGGAACCCTCTTGCTTTTTCAATGATCCAGCAGATGTTGGCAATTTGAACTCTGGTTCCTCTGCCTCTTCTAAATCCAGTTTGAACATCTGGAAGTTCCTAGTTTACATACTGTTGAAGCCTGGCTTGGAGAATTTTGAGCATTGCTTTGCTAGTGTGTGAGATGAGCGCAACTGTGTGGTCATTTGAATATTCTTTAGCATTGCCTTTCTTTGGGGTCCAGTTCTGTGGCCACTGCTGAGTTTTCCAAATATGCTGGCATGTTGAGTGTAGTGCTTTCACAGCACCATAATATCTACTGGCAGAGAAATGAGGGTTGCAGGCTGTATGAAAATTAGTATGAATTGAATTCTTTCAACAGTACTAAAATAATATTGTTCCACTATCAGATGAGAAAAGTGAAAGTTAAGTCGCTCCAATTCTTTGTGACCCCATGGACTGTAGCCCACCAGGCTCCTCCGTTCATGGGATTCTCCAGGCAAGAATTCTGGAGTCGGTTGCCATTTCCTTCTCCAGGGGATCTTCCTGACCCAGGAATAAAACCCAGGTCTCCTGCATTAGAGGCACATGCTTTAACCTCTGAGCCACCAGGGAAGCCCCAAACTGAGGTTGAAAGAGGTTAAGTGATCAGTTTAAGATTTCACACATGTTAACGGTGGTGTCTAGGCTTACATCCCAAACTTTCTAACCCCAGCACTATCTTTACTATACCACAGTGCCTACAACCTGAATGGTCCAGCAGCAGCAGATTAGATGTAAAACCAATACACCTCTTTTAATTGTAATACGCGGCAAAGTAAACTATTCCCTGAAACAAGCTCATGCCTATCTTTTACCTTTTTCATTTTAAGAGCATAAAAGTCAAAATATATAAGCAAACAATTGCATTTTTGTAGTGGAAACAGAAAGATTAGGGGCTAGGTGGTGGGCAGCGGATAGTTTGTCTTAGAATTTCATAGGTAATTGGTGACATAGTTGGGATCTTAACAGGAGATATTATAGCCAGAAGGGGCTATAAATCTAAAGCCTGTCTCACTTAGAGTGGACATTTCATCACATCACTGTGAAAGCTGTAAGCAGAAAAGCATGTCTGTAAGATTCCCCCTTGACCCAATATCTATTTTTGTGATGTGAAGCAATGGCTCTTCAAAAATACACAGAATGCCTGGCAGGGCATTTATTGTTTCAAGTGGAAAGGGAATGTATTGCCTCAATGTAATAGAAGACCCCAATAGGGTAAATAAACTTCACATTTGTCTCTAGTCAGGATCAAATGAGGCTTCCCTGATGGCTCAGAGAGTAAAGACTCCACTTGCAATGCAGGAGACCTGAGTTTGATCCCTGGGTCAAATAGCACCATCAGGATTCAGCTGCTCTATCTTTTAGTTCTGTCTTTGATTGGTAAAACTTTAGTCTCTATCAGATAGAAGCAGCCATTTTAGTCCCTACCCCTTTTCAGGTTTCAAGTCTATAGAATCAGAGCAAAAGTGTATTTGCTAGGAGCCTTAGCACAGATCTCAGTGAATACTGTTGAATTCTAGATAATGGCTTGCCCATCCCTGAACCAGTCATTGTGATGAAAGAAATTAGGTTGCCTGACTGGCTGCACCTGATTCCCTGATTTGGATACAGTGTTGGATTTACCTAAAACACTCCAAGGAAGAGTGACAGGAGAAAGAACCCCTAACAAAATCAAGATCCTTTTATCACAAGAAAAGAATGAACTCTTGATGGCCCCGATAGATAGGTTTTCCAGGTGGCGCTATTGGTAAAGAACCCTCCTGCCAGTGTAGGAAACATAATAGACGTGGGTTTGATCTTTGGGTCAGGAAGATCCCATGGAGGAGGGAATGGCAACCCACTCCAGAATTCTTGCCTGGAGAATCCCATGGACAGAGGAGCGAGGTGGGCTACAATTCATAGGGTTGCAAAGAGTCTGACACTACTGAAGTGACTTAGCATGCACGCACAACCCCAATATATGCACACGCATGCATACAACAAGCATCCCTTACATAACCTATATTATCCTCACAAAGAAAGCTGTGGTTCTAATGCACTGGGATACAAACATGTTCAAAAACTTGTTGGATTTGAGCTGTTCTCACATACTATAACTAATTAATGGGCTGACAAATTCTGTAGGTAGAATTTAAAAGGCCAAGGGTTCAAACAACCAAGGGAAATCTGAATTGCTCTTCTAATGCCAATCTGAAAAATTCCTATTCGTTCCTCTATCCTAGTTTATTTGCTATCTTCTCTGTGAAGCATTACCTCATTCTCTAATCAAGGTCCTTTCCTTTCGTAATTATCGTGGTTATTGATAGTTCTGCAAAGAAGCTTGTTGCATAACGTTGTTGCTCAGTCATTCGGTGGTGTCTGACTCTTTGCGACCCCATGGACTGCAGCATGCCAGGCCTCCTTGGCAGATTTAGTTCCAGGCCACCACAATAAAGTGACTATTGCAATAAAGTGAGTCACAGGAATTTTTCTGTCCCAATATATATAAACATTATGTTTACTATACTATGTATAAGTGTAAGTGTTATGCAATACGTTATGTCTAAAAAAAAGTGTATACTTTAATTAAAAATGCTTCAGTGATAAAAAATATTAACCATCATCTGAGCTTTCAGTGAGTCATAATAGTTTTGCTGGCAGAAGGTCATGATGTCAATGACTGCTGACTGCTCAGGGTGGTGGTTACTAAAGGTTGGGATAACTGTGGCAATTTCTTGAACTAAGACAAAATATAGTTTACTGTATCAATTCACTCTTCCTTTTACTATAGCACTTCAAGGCCACTGTAGGGTTATTAATTGGCCTAATTTCATTATTACTATGTCTCAGGGAATAGAGAGTCCCCAAAGGTGGAAAGAGACAAGGAATATCAAGTTGGTGAGCAGACAGAGCACACACACAGCATCTGTCAGTTAAGTTCACTGTCTTCTAAGGGCACATTTTGCAGCATCTCAAAACAGTGACAATGGTAACATTAAGAAGACTGATTACAGATTATTATAAAAATATAATAAAAATGAAAAGTTTGAAATATTGTGAGAATTATCAAAATAAGACAGAGACACTCGGTAAGCAAATGCTGTTGGAAAAATGATGCCAATAGGCTTACTCAATGCAGGGTTGACACAAACTCTCAAGTTGTAAAAAAAAAAAAACAAACCCCAAAAACATGGTGTCTGTGAAGAGGAATAAAATGAGATGTGCCTGTACACATTCTTGTCAAGAAAACATGGAACATTATCCAGAGTAGATCACATATTAAGCCACAGAATAAGTCTAAACAAACTTAAGAGGAACAAAATCATACCAATTATCTTTTTTGACAATAATTGAATGAAGCCAAAAATTAATAACAGTAAGAAAACAGAAGAATTCATTAGCATGTGGAAACTACACAAAAGATTCTTGAACGACCATTGGGTCAAAGAGAAAAAAAATGTAAAAGTGAATTTAAGAAATATCTCAAGACAAATAAAAATGAAAACACAACATTCCAAATCTTATGGGATCCANTTAATAACAGTAAGAAAACAGAAGAATTCATTAGCATGTGGAAACTACACAAAAGATTCTTGAACGACCATTGGGTCAAAGAGAAAAAAAATGTAAAAGTGAATTTAAGAAATATCTCAAGACAAATAAAAATGAAAACACAACATTCCAAATCTTATGGGATCCAAGGAAAAAAAGTATTAAGAGGGAGGTTTATAGTTGATAGAGATGAACACTTACAGTTAAAAACAAGAAAAACCTCAAATAAACAACCTAATTTTATACCTCAAGGAATCAGAAAAAGAGAAACAAATTAAGCCCCCAAATAGTAGAAGAAATGAAATACTAAAGATTAGAGCAGAAATAAGTGAAATAGAGGACAGGAAAACAAGTTTAAAAATCAATAAAACTAAGAGTTGGTTTCTTGAAAAGACAAAGAAAATCCACAAATCATTAGTTTTCCATACGTATGGCTGTTTTTTGTCTTATAGACCTCAGTATGGTCACAGTTGCCCGGGATAGGACCCCAGCAAAGTCTTCACATGACTTTACTAAGCAAATTGAATGAGACACAACACCTAGCATAGCCCTGACATGCTGTTAAGTTTCCAATGTGCTAAATGTATTGAACACAAATTTCCCTGGAACAAAAGGCTATGCTCGTTTATTGGTGGAAATATAATTATGTTTATTTTATTTAATATGCAGTGATGAAAGAGATACATCAGTAGTCAAACTTCAGACATCTTGTTTACCTAAAGTTGTCTGTCTATCTCCACAGCCCCAGAGAACGGTTCTGAGAGATTCTCCTTAGAGAAGAGCATAGGCTGCTGCATATACTTTATTTTGATTTATTTCATCTTCAAAGACTCATTTGTGGCTGATTTCTCACTTCAGTAAGGTTGNAAAGTTGTCTATCTCCACAGCCCCAGAGAACGGTTCTGAGAGATTCTCCTTAGAGAAGAGCATAGGCTGCTGCATATACTTTATTTTGATTTATTTCATCTTCAAAGACTCATTTGTGGCTGATTTCTCACTTCAGTAAGGTTGTCAGTGAGCGTGTACAGGATCATACAGAGCCCAGGAACTTCAACCTGAAGTCACACATACAGCAAAATGCTTAAAAACACAGTCATTGTCATCACAAACACCCGGGCTATGTACTGACATTTCAACACATTAATGAATGCCCACAGTGTTCATTCCTCTAGGATTGTTTCTTGTCATCCTTGAGCCCCAATTTGTTTATGCATAAAAGAAAGGAAAATAATCATACCTAAGTCATGGGAAATTTAAGGAAAAGAGCATTAAGCTATGACAAACCTAGATAGCATATTAAAAATCAGAGACATCACTTTTGCCAACAAAAACTACTGGTTTTTCCAATAGTCATGTATGGATGTGAGAGTTGGATCATAAAGAAAGCTGAGCACCAAAGAATTGATGGTTTTGAACTGTGGTGTTGGAGAAGACTCTTGAGAGTCCCTTGGACTGCAAGGAGGTAAAAGCAGTCCATCCTAAAGGAGATCANGTCATGTATGGATGTGAGAGTTGGACTGTGAAGAAGGCTGAGCGCCGAAGAATTGATGCTTTTGAACTGTGGTGTTAGGAGAAGACTCTTGAGGGTCTTTTGGACTGCAAGGAGATCAAACCAGTCAGTCCTGAAGGAAATCAGTCCTGAATATTCATTGGAAGGACTGATGCTGAAGCTGAAACTCCAAGACTTTGGCCACCTGATGTGAAGAACTGACTCATTGGAAAAGACCCTGATGCTGGGAAAGATTGAAAGCAGGAGGAGAAGGGGACGACAGAGGATGAGATGGTTGGATGTATTACCGATTCAATGGACACTAGTTTGATCAAGCTCTGGGAGTTGGTGATGAACAGGCAAGCCTGGCGTGCTGCAGTCCATGGGGTCGCAGAGTCGGACATGACTGAATGACTTAACTGAATTGAACTGATAAGAAGGTCACTTTACTCCAATACTAATTTTAGACAGGTTACATTTTCTTTAGAGGAAACTTTTTTAATGCGCCAACACTGTTCCAGTCGGATTGTTACCAGTCCAAACCATTTGGAAACATCCTTGTCTGCTCAACTCTCAGGATCAGAACCATGCCTAAAAAACTTCTCTGGAGGCTCTACGGTTTCAGTTTCAGCCAGTGCGTCTGAATGGGTTGGGAAGGCAGGGCCATGGGGGCTGTGGATTACAGAATTCCCAAGAGTGTGTGTAGTTGGTAAAAGTACATTTCATATGCCTAGTTTTCTCCCATGGTCTAAGATCCATACAGTAAAGCTTCTATCAAAGCCCTTTTGGTTGGTGTGGGATACATAGATCAAGGAAGGGGATGTATGCAAACAACAGCAACAACAACTGAGCTGGCCAGGTTTTCTAGAAAGATAAAGCCTGATTGCTCACTATATCACTGAGCTTGCCTCTGCTCAAACTGCTCTTGTGATTGGAAAGGTGACCAGTCTAGACCAATAGACCAATCTATTTGCGCAGATTTAGGAGTTTGTCAGTGATAGTCCAAGGCCAAGTCTACTGTTTATGAGGAATAAAGGGCCAAGCTCCAGGTAACCAGGGATATTTCTAGAAAAGGCAGACGAGGCCATAGTTGTATATTCTTGAGAAAGGGGACTCATCACTCACTGGCTTTTGTTTTTACTGATAACTAGATACTATGGGTGTGGGGGGGAACAGGAATGGTGTGGGAATAGAATGTTCCAACTCAAAGGGTCTTTAGGCAAACCTTCTCAATGAAGTCTCCAGAGAAGGTGAGGGGGTTTACTCAAGCTTACCAGTGACTTGGCATCAGCACCAAGAGGAGAGCTGGGGTCTCTGAACCCCCAAGTCTGCATCCTTTCTGCCCCCGCCCCTCACAGTGCACCATCTC
>SJYV01021327.1:9365-20052 GCA_006410875.1 Neotragus pygmaeus | reverse complement strand
GTGGCAGCTCCCGGCAAGTATAGAAATTAGGTGTTTAATAAAATGTTGGAAGAGCTTTGGGTATACTCAGACCTCCAAGAATGCCATCACAACTGGCCTGCCAGGGGAGACAGTACCTTTGTCAAAGTTAGGAAGGTGGAGAATCAGAACACACTACACTTCTATGGCTGCAGTCCAGGGGTTAGGAAGCTGCTACCACCAGCAATACAACTGACTAAGCACAAAGCTAGCAACTAGACACTGGAACACTGCTGCGGAAAATTTCCACAACTTCAACAGAAGTCAGTGAAGAGCATCAGAACTGTACACCTCTGTCTCAGTTCTAAATCTTCTGGAATAAATCTTGAGTAATACATGGAATTGCTGGAAACTAATTTGTATCCAGACCTCTGGTTGAATCTTGGAAAAGTAGTCTTTAACTGTCCAGAAAGACAAACAGCAGAAGGTAGGAAAGGGCGCCAAGTGCCCACTGACCACACCCAACACACCTTTCTCTTACCTTCTGTTTTGACACAACATTCTGGCTTTTTTCATCTTCTTTCTGTATCTTTTTTTTTTTTTTTCTGAAGCTGCAATGCCTTTTATTACCTGACATAGGAAGTCACACAACGCTATTTCTACCATATTCTCTCTCTTAAAAAAAAAAAAATTGTTGGAGATATAGTTGATTTATAATGTGTTCATTTCAGGTGTATAGCAAAGTGAACCGGTTATACACATACCTATATGTACTCTTTTTAAAGATTCTTTTCCCATATAGGCCATGACAGAGTATTGAGTAGAGTTCCCTCTGCTATACAGTAGGTTCTTATCAGTTACTGACTTTATAGTAGTGTGTGTATGTCAATCCCAATCTTTCAACTTATCCCTCTCCTCTCCTACCCCCTGGTAACTGTAAGTTTGTCTTCTACACCTTTGATTCTACTTCTATTTTGTAAATAAGTTCCCTTTTACCATGTTTTTTTAAATATTCTGCATATAAGTGATATCATATGATATTCATCTTTCTGTGTCAGACTTACTTCACTCAATATGACGATCTCTAGGTTCATCCATGTTTGCAAATGTCATTTTTTACGGCTGAGTAATACTCCAGTGTATATATGTACCACATCTTTATCCAATCCTATGTCGATGGACATTTAGGTTGAGTCCATGTCCTGGTTACTATAAATACTGTTGCAATGAACATTGGGCTGCATATATCTTTTTGAATTATGGTTTTGCCTGGGGATCTGCCTAGGAGTGGGATTGCTGGGTCATGTGGTGGCGCTAGTTTTACTTTTTTAAGGAAGCTAAGAAATCACCATACTGTTCCCCATAGTAGCTCTACCAAATTACATTCCCACCAACAGTATAGGAGGGTTCCCTTCTCTCCACACCCTCTCCAGCATTTATTATTTGTTGAGGTTTTTTTTGATGATGACCATTCTGACCACTGTGAGGTGATACTTCATTGTTCTACCCATTTCTTACATATCGCTGTTACTCAGAACTCAGACCCATCCTTTGCTCACTCTATATTCTCTTGCTGGGCAATTTTATGTACTCAGTATGTAACGATTCCAAAATCACCATCTCCAGCTAGCTTTCTTTCACACATGGTACCCACATCTCCAGCTGCCTACTGGATCTCTGCCCAGAAATGTCACAGGCACTTCAAGCTGAGCATGTCCAAAATTAAACTGATCCTGTGCCTTCCTCCAACCTCCTCTGCCCCCTGATGTCCCTATCTTAATAAATGGCGAGATAAACTACCTCATTTCCTAAGCAAGGCACCTAGCAGTCATCCTTGACTCCTCCTCTCTACCTTCTAGCTCTTGCCTATCTCTCAAACCTTCTTTTACAACTCTTTCTCTCTCCCTGTGCTCCAGCAGTTCTGGAATCTTTAGCCACTTGGAGCCCTCCCCTCTTCTCATAATATCCTTCTCCATAAAACCTCAATTCTGAGCACCAGCTTAAGTATCACTGTCTCTGAGCTCTTCCTGGCTCTGGACAATACTTCTAGCAGAACCCGCTAGAATTCCCCCAGCAAAGCCTCATCAGCTGTTACTGTGATCACTTATCTTGGCCTATCCTTGTCAGGCTATAAGTCCAATGAGGGCAGGGAAGTCCCCATCTTGCCTGCTACATCTCAAAGGTCTGCCAGGTGGCCCTAAACGTAATAGTTGTCCAACAACTTTTTGTTGAACGAATGAACACCCGGATGTGGTCCCTCGAAGCACTTTGTATTTACCTATAATTTAACAGATGATACAGATGTTTATTTTTTAATTGACTACTGAAATTTTGGGCCTCCCAGGTGGCACTAGTACTAAAGAACCCAGCCTGCCAATGCAAGAGACATAAGAGACATGGGTTCAGTCCCTGGGACAGGAAGATCCCCCGGAGGAGGGTATGGCAACCCATTCCAGTATTCTTGCCTGGAGAATCCCATGGACAGAGAAGCCTGGTGGGCTATAGTTTATAGGGTCGCAAAGAGCTGGACATGACAGAAGCAACAACACACACACAAACGTGGACATTTTACATAAAGTTAAATTCAGATAATTTTGTAAGGGGGTTAAAATTGGGATTGGAACCCAAGGCTCTTGACTGCCAGGGTTCATCTTCATGGGTTGTTTAATTGACTGAGCAAGATGTCTCGCACTTTTAGATTTTCCTTTGTTGTCCAAGATGCCTCTGCCCACAATTCAGCACCTTCAGAGCCTCCATATTTGAGCCTGGGCAGGCCCCTCATGTTGGTTTGGCTTGGATGGCATTTTGACCACTAGACTTTTGCTTGCTGGGTTCTTTTTTTTTTTTTTTTAACATGCAAATGTTATATTTGGTTGATCTGTAGTTAAACACTTCTTGAAAGTTTCAGACCTCAGCTTCTTGGTGATCTCATAAAGTTTCCACAGACTGTGTGTCATTCACAACCTAAGTATCTGGAAGGAAACCCAACTTTAAAATGCAGTTCCCAGTGATTTCAGCCTGAAAGGTGATATGTCTGTTTTTCTAACATCTCCAAGTCACTGGAATGTGCATTGGCAATATTTCTAGACCAGATTTCTGGGGAGCCAGCTCACTTGTCCAAGAGACACATTTAAGTTAAAGATACTAAAATCTCAACAAGCCTCTTGGCTATTTCATTGTAACTACAGAGATGGCTGATTTGGAGACTAACATATATATTAGCTGAGACAAATAAGCATATGTCCTGAAAGAAAAGTACTGTCTGATATTAGAAGCAAAGCTTCTAGGATACCATTGAGAATATCATAATTGCTGTATGTGGTCAAACCATTGGTTGATACAGCTCATTCATTCATTCTTTCGACATGCACTCTCTGCATGGGGACTATGGGCCAGGCTCTGTGCTAAGTCTGCATGAAATATATACAAGCTCTGTCCAGCCAGGCAAGCAATTACAGTGCACTGCGGAGGTATTCCTCTGGTGGAAGAGGGATCAGCCTAGCCTTGGAAGAGCTAGGGCGGCTTCCGAGGAGAGGGTCCATTTGAATTGGAGCTGGAAGATGAGGTAGTCTTAGAAGTGAGCAGCAAGGGAACCTCAAGGAGGTAAGTGTGGCAAAGATACAGTAGAGAAAGAGCCCTTTGTGGATTCAGGAACTTGGGGAACCCAGAGCACAGACACTTTGCGAGGGGCACCAGGAATGCTTCTGTGGGCACACAGTGACTTGGTCTTCCTAGGTTGATCTTCACAACTGTTCTCTCTAACACCCAGCAATTTATCTGACCTCTCCTTGGACCCATTAAAAATTTTCATCTTGAACACCTTATAAGGGTAACAAGGTTCATTTATACTCCATGGGCTGTTAAATATGTATTTCCTTTTATTTGTCCTAAAATACTTACCTAAATGATCACCAGCAGGGTCATTTTTTTCCCTCTTTTTAAAGTTACAGTATGTGGGTACTCCTCCCTAATCCCCAGGAGTCACACAGGTAAAGAATGGATATGAAAGGCACTGCTGAAATCCTGACTGGGGTAACTACGGCCACCTAAAAGCTCAGATACACCCTCCTCACCTTCCACATCACACCCACACGTTGCTTCTTTGTACTGCTTCCCCTGTTTGATGACCTCCCTTGATGCTAATATTCTTCATTTGTTTTTAAAATAAAACCAGAAAATCAATTTATTAATGGCAACGAGAACACAATCTGCTGGGTGACTCACGGTAGTTAGAGCAGGACGTTCTCCCTGAGCACCTGGGAGGACACTGAGCCTGGGCTGCTGACTGGAAGGGTCTGTCACCTCCCCAGGAAGAGCTCACCCAGGCTGGGCTGGCCAAGTCTGAGGTCTGGGCTGGGTGCCCCCAAGGTGAGACTTCAGAGGGCTGCTTGTTTCTGATACCATATAGTTAAAAGTGTTCCCGGAAAAGTCCTTATAAGTAGAATGCAAGGTGGCCTTGTGAACAATGTCCCTCCTACCTCAGCACCCTATGGAATGCTGTCCTGAAATAAGATGCTGTTCAGTTCAGTCGCTCAGTCATGTCCGACTCTTTGCGACCCCATGAATTGCAGCACGCCAGGCCTCCCTGTCCATCACCAACTCCTGGAGTATGCCCAAACTCATGTCCATCGAGTTGGTGATGCCATCCAGCCATCTCATCCTCTGTCGTCCCCTTCTCCTCCTGCCCCCAATCCCTCCCAGCATCAGACTCTTTTCCAATGAGTCTGTTCTTCGCATGAGGTGGCCAAAGAATTGCAGTTTCAGCTTTAGCATGAGTCCTTCCAATGAACACCTAGGACTGATCTTTAGGATGGACTGGTTGGATCTCCTTGCAGTCCAAGGGACTCTCAAGAGTCTTCTCCAATACCACAGTTCAAAAGCATCAATTCTTTGGCTCTCAGCTTTCTTCACAGTCCAACTCTCACATCCATACAGGACCACCGGAAAAACCATAGCCTTGACTAGATGGACCTTTATTGGCAAAGTAATGTCTCTGCTTTTGAATATGCTATCTAGGTTGGTCATAACTTTCCTTCCAAGGAGTAAGCATCTTTTAATTTCAGGGCTGCAATCACAATCTGCAGTGATTTAGCCACTGCCATTTTGGAATTTTTAAAGGAAGGAACAGATTTCTCATCTCAAAAAATCCTTGTTCATTAATAACAAGTAATAAACTGTTATTAATTATAACAGTAATAAATTGCTAGCTCCTTGAATGTGACTTTTCCTCCTCCTACTGAGAAAACCGGACTTGCAAGGCTCTGCCCTGGGTCCTCTGCCCTTGATTTCTTCTTGCTTCTTGGCTCATCTCCTCTCAGGCTTCTCACCCTCCTTGTGCAATATCACCCACTTGCAAGGCAGGCAGTTGGAGGAGGGGGTGGATAAAGAGCACTGCTGTGAGTCTGAACCCAAGTGGAAAAGAGTGGGGAGGAAGGGTGGGTGGAAGCACCTCGGGCCACCAGCAATCTAAGGGAGTTTGACGAGGCTGTGGGGGCATCCTCAAGGCAAAGTGCCATCAGAAGAGTCCTGGCCTCCGAGGAAGAGGCTGCCTTAACAGCCCTGCTGTGCGCGGTCCCTGACTGGAAGTGCCTGTGGGAAGCGCAGCCTCCACATGGGTGATGGATTTTAGAAGCAGCATCTGGGTCTTGGGCAATGGTGTTCCTTTAACTTGGAGGCCTGCAAGGTTCGTGCTCATGGCTGCCACATTTGCGGTCCTCCTCACCTCCTCCCCACCCAGCCAGCTTCTATCACCCTTCAGATCTTAGTTTAAACATCACTTTCCCAGCGAAACCATCCCAAACCTTTGGAATGACCAGGCTTCCCTCCTCTCTGTTCCCACACCACATAACTTTACGGTAAGTTGCTGTTCAATTACCTGATCCCCAGAGGAACTCAGAGCTGTGTCTATATTGTTCCCCACTGAATCGGTACTACTTGGTGGCACCAGACACCTGCAAGACAATAAGTGTTTGTTGAATGAATGAATGACTAGTCACTGATATAGCTGTGATAGCTCAAATTATACGATAAACTTGGTTTCAGGGAATATACTTACGAAATGGATCGTCCTAGGTACAAGTTTCACCTTTATTTCCAATGTTCAGGTTGAGCTTTCAGAACAATTTAAGAAACCCCTTGAAGGAAACATTTCAAGCTAGAGCAATCTCCTGGGTCACAATTGTTACTTCCCAGTTACACCTTGGAATAGAGTCTGGGGCAAGAGAGATAGAGACAGCAGGATTTAGGAGAAACTTACTTCCTAGAACTGCTTTGATCACTAACAGGAGCTTAAATTTCTCCTCTGTAAACCTATATTCATTCTTCTTGTCCTCCTTGGGCTAGTAAGAACTCTCTGGGAGAATGTGTTGGCTAGTTCTGATGCCAGCCCAACATGGATTGTATTACTATTGCTATTGTTTCTAGACTACAGGTCAGGTCAAGGGAGACAGGGCAGGTGACGGAAGGGAAGATGCAGGTCAGGACATCAGGGCTCCCCAAGATGTTCTGGGGGAAGCTGTGCCTTAGAAAAGAGCCCAAGGGCTCAGAGAAGACTGTTTCTTAAAAGGATATCAGACGGGCCTGGAAAGTCAGGAGGGATATATAAGCCATGGATACCCATTCACATGATTGTGCTTTGGGTGTAAAAATAGGACCCGGAGGCTGCCAGACTCTGAAGTGATTCCTTAGTTCTAACGATTTCTCTTCACTGGGGGAAATGTGGGCAGTTCTGTGGCATGAAGCAGCACTTCCTGACAAAGAAGTCTGTGGAACCATTTAAGATGTTCTGAACAGTGTCCCTCAAGATGTCTAAAGGGCCTCAGCCAAGTAAGAAAGGGGCCTTAGGAAACATTACATGCTGCTGAGAAGCATGTGGGTTGGCAGAAGTTGCTCTGTGCACAAACCAGTTCAACCTCAGCCCCCTGAAGAGGACCTGCTAGGTCCCTCCCTGCTCCCAGAGCACCCAGAGACAAGAGCCCCTCTGCTTCCTGAAGTTGCATGGCATGCTCAGAAAGAATTCTGACTTCAGAGAACCCCGAGATCTGGGGTCAAGACTTGATTTCACCAGACCAACATCTGGGACCTTAGGCTATCTCCTTAATGATGACTTTTTCATCTACAAAATGGAGCTATAGCAGCAGCCTTCCTCACAGAGTTTGGTATAAGAATTTCAAATAATGTATGTCAAGTATCTGGCACACAGTAAATGTTCAGTAAATGAGAATTATTTTTATTTGACTTAGTTGAAAGCGGAAAACAGGCCTAGATTTGGATGCTGGTTTTGCCACTTACTAAGTGGTGAAAAATCCGCCTTCCAATGCAGGAGATGCAAGAGATGTGGGTTCAGCCTCTGGGTTGGGAAGATTCCCCAGAGGAGGAAATGACAACCCACTCCAGTATTCTTGCCTGAGAAATCCCGTGGACAGAAATACCTAGGGGACTATAGTTCATGGCGTCGCGAGGAGTCAGATATGACTGAGTGTGTGTGTGCACACACACACTTGCTACTTACTAGCTGTGTGATTGTGGGCAGGTTACTTAACCTATTTGAGTCTCATTATTTTCCTTATTTGTAAATTAGAAAAACACTACATAACTGTCAGTGGTGTTGTAAGAATTAGGGTTAATTTAAGAAAGGCACTTAATTAGGTGCCCGGCATGTAGTTGTACTCAATAACAGTTATCTGTTCGGATTATCTGTAGATCAAAGAAGGAATAAAAATTCTTGATTTGGTTTGCACAGACCAAGGAGATATAAGGATCACAAGCCAATTTAAATTGTTCTGTGGGAAACAAATTGTCTTCTAAAACAGGCTGCCTTATTTCCCCAGTTAGACCAGTTCTGAACCTTTGGGTAGCAGAGGCTGGGTACTGGCCCCAGGCCTAGAAGGGTCAGACCTCAGTCACCCTCCGATGGGGGCTTCCTTCATCTGTCCATTTTCCAGGACACATTTTCACCTCCAGCCTCAGGTCCCCTGAGGAGAGCTGGAGCAATAGGTCACCATTATTTATACTGCCGCAGAATTTTCAGACCATGAGACTCCTGCCTCTCCCCAGGCTGGGCTGGCCCATCCCCAAGAAGGAAGGAAGCCAGGAGGTGGAGGAGGTTACAAAATCGGTTTGTATCCATCCTGTTTTTAATTGATTTCACAGTAGGGGAATGAAAATCGGAGTCCTTCCTACACAGCCCTTTCAACGCGGGAGTCCTCCTCTGGTTAGGAAATCCATCTGGGAAGACCTGGAGTTGGTCTTTGGGAGCTCCGTTTTCATCCCAGCAGCCTGAAAGCCCTGCTCCACCACTGCCCGCGATGAGGGCTGCTGCTGTGGGTCCATTGCACGCCACTGGCCTGGAGAGAGGGGTAGCCCTGCCTCTGCCCTCGGCTCCAAAAGGGCCCAACTCTTTTCCACTTAGTGTAGCCCCCCTGTCAGCTGGGTGTCCCCCCAGGACCTCATATCCTAGGTATATCCCAGGCTCTGTGGGAGCCCAGGTCCTCTTGGGATTTTTGTGCATTCCTGGAGTCAGGGGAAAATGCAGGGGTCACTGATTTCTTACAAGTATCTTGGGCCTCTCAAATTTTCTGTACCCTGTGGCAAGACCGTGGCCCCCCAGATGGTGTGTGAAGAGTTGTCAGGATTTGGTGATTGTAAAGAGTGGCACTTTGGAGACATCAATGAACACATCCACCTTTCAGACTTCGGTTCTTAGAACATGGTTCAGCCATCCAGCCATGGATGTGGGTACATCTGCATTTATCAGATTTTTTTTTAAAATATAAACTCTGCCTTTATGGAAGGAGACTGAGTGAGCGAGGAACGAGGAGGTGGGAGACTTGCATATTTTTTTCACACACACACATCCCTCATGCTCCCTCTCTATGCCATTTAAAGTGCTCCAGCCCCTTCTTCCCGCAGAGCCAATCATTCAGTCCTGAAGAAGGAAATGGCAACCCTCTCCAGTATTCTTGCCTGGAAAATCCCATGGACAGAGGAGCCTGGCAGTCTACAGTCCATGGGGTCACAAAGAGCTGGACACAACTGAGCGACTAAACCACTGATCTTTTGATAGCTGATCTCAAAAGTCTTTTTTCCCCCCAACCACTCACGTCCTCAGCAGTCCCTTCCTCTCTCTGAAACCTGAGAGAATTTCCAGTCAGTCTTGCTAAGGTTGGGACCTAGGCACATCTCATAGTGAAATAGAGTATAATAACGGAGGGTCTCACAGTGTAATAGAGTATAATAACGGAGGGTCTCACAGTGTAACAGAGTATAATAACGGAGGGTCTCACAGTGTAATAGAGTATAATAATGGAGGGTCTGCTTCTTGAGAGCCACGCTGGTCTCTGGTCAGTTCCTTAAGGGAAGAGACTGGCCATGACTTAGTTTCTCTGCATCTCTCACAGCACACAACTGAAAGAACGAATTACAGACACAGGCAACACTAGACAACTCTGGAGGAAAAGGGCATGGCTAAAACAAGATGCTCCCAGGAACCTCTGCCAAGTACCTGGTATAAGTTCTTGCTGCTCCCAGAACCAGCTGGAATGACGGAAGTGAGAAACTGCTGTCATTGGATCCATCGCCCATCTCTCTCTGTCATAATGAGAAGAACAGTTGGTTCTTTTCCAGGGGATGTGTTTGGGATGAAGATCCTGATATGGGAACATGTATACTTATACAACATATATTTCAGTAAGTAGTAATCTTTTGCAGATGGAAGGTCTTGCCTCCCTGTGAATGGCTGCTGACTGATCAGGGTGGTGGTTGCTGAAATCTGGGGTGACCCTAGCAATTTCTTAAAATAAGACAACGTTAAAGTTTGCCTCACTGATTGACTCTTTCTTTCATGAATGATTTCTCTGTAGCATACAATGCTGTTTGATAGTATTTACCTACTTTTTGGGGCTCCAAAATCACTGCAGATGGTGATTGCAGCCATGAAATTAAAAGATGCTTACTCCTNACCAGGCTCCTCCATCCATGGGATTTTCCAGGCAAGAGTACTGGAGTGGGTCGCCAGTGCCTTCTCCAAGTATCTACTGTATTATATTATTTGACATGTCTATTTCCTCCGTGTGTGTGTTAGTCAGTCATGTCCGACTCTTTCTGACCCTGTGTACTGTAGCCCGCCAGGCTCCTCTGACCCTGGAATTCTCCAGGCAAGAATACTACAGTGGGTGCCATTCCCTTCTCCAGGGGATCTTCCTGACCCAGGGATCAAACCCAGGTCTCCTGCATTGCAGGTAGACTCTTTACCATCTGGGCTACCAGGGAAGCCCTTCTACTAGATTATAAATTCCTTAAGAACAAAGATAAAATTTGACACATGTGCCCATCTGTCTGCCCTATATGGAAGGGCACTAAAATGTCTATGGATTCAATCAAGTTGGGCATCTTGTGCAAAAGGTGACAATGAAGTGATGACAGTAATTGCTTCTATTGTCATCTTTTGAAAGCAAATAACAAAATAAAAACCTGTCCTGACAGTTACTGTGCATATGAAACTCCACAGAAGGTAACATATCAGATGGGAACTGTTATTTATAAAGTCATCTTTTTAGAAAAAATTTTGAAGTGATCTATTAAGCAGAATTTTTCATTTTTCTGTTCACTACTGGTTTATACAATCAAGTTTATTCTAATTTCAGTTCAGTTCAGTTGCTCAGTTATGTCCAACTCTTTGCGACCCCATGAATTGCAGCACGCCAGGCCTCCCTGTCCATCACCAACTCCC
>SJYV01021326.1:4936-26934 GCA_006410875.1 Neotragus pygmaeus | reverse complement strand
CCTGCTTCATTCCGTATTCCAAGGTCAAATTTGCCTGTTACTCCAGGTGTTTCTTGACTTCCTACTTTATCATTCCAGTCCCCTAGAAGAAAAGAACATCTTTTTCGGGTGTTAGTTCTAAAAGGTCTTGTAGGTCTTCATAAATCTGTTCAACTTCAGCTTCTTCAGCATTCCTGGTTGGTACATAGACTTGGATAACTGTCATATTGAATGGACATTTTAAGATAACATAATTAGCCAGACGGTTTTCAGGAAGGAGAAACTGTCCTCAAGCAGGATACATTGCTATTGTATAATCCCTAGTACAGAGTTTAACTGAGTTGTGCAATTGACTAAGACTAAGAACTGCAAGGAGATCCAACCAGTCCATTCTAAAGGAGANAGCCAGACGGTTTTCAGGAAGGAGAAACTGTCCTCAAGCAGGATACATTGCTATTGTATAATCCCTAGTACAGAGTTTAACTGAGTTGTGCAATTGACTAAGACTAAGAACTGCAAGGAGATCCAACCAGTCCATTCTAAAGGAGATAATTCCTGGGTTTTCTTTGAAAAGAATAATGCTAAAGCTGAAAATACAATACTTTGGCTACCTCATGCAAAAAGATGACTCATTGGAAAAGCCTCTGATGCTGGGAGGGATTGGGGGAAGGAGGAGAAGGGGATGACCGAGGATGAGATGGCTGGATGGCATCAGTGACTTGATGGATGTGAGTTTGAGTTACCTCCAGGAGGTGGTAATGGACAGGGAGGCCTCGCGTGCTGCAATTCATGGGATCACAAAGAGTCAGATATGACTGAGTGACTGAACTGAACTGAACTGAAGGAATGTAGACAAAAAAGTTTGTCCTTTCTTTCTCCTTGAAAATTCCAGACACCTATCCCCACTTTGAGAGCCCCAGACCCCTTTCTCCTCCTTGGGAATTCCAGATCCCTCTCTTCTTGGGGACACCTCAACATTTTATCAATCTGCCTAGGAATTGACTATCTCAATATGACATTGTGAACAAAGTTAAAACATTTAATTTTTCTCCCTACCTGGTGCCTCTAAAATCTGGAAACCCTTAGGTAGCATTTTTATTTTCATCCATCTTGTAACAAAACACTTTTGGAAACATGAGATACATTACCAAGGCATTGACTGGGAAAAAAAAAATAATAATAATTGAAATGGCACTGAAGAGAAATTCTGAAACTTTAAGTTTCAACAAAGCAATTTTAGAAATAAGCTTAGATAGTCAATCACTGTTCTTTTGCATTTTTATAAGGAATCAGGTCAAGCTTAATACAAAACAAATAAAATTTACTGTGATTTTTCTTTGGTAAAAATGGGGGGGTAATTGTAGAGAAAAATAAATATTTGAATTTTTTTCAATATTATATTCTGGTCTTGTAAATTTCATTTTAGGTATATTTATACCTATAATGTCTTCTCAGGTGGTAATAATGGTAAATAACTCCCTGTCAATGCACGAGACATAAGAGACATGGGTTCAACCCCTTGGTTGGGAAGATCCCCTGGAGGAGGACATGGCAACCCACTCCAGTTTTCTTGCCTGGAGAATCCCATGGACAAAGGATCCCGGAAGGTTACAATTCCACTGGATCACAAAGAGTTGGACGAGTTGGACACAACTGAAGTGACTTAACATGCACATATACCTATAAACTGGTCTGGATCCTGAATTCTTCTAATTTCCACAAATATTTAGCTACAACGCACCAAACTAACATTTTCCGTTCTCTCTTTCCCTTCTTATTTGAATTGTTAAGAAGAAATGCAGCACTTGAGCTCAATTGGGAGGGATCTTGTAAAGTATTCTTAAACACTGACACTGACAAAAGGTGGAAGATATTGAGCCTGAAGGACACATGTCACAGCCAAGGAAGAATCCACCTAACAAATGCTCATTCTGAACAAATGTTGGAGACTCTGAATCAAATTGATGAGGAAATAAATAGCTGACATCGAGGTAGACTGCTTCCATCCAAGACATAAAATCAAGATTTCACACTGTAACCAAATGCGAAACATTTTCTTCTTATTTTTCTTTCTTTTACTCTGGCATTAGCCTAGAAAGGTATTTCCCAAATCACTGCTAAGGTGAGGGGAGGGGGATGGGAGTAACATCAACAATTTAGGATGACTCTTTACTTCAGGCTAGAAGATTCTCTTCTCACATGCTCTTAATTCCTGGATGACTCCTGGCCTGAATGTGTAAATGCACCCTGAAAGGATTTGCCTTTGTCTCTGGAATATATCTTCCTCTTTGGGCCCACAAATAGCTAGATGTCTTGTGCATAATGGGGCACTGCCTCTTAGATTACCTAACTGTGCCCTAACTGTTTCAGAAAGGACCTACTCAGAGGCTTCTCATGATTCAGGGCTTATTTCCCTTGTCAGAGCTCTACTTCCTTAAGACAAAATATAAATAAGGCTATTATCACAAATCTCTCCTTAACAATTGAATATATTACAGATTTCCCTGCTAAGATATTAGTTGTAAAGAATAATCTTTGCACTTCGACAATTGCTGTTCATGATAATAGGATAGACTTTGATTATCTTTTAGTTAGTCAAGGTGTATGTGTTATAGCCAATACCATCTGTACCTGATTGACTCTTTTGGGAAAGTTGAAACTCCTTTATATAAGATTATTCAGCAGAAGTTAAGTGTGCTCCCACAAGGAGGTCTTTCTTGATTGATTTTGATCTTGAGCACTATATATTCCAAAGTATGTACACTCAAAAATTATGGATTATCCACATATTATAATTATAATAATCCCCCTGATCTGTTGTATCGTCTCAAAAACTTTAAATGCATGTTCAAAAGTGATAACTACTGACCAAATTACATCCTTAATCCTGGAATGTCAGACAAGGAACAAAAGGAAACAAACATGAACCTGGAACATAATCTGTGAATGTCATAAGGATTAAGCAAAAATACTATGCCCTATGGACATCATATCAAAGATGAACAAAGCTGCAAAACATAGCTGAGGTTGATGCTGATTCCTCACATTTTGATCATTTCTCCCAGTTGTGGTGTGAGTCTGATCAAAAGGGCAAGGTGTGTGTGGATTATTTGCAGCCAAAGATGGAACTCTATACAGTCAGCTAAAATAAGACATGGAGTTGACCATGGCTCAGATCATTGGCTTCTTATTGCAAAATCCAGGCTTAAGTTAAGAAAGTAGGAATAACCACTAGGCCATTCAGGTATGAACTAAATCAAAACACTTAGGATCATACAGTAGAGATGATCAGTAGTTTCAAGGGATTAGATCTGGTAGAGAGAGTGCCAGAATAACTATGGACAGAGGTTCATAACACTGTGCAAGAGTCAGTAACCATCAGGGAAGCCCTGTCAGTAGCCAGAGAGAGAAAGGGAGAGAGAGAGAGAGAGAGAGAAATGCAAGAAAACAAAGTTTTTGTCTGAAGAGACCTTACACATAGCTGAGGAAAGATGTGAAGCGAAAAACAAGGGGGAAAAAAAAAAGAAGAAGGGAAAGATATACCCAACTGAATACAACTTCAGAGAATAATAAGTAGAGACAAGAAGACCTTCTTAAATGAGCAGTGCAAAGAAGTAGAGGAAAAATATAGAATGGGAAACACTAGAGATCACTTCAAAAAAATGAGGTATCAAGGGAAATTTTCATGCAAGGACGGGCATGATAAAGGACAGAAACCATAAGAACTTAACAGACACAGAAGATACTAGAAAGACGTGGTAAGAATATACAGAAGAACTATACAAAAAGTATCTTAATGACCCAGATAATCATGATGATGCAGTCACTCACCCAGAGCATGATATCCTGGAGTGTGAAGTAAAGTGGGTCTTAGGAAGAATTGCTACAAACAAGGCTAATGGAGGTGATGGAGTTCCAGCTGAAGTTATTTAAAATCTTAAAAGTGATTACAAGCTTTTCTATTAGATTGTAGATTTGATGACATAGAATTCTATTATTTTACTGGTGACCAATCATGATGCAATGGTGTTAAGTGAATAATCATAATTGTTAAGTTACATAATCAAGATTGATAGATATTTATCAGTTTTCACAATCAATAGCCAGACAAAATATAGAAGATAATTACAACTGCAAGCCATAATTGGAACATTATTAGGTTAAAATTACAAAATAATTACATGCAATTTGGAAAGTCATTGAGAGTGACAGAAGTGGGAGTGCATACATGAACATGTTTTTATCTGCCCAGCCAGTCTATGTCTTTTGGTTGGTGCATTTAATTCATTTATATAATATAATCATCAATATATATGATCATATTGCTCTTTTCTTAATTGTTTGGGGTTTATTTCTGTAGGTTTTTTCCTTCTCTTGTGTTTCATACTTAGAGAAGTTCCTTCAGCATTTGTTGTAAAGCTGGTTTGGTGGTGCTGAATTCTGTTAACTTCTGCTTATCTGCAGAGCTTTTTATTTCTCCATGAAATCTAAATGAAAATCTTGCTGGGTAGAGTATTCTTTGTGGTAGGTTATTCCCTTTCATCATGTTAAATATATCATGCCAATCCCTTCTGGCTTGTAGAGTTTCTGTTGTAAAATCAACTGATAGTCTGATGGGAGTTCCCTTCTATGTTTGTTGCTTTTCCCTTTTTGCTTTTAATGTTTTATATTTGTCTAATTTTTGTCAGTTTGCTTACATGTGTCTTGGTGTGGCCCTCCTTGGATTTATCCTGCCTGCAGCTCTCTGTGCTTCCTGGACTTGGTTGGCAATTTCCTTTCCCATGTTAGGGAAGTTTTCAGCTATTATCTCTTCAAATATTTTCTCAGGTCCTTTCTCTCTTCTCCTTCTGGGACCTTAATAACGCAAATGTTGCTGAGTTTAATGTTATCCCAGTGATCCCTTACGTTGTCTTCATTTCTTCTCGTTCTTTCTCTATATTCTGTTCTATGGCAGTAATTATCACCATTCTGTCCTCAAGGTCATTTATCTGCTCCTCTGCCTCAATTATTCTGCTACTGATTCCTCCCAGTATATTATTCACCCCTGTTTGTTGTTTAGTTCTTGTAGGTCATTGGTAAATATTTCTTCCACATCCTCAATCTTTGCCTTCATTCTTTTCCTGAGATCCTGGATTGGCCTCACCATCATTATTCTGAACTCTTTAATTGGAAGGTTTCCTATCTCCACTGTGTTTAGTTGTTTTTCTTTGGTTGTATCTTGTCCCTTCATCTAGTACATGAATTTCTGCTTTATCATCATGATTAAGTTTCTGTAATATGGTGAAGAAGGCTGAGCACAGAAGAATTGATGCTTTTGAACTGTGGTGTTGGAGAAGACTCTTGAGACTCCCTTGGACTGCAAGGAAATCCAACCAGACCATTCTGAAGGAGATCAGCCCTGGGATTTCTTTGGAAGGAATGATGCTAAAGCTGAAACTCCAGTACTTTGGCCACCTCATGTGAAGAGTTGACTTATTGGAAAAGACTGATGCTGGGAGGGATTGGGGGCAGGAGGAAAAGGGGACCGCCGAGGATGAGATGGCTGGATGGCATCACAGACTCGATGGACGTGAGTCTGAGTGAACTCTGTGATTTGGTGGTGGACAGGAAGGCCTGCCGTGCTGCGATTCATGGGGTCGCAGAGTCAGACACGACTAAGCGACTGAACTGAACTGAACTGAATATGGTTTTTCTTTGAGCTAAGTTGGGACTATGTTTCTTCCTGCTTCTTCTGTCTTCCCTCTAATGGAGGTAAGGGGCTTGTGTAAGTTTCTTGATGGAAGTGACTGGCAATGGAAAAAACGTGGTCTTGCTCTGGTGGGCAGGGCCTTGATCAGTAAAGCTTTAACCCAATTTTCTGCTTATGGGTGGGGTTATATTTTTTCTCTGGTAGTTTTTTGTCCTGAGGCAACCCAGCCCTGGGGTCTACAGGCTCTTGTGCTTGGTCACTCACTCATGTCCAACTCTTCATCAATAGCCTGCCAGGTTCCTCTGTCCTGGCATTTTCCAGGAAAGAATACTGGAGTGGTTTTCCATTTCCTTCTCCACAGGGTGTATAGTAAGGTTAAAGGTGACCTCAAAGAGATCTTATGACAAGGGGGACCTTCCCAGGCTGCTGCTGCCAGTGCACCCATCCCTGTGGTGAGTCCCTGCTGACCCACACCTCTACAGGAGGCCCTCCAACAGTAGCAGGTAGTTTTGATTCACTGTCTTGTGGGGTTGCTGCTCCTTTCCTCTGGGTTTTGGTGAGATTTTCTTTGTGTCCTCCAAGATTGGAGTCTCTATTTTCCCCAGTCTTATGGAAATCCTATAGTGGGCTTCCCTTATGGCTCAGATGGTAAAGTGTCTGCCTACAATACAGCAGATCCGGGTTCAATCCCTGGGTCAGGAAGTTCCCCTGGAGAAGGAAATGGCAACCCACTCCAGTATTCTTGCCTGGAAAATCCCACGGACAAGGAGCCCGGTAGGCTAAAGTCCATGGGGTTGCAAAGAGTCAGTCATGACTGAGCGACCTCACTCACTTATGAAGTCCTATAATCAAATCCCATTGGCCTTTAAGTTCTGATTCCCTGGGGATTCCCATTCTCTCTGTCAGATTGCCAGTGTGGGAAGCTTGACATGGAGTTCAGTACCTTCATGATAGTGGGAGAGCTTCTTTGGCATTATTGTTCTCCAGTTTGTGGGTCACCTACCCATTTGGTATGGGATATGATTTCTCCCCTCCTGCCATCTTGCTGAAGCTTCTTCTTTGTCTTTAGACATGGGGTATCTATTTTTGGTGGGTTCTAGCATCCTCCTGTCAACAGCTAGTTGCAATTTTGGTGCTCTTGCACATCCTTCTATTGTGCCATCTTGAACCCTGGACTGATTTTTAAATTCTGCATATTTGCACCTATGATAAAAAATCATTTGGTTTATGTCAAAAAAAAAAAAAGAAATCAAACAAAAACCTGTAAATAAGCATGTCGTCTCCATATCCTGAGGTGTTTGATTTCTCCTCTGATAAGAGTCCTTCTTCTGTCTAGGTTGGAGAATGCCCTTTAAATGATGTTTTTTTTTTTTTTTCCAGAACAAATAATTGCCTGGTTGCAAGTCATGTGACATCTGATCTTCATCCAAAGATAGATTATTGTGACGAGCTTCAGAAGCAAACTTAGAATATCCTTTTAACAATTCAATTAAACTCTTTTGATAATGTAACATAGCAATCAGAAGCCATATAGGACATGAGAGTTAATCAGTAAATACAAAACTATAAAGATAATTAACAACAATATAAATTAAGATATATGGAAACATTTTTTCCCTTTAAAATCACCCTAATTTGTCAAGATGGTGAGGTAGAAGGATGTGCACTCATCTTCTCTTGCAAGAGCACCAAAATTGCAACTAGCTGTTAAACAACTATCAACATAAGAAAATGCTGGATCCCACCAAAAAAGATACTCCATGTCTTAGGGCAAAGAAAAAGCCTGAACAATACAGTAGAGGGGTGTGATCATGTTTAAAATCAAGTCTCAGACCCACCAGAGATACTCAGATGGGGTAAACAAAACCTTGTCTGCACCAGGACTGAGGATAATGAGCAGTGACCTCCACAAGAGACTGAGCAAAATCTGCCTTTGGGTGTCTGAGTGTCCCCTGCAGTGGCAGGGTCAGTGGTGACCTGCTCTGGGGACAGGAGCTCTAGCTGAAGCAGACCTAAGAGGTGCGGAATGTGGCCTAACTCCTCTTGGAGGAGATCATAATTAGCCCCACTACCCACAGACTAGAGAACAATTATACCAAAGTTCTCACACTGGTGCAAAAGTTCTAGGGTCCACAGCAGATTTCCCAACCTGGAGATCTAGCAAAAAGACTGAGAACACCCAGGGAAACAGACTCTTGGAGGGTACACCAAAACGATGTACACACCAGGACTCAGGAGAAAAGAGAAATGACCCCACAAGAGCCTGAGCTAAACTTGCCTGTGAGTGTCAGGGAGTCTCTGTCAGAGGTGTGGGTTGACAGTGGGATGCCACAGGGTCATGGGCACTGACTACAACAGCTTTGGGAGCTGCGTCCTTTTATGCTACCTGGTGTAAGTCCTTTAAAGGAGGTTGCCATAGTTATCCCTACCATAGTTTGGCCTCAGGCCAAACTACAGGGAGGGAACACAGCCCCACACATCAGCTGAAAACTGGATTAAGGACCTATGGAACATGGCCCTGCAACCATAGAAAGGCCCAATTTTACCCCTAGCCAGTCTTCCCACCAGAGAGCTTACACAGGCCTCATCCTCATCCATCAGAGAGCAAATAAAATGAAAAGCACAATCACAAAAATCAGCAAACTGATCACATGGGTCACAATCTTATTTAACTCAAGGAAATTATGAACCATGACATTTAGGGCCACCTACAATGGGAGAGTCATGGAAAAGAGTTCTGACAAAATGTGGTCCACTGGAGAAGAGCATAAGGAACCATTTCAGCATTCTTTCCTTGAAAACATGAACAGTATGTAAAGGTAAAAATATATGACACTGAAAAATGAACTGCCCCGGTCGATAGGTGCCCAATATACTATGGGAGAACAGAGAAATAGCTCCAGAAGGAATTAACAGACTGAGCCAAGGCAGAAACAACACTCAGTTGTGGATGTGTCTGGTGTTGAAAGTCAAATCTAATGCTGTAAAAAACAATATTGCATAGGAACCTGAAACGTTAGATCCGTGAATTAAGGTAAATTGGAAGTGGTCAAACAGGACATAGCAAGAGTGAACATCAACATTTTAGCAATCAGTGAACTAAAATGGACTGGAATGGGCGAATTTAATTCAGATAATCATTATAGTTACTATAGCTACCATTAGCTACTACTAATGCGAAGAAGGCTGAGCTCCGAAGAATTGATGCTTTTGAACTGTGGTGTTGGAGAAGATTCTTGAGAGTCCCTTGGACTGCAAGGAGATCCAACCAGTCCATTCTGAAGAAGATCAACTTGGGATTTCTTTGGAAGGAATGATGCTAAAACTGAAACTCCAGTACCTTGGCCACCTCATGCGAAGAGTTGACTCATTGGAAAAGACTCTGATGCTGGGAGGGATTGGGGGCAGGAGGAGAAGGGGATGACCGAGGATGAGATGGCTGGATGGCATCACGGAGTCGATGGACGTGAGTCTGAGTGAACTCCGAGAGATGGTGATAAACAGGGAGGCCTGGCGTGCTGCGATTCATGAGGTCACAAAGAATTGGACTGAGCAACTGAACTGAACTGAACTGAATGTACTACTGCTACATTATTGCTACTATAGGCCACTATAGCTACTAATGACCATTGTAGCTACATAGTAGCAACTACTATAGCTGCTACATCACAGTGGGCTGGAATCCCTTAGAAGAAATGCAGTAGCCCTCATGGTCAACAGGGGCTTCCCTGGTAGCTCAGACCGTAAAGTGTCTGCCTAAAATGCGGGAGACCTGGGTTCAATCCTTGGGTTGGGAAGATCCCCTGGAGAAGGAAATGGCAACCCGTTCCAGTATGCTTGCCTGGAAAATCCCATGGACTGAGGAGCCTGGTGGGCTACAGTCCATAAGGGTCACAAAGAGTTGGACATGACTGAGAGACTTCACTTCTCTTCACTTCACTTCATGGTCAACAAGAGAGACTGAAATGCAGCAGTTGGGTGCAGTCTTAGAAATGACAGAATGACCTCTATTCATTTCCAAGGGAAAGCAGTCAGTATCAGAGTGATCCAAGTCTATGCCCCAACCACTAATGCCAAAGAAGTTGAAGCTGAATGGCTCTATGAGGACCTACAAAACCTTCTATAATAGGGAACTGGATGCAAAAGTGAAGTCAAGAGATACTTGGCAAACAGGCAAGTTTGGCCCTGGAGTACAAAATGAAGCATGGCAAAAGCTAACAGAGTTTTGCTAAGAGAATGCACTGGTCATAGCAAACATCTTCCAACAGCACAGGAGATTACTTTACACTTGGATATCACTGGATGGTCAATATCATAATGACATTGATTATTTTCTTTATAGCTGAAGATTGGGAAACTATATTCAGTCAGCAAAAACAAATCTGGGACTTGACTGTAGGTTAGATCATGAACTCATTGAAAAACTCAGACTTAAAAAAAGTAGGGAAAACCATTAGACCATTCAGGTATGACCTAAATCATATCCCTTACAATTACACAGTGGAAGTGACAAATAGATTCAAGGGATTAGATCTGACAAATAGAGTGCCTGAAGAACTATGAACAGAGGTTCGTAACAATGTACAGGAGACAATGATCAAAACCACCCCCAAAAAAGAAATGTAAAAAGGCAAAATGGTTGTCTGAGGAGACCTTAGAAATAGCTGAGAAAAGAAGAGAAGTGAAACACAAAGGAGAAAAGGAAAAATATATCCATCTGAATGCAGAGTTCCAAAGAATAACAAGGAGAGATAAGAAAGCCTTCCTAAGTTAACAATGCAAAAAAATAGACAGAAACCATAGATTGGGAAAGACTAGAGTTCTCTTCAAGGAAATTAGAGATACCAAGGGAACATTTCAGGCAAAGATGGGCACAATACAGGACAAAAACCGGTATCAACCTAATAGAAGCAGAAGATATTAAGAAAAGGTGGCAAGAATACACAGAAAAACTATACAGAAAAGATCTTAATAACCCAGAAAACAACAATGGTGTGATCAATTGGTGTGACCTAGAGCCAGATGTCTTGGAGTGTCAAGTCAAGTGGGCATGAGGAAGCACCACTAAGAACAAAACTAGTGGATGTGGTGGAATTCCAGCTGAGCTATTTCAAATCCTCAAAGATGATGATGCTGCTAAAGTTCTGTACTCAATATGCTATCAAATTTGTAAAACTCATCAGTGGCCACAGGGCTGGAAAAGGTCAGTTTTCATTCCAATCCCAAAGAAAGGCAATGTCAAGTAATGTTCAAACTACCACACAATTGCACTCATTTCACATGCTACCTAAATAATGATCAAAATTCTCCAAGCTAGGCTTGAACAGTCAGAGAAGGCAATGGCACCCCACTCCAGTATTCTTGCCTGGAAAATCCCATGGATGGAGGAGCCTGGTAGGCTGCAGTCCATGGAGTCACGAACAGTCAGACACAACTGGGCGACTTCACTTTCACTTTTCACTTTCATGCACTGGAGAAGGAAATAGCAACTCACTCCAGTGTTCTTGCCTGAAGAATCCCAGGGATGGGGGAGCCTGGTGGGCTGCTGTCTAAGGGGTTGCACAGAGTCGAACACAACTGAAGCGACTTAGCTGCTTAGCAGCAGACTTGAGCAGTACATGAACTCAGAACTTCCAGATGTTCAAGCTGGATTTAATAAAGTCAGAACAACCAGATAACAAATTTCCAGCGTACTTTGGATCATAGATAAATCAAGATAATTCCAGAAAAACATCATCTTATGCTTTATTGACTATTCTAAAGCTTTTGACTTTACATCAAACTGTGGAAATTTCTTAAAGAGATGGAAATACCAGACCACTTGCATGCCTCCTAAGATATCTGTATGCAGATCAAGAAGCAACAGTAAGAAATGAACATGGAACAATTCACTTCTTCAAAATGGAAGATGAGTATGTCAATTTTGTATATTGTCATCCTGCTTATTTAACTTACACCAGCTTACACCATATAAAATGTTGGACTGGAATAATCACCAGCTGGAATCAAGATCATCAGGATCAGTATCAATAACCTCAACTATGCAGATGACACCACCCTTATGACAGAAAGCAAAAAGGAACTATAGAACCCCTTGATGAAAGTGAAAGAAGAGAGTGAAAAAGCTGTCTTAAATCTTGGCATTAAAAAAATGAAGTTGTTGGCATCTGGTCCCAACCCTTCATGGCAAATAGATGGGAAAATAATGGAAACAGTGAAAAACTTTATTTTCTTTGGCGCCAATAACTGCAGATGGTGACTGCAATCATGAAATAACAAGATGCTTGTTTTCTTTTTTCTTTTCTTTTCTTTTAAGAAAAGCCTCAACAAACCTAGACAGCATATTAAAAATCAGACATTACTTTGCTGAGAAAGGTCCATATATCAAAGCTATAGTTTTTCCTGTACTCAAGTGTGGATGTGGGTGTTGGACCATAACAAAGGCTGAGCACCAAAGAACTCATGTTTTCAAATTGTGGTGGTGGAGAAAACTTTTGAGAGTCACATGGACTACAATGTGATCAAAGCTGTCAATCTTAAGGAAACTAATTCTGGATATTCATTGGAAGGAGTGATGCTGAAGCTGAAGCCCCAGTACTTTGGCAGAGAGCCTACTCATTAGAAAAGGCCCTTATGCTGTGAAAGATTAAAGGCAGGTGGAGAAGAGGAAGACAGAGGATAAAATAGTTGGATGACATCACCGACTCAATGGAGATGAGTTTGAGCTAGCTTTGAGAGATGCTGAAGGGCATTGAAGCCTAGCATTCTGCATTCTGTGGGGTTGAAAAAAGTCAGAAAAGACTGAGTGACTGAAGAACAACCGGGCACCTTCTTCTGAAAAGGGTATGGTATCAAGATTGCAGATCATTCAAGGATGATGATGTGAAACAGATCACGAGGAAGGCTGTTAAGAAAAACAGATGTTAGTTAAGAGTGAAGGGTATTTAGAATGGATAGTATATAAGGAAGATAAAGAATATAACATATAGCCAGTGACAAGCAACAGTATAGATTGCCACAATAGTAAATGGTGAGACCATACCATTGTTAATTCATCTAACATATCTCTTTTATGCTTCCCCCAGGGAACGGAGACTTCTGCATCCTATAGGAATTGCCTCCAGACCTTATAGAAGGAAGGAATGTATAGTTTGTTGTGATGGAATCTGTGATACCATGTTCTGTAAAGGGCCAGAGCTAAGGTGAAGCATTAATTCACATAGGGCACAAATTTAAAGGGGATACTCATCTAAGATTTATACAAGTGCATGTTTCTTTGAATTTTATTTCTCAGTACCTTAATAATCTCACTCTAGTCCCTGCTCCAAATTCTTCTTCAGGAATGGAGGATTTATTCCCCCAGCTACTGTAATTACTGTCAGAACTTCATCTTCAACTGTTAATTGTCTTTAGAAATGGCTTTGGTTAAAGAAAACTGCCTCACTCAAAGTAACAACTCCTACCAGTGCAGCCCAGAAGCAAACACTACTGTTTAAGGAGAAGTGTAGATGCCATCATGTCTCCCTAATTTAGGTCAGCTTTGAGGGGACATCTCTGCCTCAAAAGTCTCTGTGAGTTTTCTGAGAACTTCACTGGGACAACCGGATAGCTCAACTTTTTCTTCTACCTACCCTTGTTTCTTTCACTTCCCTGAAAGTGTCCACCCCAGAAAACTACTTAATCACCTACCTGCTCACTAACTTTTATCTCAGAGTCTGTTTCTTGGAGGAAACCTACTAGTAAAACTAGTAATAAATTTTAAAAATTATCTTATTTGTTACAAATTCAAAGTTTAATCTGTGAAATGTTACTCATAAAACCACCCTTCATATTACTCTAGTTTAATTTATTATATATTTTGTGTCAATTTTCATTTGAAAATTCCCATGCAATTTGTTCTTTACTATGGAAGTTTCCAGAGGACTGACAGCTGAGTACCATCTTGCATCAATGATACATGGAGTGGGGAAAGTAATCTTTCATTCCTGGGGAAGATGTGGACCTGGTTTGAATTTCAGCACATTTATTATGGTTGGTGTTTTATATGTAAAGCTTTGTCAATCTGGTTTCTAATTCTGCACTACATATCTTCCACATCTTATTTGATTGTGTTATTTTCTTTCATTGATCTTACTTGTATCAGGTTCTCCTCTGGTGTATAAGTCCATAGCATACTACCACAGAGTGGTTGGATTATAAATAACAGAACTTTATATCTCACAGTTCTGAAGTTTGAAAGATTGAGATAAGAATACCAGCATGGTTGAGTTTTGATGAGGGCTGTTTTACATGTTGTAGTGTCCTCACATGTTAGAAGGGGCAAGGGAGGTCTCTGGAACGTTTATTATAAGGGAGTTTATTCCATTGTTAAGGGCTCTGCCATCAATCACCTCCCCAACACCATACTTCCTAATATTATCACAGGAATATAAGTTTCAGTATATGAATTTGGAGGGAAGCACAAGCTTTCAGTCTATGGTATCTAGTTCTCTTTATATTTCTAAATATTGTATATTTTTGAAGGTATTTTTTTCTCTATCGATTTAAAAAAAATTGCTGGATGGTATTCAATTATTTATAGGTACCATAGATTATTTACCCATTTACCTACTGGATGACATATTATTCCTTTCTTTCTTTCTTTCTTTTTTTTTTTTGATGATTATGAACAAAAAGTTAATAAACATATGTAGGTTTCTGTGTACATATAAGTTTTTAATCAGTTGGGTAAATATTTCAGAGAATAATTACTGAATTATGAGAGTATATTTAGATTTACAAGAAATTGCCAAGATATGTTCCAAAATCACTGAATTAATTTTCATTCCCACGAACAATACATCAGAATTTCAGTTGATTTGCATTCTTGCTGTGCATGTGTGCATGCTCAGTCGCTCAGTTTATCCCAACTCTTTGTGACCCCATGGACTGTAGTCCATCAGACTCCTCTGCCCATGAAATTTTCAAAGAAAGAATATTGGGGTCGGTTGCCATTTTCTTCTCCAGAGGAACTTTCCAACCCATGGATCAAACAATCTTCTTTTGTGTTTCCTTCATTAATGGACTTGTTAAGATTCTTTTTTCCCCTCAATTTCTCTCTAATTTTTCCCCCATTTTACTCATCTTATTGATATGTGCTAATTGCTCTTGTTAATTTGATTCACATTACTACTTGGCAAATAGTGTTGAATATCTTATCGTGGGCTTATTTACCATTTGTTGTCTGCTTTATGTGATTTATGTTTAGATTTTTATTTATTTAGAATTTATTTATTTTTAATTGAAGGATAATTGCTTTACAGAATTTTATTGTTTCTGTCCAACCTCAACATGAATCAGACATAGGTATACATATATCACCTCCCTGTTGAACCTCCCTCCCTTCTCCCTCCCCATCTCACACCCAAGGTTGATACAAAGCCCCTGTTTGAGTTTCCTGAACCATACAGCAAATTCCTGTTGGCTATCTATTTTATATATGATAATGTAACTTTCCCTGTTACTCTTTCCATACATCTTACCCTCTGTTCCTCTCCCTCCATGTCCATAAGTCTATTTTCTATGTCTCTTTGACCATTGTTGTCTGTAAATAAATTCTTCAATACCATTTTTCTAGATTCTGTATATATGCCTTAGAATATGATATTTATATTTCCCCTTCTGACTTACTTCTTCTGTATAATAGGTTCTAGGTTCATACACTTCATTAGAACTGACTTAAATGTGTTCCCTTTTATGGCTGAGTAATATTCCATTGTCTATATGTACCACAAATTCTTTATCCATTTATCTGTTGATGGTCATCTAGGTTGCTTCCATATTCTAGCTATTGTAAACAGTGCTGTAATGAACAGTGGGATACAGGTGTATTTTTCAATTTTGGTTTCCTCAGGGTATATGCATAGGAGTGGTATTACAGGGTCATAAGGTGGCTTTATTCCTTGTTTCCTAAGGAATCTACAAACTCTCTTCCATAGTGGCTGTATCAGTTTATTTCCCCGACCAATAGTACAAGAGGGTTCCCTTTTCTCCACAACATCTTCAGGATTTATTGTTTGTAGACTTTTTGATGATGGCCATTCTGATTGATGAGGTGATATCTCACTGTAGTTTTGATTTGCATTTCTCTAATAGTGAGTGATGTTGAGCATATTTTCATGTGTTTGTCAGCCATCTGTAGGTCTTCTTTGGAGAAATGCCTGTTATTTTTTTGGCCCATGTTTAGACTGTGTCGTTTATTTTTCTGGCATTGAGTTGCTTGAGCTGCTTGTATATTTTGGAGATTAATTCTTGGTCAGTTGCTTTGTTTGCTATTATTTTCTCCCAGAAGGCTATCTTTTCATCTTGCTTACAGTTTCCTTCATTGTGCAAAAGCTTTTAAGTTTAATTATGTTCCATTTGTTTATTTTTGCTTTTATTTCTATTACTCTGGGAATTGGGTCATAGAGGATCTTGCTGTGATTTATGTCAGAGAGTGTTTTGTCTATATTTTTCTCTAGGAGTTTTATAATTTTTGGTCTTAGTTTTGGTCTTTAATCCATTTTGAGTTTATTTTTGTGTATGGTATTAGAAAGTGTTTTATTTTCATTATTTTGCAGGTGGCTGACTGGTTTTCCCAGGACCACTTGTTAAAGAGATTGTCTTTTCTCTTTTAAGATTGTATATTCTTGCTTCTTTTGTCAAAGATAAGGTATCCATAGGTGCATGGATTTATCTCCAGGCTTTCTATTTTGTCCTATTGATCTATATTTCTGTCTTTGTGTCAGTACCATACTGCCTTGATGACTATAGGTTTGCAATATAGTCTGAAGTGAGGCAGGTTGATTCCTCCAGTTCCATTCTTCTTTCTCAAGATTGCTTTGTCTATTGGAGGTTTTCTGTATTTCTGTATAAACTGAAATTATTTGCTCTAGTTCTGTGAAAAATACCATTGGTAGCTTGATAGGGATTGCATTGAATCTATAGATTGCCTCAGATAGTATACTCATTTTCACTATATTGATTCTTCTGATCCATGAACATGGTATATTTCTCCATCTGTTTGTGTCATCTTTGATTTCTTTCATCAGTGCTTTATAGTTTCCTGTAGATAAGTCTTTTGCTTCTTTAGGTAGATATATTCCCAAGTATTTTATTCTTTTCATTGCAATCGTGAATGGAATTGTTTCCTTAATTTCTCTGTTTTTTTCTTTGTTAGTGTATCAAAATGCAAGGGATTTCTGTATATTACTTTTATATCCTGCAACTTTATTGTATTCATTGATTAGCTCTAGTAATTTTCTGGTGGTGTCTTTAGGGTTTTCTAAGTAGAAGGTCATGTCATCTGCAAACGGTAAGAGTTTTGTTTTTCATTTTCCAATCTGAATTCCTTTTATTTCTTTTTCCTCTCCAATTGCTTTGGCTAAAACTTCCAAAACTATGTTGAATAGTAGAAGTGAGAATGGGCACCCTTGGCTTGTGCCTGACTTTAGGGGGAGTGTGGTAAGATTAGATGTCAGCTAAAGGAGAAAACAAAACAAAAAAAAACTATTAAAAATACAAACGTATGGAGACTAAACAACACACTTCCGAATAACCAATAAATCACAGAAGAAATAAAAAATAATAGACATCAAAATACGCATAGAAACAAATGAAAATGAAAACACAACAACCGAAAACCTATGGGATTCAGTAAAATCAGTGCTAAGGGGAATGTTCATAGCAATTCAAGGTTACCTCAAGAAATAATAGAAAGTCAAATAAATCACCTAACTTTACACCTACTGCAACAAGAAAAATAAGAAATTAAGAACCCCAGGGTTCATAGAAGAAAATAAATCATAAAAAAATAGGGCAGAAATAAATGAAAAAGAAACAAAGGAGCCTATAGCAAAAATCAACAAAACTAAAAGCTGTTTCTTTGAGAAAATAAATAAATTAGACAAACCATTAGACATACTCATCAAGAAAAAAAAAGGGAGAAGAATCAAATCAACAAAATTAGAAATGAAAACAAAGTAATCATAACGGACAACACAGAAATACAAAGGATCATAAAAGACTATCATCAGCAACTATATGCCAATAAAATGGAAAACTTGGAAAAAATGGACAAATTCTTAAAAAAGTATAACCTTCCAAAATAGAACCAGGAAGAAACAGAAAGTCTTAACAGACCTATCTCTTTCATCTTTTATATCTTCCTAGAAACTGCATTTTTAAAAGCAGATACCTCCCTAACCAACCAACCACCCTGATGAATGATGTTGAAAACATCTATTCATGCTGTAGGGAAGGAGAATAAGGGAAATTTCTGTACCTTCTTATTAATTTTATTGTAAAACTTCTCAAAAAGCTTATTATAAAACTAAATATACATGTTTTATACATATGTGTCTGTTTGACTGATGTAAAATGCATTTTATAGGTCAAAAAAGTTTGCAAGCCATTGTAGTTAAGTATTATTGGTGAGTAAAAAGAACAAATTTACCTCAAAGAAAAAAAGAGATAAAACTATGCCAGTCAACTATGAGTAAAAACTAATTTCCTCAAACTTATGAAGAATATTTTTATTTAAAAACACAACAACAAAGCCCCTGCACAGCTGATAACACACTCAATAGTAAAATACTGAAACACTGATCCAATCGTTTTGGTTGAAAACCCAAGACTGTCTGTGAACTCAGGGTCAATAACTTCATTTATTTTTTTTTTAATTTTTAATTTTTATTTTTTACTTTATTTTACTTTACAATATTCTATTGGCTTTGCCATATATCGACATGAAACCACCACAGGTGTACTGGAGCTCCCAATCCTGAGCCCCCTCCCACCTCCCACCCCACAACATCTCTCTGAATCATCCCCATTCACCAGCCCCAAGCATCCTGCATCCTTCATTTATGAACTGTGGTCTAATTAAAAGATATACTTAAACATGGACAGAAACAATTAAGCACCTTATTTCTACAAGAAATAGCTCCAAATGTTTACTAAGTGTTTTGTTGCTTTGCTTGTTTTCAGTCAAGTTTTTGTCTCAATTCTAGCATTACCAATTTTCGTTCATCTTACAGTCAAGGAAACCAGACAGCCAAGTTTAGTAGCATTGTGTGTCAAAGAAAGATCAAGCGAAGTGTGGATGAATGCCAGAAGACATTTCTATAAGTAAGATGATAAGCTTTAGAATATGAACTTTGCATATACGCAATGGAGTATTACTCAGCTATAAAAAGGAACACATTTGAGTCAGTGCTAATGAAACTGGAGCCTACTATAAAGAATGAAGTAAGTCAGAAAGAGAAACACCAATACTATATATTAATGCATATATATGGAATTTAGAAAGACTGTAACAAGGATCTTCTTCTATACAAGGCAGCAAAAGAGACACAGATGTAAAGAACAGACTTTTGGATTCTGTGGGAGAAGGCGAGGGTGGGATGATTTGAGAGGATTGCATTGAAATGTGTATATTGCCATATGTGAAATAGATGACCTGTGCAAGTTCAATGCCTGAAGCAGGGCACTCAAAGCTGGTGCTCTGGGAAAACCCAGAGGGATGGAATGGGGAGAAACAGAGGAGGAGGGTTTAGGATAGGGTACAGATATGTACGCATGGCTGATTCATGTCAATTATGGAAAAATCACCACAATATTTAAAAGTAATTATCCTCAAATTAATATTAATTAATTAAAAAAGAGAATATAAAAAATAAAAAAGAAACATTCCCAGGAGAGGCTAAAGGTTAATTTTTCCAGTTTTGAATTGAAGTCAATAACAATGGAAAAATGCTCTCAGTGGTAGTCTTATATATTAAATAATTGGTTGCAGTGCACAACTGTATGCATCGCTTCAAGTATTCAAAAACTACTTAAGTCACCCATCAAGCACTGAATGGTATCTCTTAAACCTTTGGTGAACTACCTCAAACTTCATTCTTCCCACTAACCCATTGGGGTATTTGTGTTGATTACTTAAATATACATTTATATACAAAGAAAAAAAAAGCATTAGATTCAGTTCTTAGTTTCTCAACAATCTTCCACTTACAAAAAACTGCTGAGTTACATTGAATTTGGTGAGATCCAGGAATGTTGCCTGCATTTTCTTTTATTCTCAGTTTTATATAACTGATTTAAACCTTTTTTCATTGACTGAAAGACAGAAGAAGAGGAGGTGGTTGTTTCCTATAGCAATCTTTATCCAATGCTTTTGAAAATTGCACCAGGTCAGTTAACAGGCAAGAAAAACCACGGAAACCTATAATTTCAAATAAGGGAGAAGGAGAGCCCTAAAACAGAGGGCTAGAGAGATTTTAAGTGCTATGTGACCAAGTGAAAAAGTACTAAAAGACAATGGGGGAAAGCTGGTTAATGTAATTGTCAGTCTGTATCTGTTCATTCATGCCTATCTATGTTATGCTCCTACCATCCCAAGGAGACTGGGAAACAACATACTATTTTTATGATGATGATGTTTCAAAGGGGTGACACCTAGGTCCTTAGAAAAGACATTCCTGGGTTGTAGAAAGACATAACATCTCAGAGGGTAGGAAAATGAATTTACAACTATGAGCTTTCTAAAGTAAATGTTTTTAAAAAAACTTAGGGCCTATAATCAGGAAGAAATCTACCTAAAATCTAAAAAAAAAAAAAAAGCAGAATGGATTATTAAGGCCTTCTTGGTCACCAGACAATGGCATCACTTCTGAACCACTTTTTAGCTTTCATTATTTTTTTCTTTTCTTTTTCCTTTATTTATACCCCCAAGATTATATGTCTTGTCCAATGCAATGCCCACTATGACACTTTGCTTAGAAGTGTTATAAATATATACTTTATTCACACCCAAATATATTAGTCATGTAAACTGAACACATACTGACCTCTAGATAATAATTGCCCTGAAATTGTGATACCAACTTCTAGTTTTACTCAAGTACATGATTTTATCTCATGGTTGCTTTATAATAATATAGAAACTGTTGACATTTTAAGTATCATACATGTTGCATAATAATTTGGTGAATGAAACTTTTGTCACTATCATGGAAATACATCTTCAACTTCTGTCCACTTTTGTTAGATTGTACTTCTAGCACCATGTCAGGATTCCTTATTTAATTATAAAAAAGAAAAATAAGTCAAAAGATAACTATCATTCATTGATCTTATAAGACTGTGTTTTATCAATAGTTTCATGTTTTCAGAATTATATTTCTGTATTTAATTCCTATTTGTTGCTGTTTAGATGCTAAGCTGTGTCTGGATCCTTTGTTACTCCATCAGTTCAGTTCAGTCAGGGAGTTGTATCTGATACTTTGTGACCCCATGAATCACAGCATGCCAGGCCGCCCTATCAATCACCAGCTTCCGGAGTTCACTCAAATTCATGTTCATCGAGTCAGTGATGCCATCCAGCCATCTCATCCTCTGTTGTCCCCTTTTCCTCCTGCCCCCAATCCCTCCCAGAATCAGACTCTTTTCCAGTGAGTCAACTCTTCAAATGAGGTGGCCAAAATATTGGAGTTTCAGCTTCAATATCAGTCCTTCCAGTGAATACCCAGGACTGACCTCCTTTAGAATGGACTGGTTGGATCTCCTTGCAGTCCAAGGGACTCTCAAGAGTCTCCTCCAACACCACAGTTCAAAAGCATCAATTCTTTGCTGCTCAGCCTTCTTCACAGTCCAACTCTCACATCCATACATGACCACTGGAAAAACCATAGCCTTGACTAGTCGGACCTTTGTTGACAAAGTAATGTCTCTGCTTTTTAGTATGCTGTCTAGGTTGGTCATAATTTTCCTTCCAAGGAGTAAGTGTCTTTTAATTTCATGGCTGCAGTCACCATCTGCAGTGATTTCGGAGCCCAGGAAAATAAAGTCAGCTACCACTTCTGCTGTTTCCCCATGTATTTTCCCATGAAGTTATGGGACAGGATGCCACAATCTTAGTTTTCTGAATGGTGAGCTTTAAGACAACTGTTTCACTCTCTTCTTTCACTCTCATAAAGAATCTTTTTAGTGCTTCTTCACTTTCTGCCATAAGGTGTGTCATCTGCATATCTGAGGTTATTAATATTTCTCCCAGCAATCTTGATTCCAGCTTGAGCTTCTTCAAGTCCAGCGTTTCTCATGATGTACTCTGCATATAAGTTAAACAAGTAAGGTGACAATATATAGCCTTGACGTACTTCTTTTCCTATTTGGAACCAGTCTGTGGTTCCATGTCCAGTTCTAACTGTTACTTCCTGACCTGCAAACACATTTCTCAGGAGGCAAGTCAGGTGGTCTGATATTCCCATGTCTTTCAGAATTTTCCTCAGTTTATTGTGATCCACACAGTCAA